>CM014274.1:73553305-73568514 GCA_004135705.1 Alloteropsis semialata
AGATGACGATGGCAAATAGGACACAAGTTTCACACATTGGCAAATATGAAAGAAAAACTATTACAGTGGCAAGGAAAGCATTGTAAATTCTGATGCCAAATAAAGAAGTTTCTTCCACCAAAATGAGCGGACTTCAATTTGTAGGCCAGGAAGAAGTAACGAAATTATAGCCTTTCCGCCCATTTACCCCATTGCTAGCAGCTAGATAGACTCACTGGACCAAGCCCTTGAGAGTAGATATCAGTGCCATGGATGGACCCAAACAAAAAAAAAGAGCCATGACTACCACATATGGATTGAGCGGCTTCTTCCGGTGATGGTTCGAGGCTATCTCCCTGATCATGTGTGGCTTGTGCTGGCAGAGTTAAGCAATTTCTTCCGCGTACTTTGTGCTAAGGAATTATCTCGGACTGTGGTTGCAGAAATGGAAAAATTTGCTCCAGTGTTGCTTTGTAAGTTGGAAAAGATCTTTCCGCCCGGTTTTTTCAATCCAATGCAGCATATGATTTTGCACCTCCCGTATGAGGCACGACTGGGGGGTCCTGTGCAGGCCCGTTGGTGCTATTCAATTGAGAGGCAACAAAAAGTTCTTCGAACCAAATGTAAAAACAAATGCAAAATTGAAGCTTCCATTGCAGAGGCATACTGTACTGAGGAGGTGTCAAATTTCACAACAAAATACTATGGTGACACTCTTCCGAACGTCCATAATCCACTACCTCGTTACAATGCCAACGAAAATGATTCAAACATCAGCCTTTTTAGAGGGCAACTCGGAAGTTCAAGTGGTGGCACTCGTAAGACCTTGCAACATGAAGAGTTGCGCAAAATCATGATGTATGTGCTGACCAACCTTTCGGAAGTGGAAAATTACATCCAGTAAGTTCTTAACAAACTAGTTCTCGATTATTTTGTATCCAACCCCTCTTAATCTTGTTCTCGTTCATACAGAGAATTTACTCATCAATTCTGGCGAAGAAATAGGGCACCGACACCACATCAAGTTGATACCCTTCTTAAAAATGGAGCGGGAGGTTCTGCGCCCGATTTTATTTCTTGGTTCAAACATAAGGTACAGTCGTTCTAAGGCTCGTACTTTTTACGACGTGCGAATAATAACATGAACTATCATGATTTTACTTTCAGGGCCAAAATGATGAGTCAATGAGTCCCGAGTTGAGACAGATTGCCAATGGTTGTGCATATAGGGTCATGTCATACTCCGGCTATGATGTGAATGGATATCGCTTTCACACAGAAAGCCACGAGCAGAGTCGTCCCAATCGAAGAACCACAAATAGCGGAGTTTGTACGACAGCTAATGATGGGGTCGATTATTATGGCATAATTGAAGAAATATATGAACTAACGTTTCATGGTTGCAAACCTCTTAAGCCGGTCATATTCAAATGCCATTGGTTTGATCCTAACGAAGTGCGACGGACCCCTAATCTTGGACTAGTCGAAATTCGACAGTCATCCGTGTATCCAGGAGACGATGTCTATATTGTGGCTCAACAAGCCACACAAGTTTATTATCTCTCATACCCGTGCAAAACCGACAAACGTCTTCAGGGTTGGGACGTTGTGTACAAGGTGTCGCCACACGGCAAACTACCTGTCCCTAACAATGAAGATTATAACATAGATCCAAACACGTATGACGGAGAGTTCTTTCAAGAAGATGGACTACCAGGGCATTTTGAGATAGACTTAACCGGAGCGATCGAAATGGAAGTAGACGATGATGAAACGGTTCATGACGAGGATGCTGGAGATGAGGTTTATAATGCGAAGGATTTAGAATTACTTGAGCGATTACAATTAGGGCTTGATGACGATGACAGTCCTCCTTTGGAGCACGGGCCTGAATATGAACTCGATATGCAAGATAGTGATGATGAGACTTATGATGCAGCTAATCCTGATCAAGATGACTATTTTTAATACATGTTAGTTTCTAATTATGTGATGTTTATTTTGTAATTATGTTACTCTTTCTTAAATATATACTGATTGGTTTACTGTTTTTAATTGCAGGTGATTGAACAAAGATGGTGGGCGGCGGTGTAGCACGAAAATGTGTGTCTGCTTTCAGAAGAGCTCTTCCAAGCCCTTCTGCGTCGGGGCCCTCGACTTGGGGTCGAGGGAAGGGTCGAGGGAAAGGTGGCCCCAAGGGTGGCCGAAAGGGTCGACCTATACAGCCACCTTCGCCAGAGGAGGAGGAGGAGGAGGAGGAGGAGGAGGAGGAGCAGCAGCAGCAGGAGCAGCGGCAGGAGGACGAATACGTTCCTTCCGAGGAGGAGGAGGAGGAGGAGGAGGAGGCGGAGGCGGAGGCGGAGGCGGAGGCGGAGGAGGAGGAGGAGGAGGAGGAGGAGGCCACGACAGGGGCTATCCCGGCTGTCTGGTTGCGAGGTCCCTCGAGACTTCCGGATAGGCCGATACCTCTTGCTTCCCGCCCAATGATTCAACCCTCTGGGCAAGCGTAAGTAAATTTACATGTTATCAATACCTTTTCATTTCAATACCTTATGATTTCACAATATATCATCTTAATCATTTTTGACAGGGGTTGGCGAGTACTCATCGAATGTGGTCACAACCGCAAGGTCAACGGCATCCTCGGCCTTTTGTGCAGGGAGCACTTCCCGGGCCTGGTCAACCTTGGCGGAAGGCAGGAGCCGGCCTGGACGTGGGACCACTACGTCACCGCCCCAGATCACGTCGATCGGGAAGGAAGGATCTTCGCTAACAAGGCGGAGCGGGTCAAGGCCGAGCTGTGGGTAAGTATTCCTCGCACTAAACTACTCAATACATGGCATTCATTTGTAATAATGACTAGATACATCGTGTTTATATGCAGGATTTCTACAGGTGTGCGGATGGGTACGAGGCCCGTGCGGCGGTTGTGGCTCACAACCGATGCGTGAAGCTGGTGAAGGACATGCACTACGAGGCGCAAGTGCAGTGTGTCATCAACTTCGGCGCTCTGTTCATGGGCCAGAAGATAAATAAAGAAGCCGCCAGAAACTTGAAGCTGACCCGGGAGCAGTACTTGCAGGTATTTTTTCATATATTTTTAGATTTAAGAACGGCGAACCTTTTGATATTCTTACGTTTCATTGACTTGATCACGTGTAGGTGCCTGCGTGGTGGTGCCGCAATGATATGGTGTGTTGGGGACGCATAGTGGACAAGTGGTTCACACCAGAGTGGGAGGAGAAGCACAACGCTGGCCGAGAGCGGCGTTTGCTGATGCCAGGTCCCGCACACCATCAAGGCAGCCGTACCAACGACGAATACAGGGCTAAATGGGTATGATGGTTCATTTTCTTTATTTGTCATCAAACTACTCAATGTTGCTTCATTTGTCATCAAATTGGTGTTTTGTTTTGCAGTCCGCAGCACATCAAGGCGCTGAGTGCTCCCAGTTCATGGGATGGGCTATGGCGCACAAGGGCAAGGCGTCCGAGGTCACCTACAACCCGGACGACCCGCCCTCGGCGTACTCCAATCCCTCCATCCACACCCGCATCACCGAGTACACAGAGGCGGGACGACAGGTCCATGGGCCAGAGTGGGATCCGAGCGCCCATGACCTGGATGGAGAGCTCATCATGAGGGTGGGAGGAGGCAAGAAACATGGCCGGTACTACATGGGCGACGGTATTCTAGACACGGCCAGTACTCCCACTCTCCCCCAGGTTCGAGCCAGGAGCACCAGTAGTAGCCCGGCCATACGCCCACGCCTGACACAGTCACAGCTCCAAGTGCAAGAACTTCAGGTTATTTATGTCTTATTCATTGTTCATTCATTTCCTATATATGTTTGATTTGAATTGTGACATTGTGATGAAAAATTGTAGGCCCAGCTAGAGGCGCAAGCGCAAGCACACCAGGCGGCAATAGCGGCGGCGATAGCCGAAGAGAGGCGGATACGGGAGGAGGAACAGGCCAGGCAGCACGCCGAGAACCAGCAGCAGCTGAGCGCGATGTAAAACTACATTCGAGCTCTTTCTGTTCAGATTGGTCAGCCCCTGCCCCTACCGCAGATGGTCTTCCCCGCGGCTCCGGCTCCAGAAACTCCTGCGGTGAGTGACTTGAATTCCTTGTATATTCGTTTCAATTATTAGAAACTTAGAGAATATATAAACTTACTCACTTAGAGACTTAGATTAAATTTTGAGACTTGAATTCCTTGTACATTCAATCTATTTTCAATATTGCAGAACCAATCCGCGGCATCGAATACGCCGGACTTGTCGCCAGGCATCTCACCGACGTTACAGCCGCAGCAGTTGTTCCCGCCGGATAACCCCCTGCCGTACCCGCCACCGTACCCCCCGCACCGTGAATTTGAACTTTGGAATAATGAACTTGTGACATACTTTGGATTTCTGAACTTGTCAAACGTATAATGCATTTGTGAATGTTTATATTATGTGCCTGTGATGCTATATCAATTGCCTGTGATGCTATATCAATTGCCTGTGATGCTGCTTGTCATGAAATATATGTCTGTGATGTTTGTTTGAGAGGGGACCTTTTTACGTGAAAAATAGCAAAAAAATGGTGAATTTGGTCACTTCGCCGTGTGTAGCACACGGCAAAGAAGGCCTTTGCCGTGTGCTTTTGCCATGGCACACGGCGAAGGGACCAAACCTGATGGTTCTGGACGAAGCTTTGCCGTGTGCCAGACTTCGCCGTGTGCTTTTTCAATTTTTTGCCGTGTGCCGCTCGAAATGCACACGGCAAAGTTTGAAAGTTTGCCGTGTGCCTTTGCCTTGGCACACGGCGAACTTTGAAACTTTGCCGTGTGCCTGGGCAAAGGCACACGGCAAACCATGAAACTTTGCCGTGTGCCTTGCCTGGGGCACACGGCGAACTCTGTGGGCCCACGCCACCGTCGCCGTCTCCTGTCGCCGTCCCCCGCCGTCTCGCCGTCTTTTTTGCCGTGTGCCCGGTCTGACACACGGCAAACGTATTGCCGTGTGCCCGACAAAGGGCCCACGGCGAAGCTGGCTTCGCCGTCGTGGCTGGCCGCCGTCGGGGCTTCGCCGTGGGCCACACACGGCAAACTATTTGCCGTGTGGTTTTAGGCCTTCGCCGTGTGCCTGAGACACACGGCGAACTGGCCATTTCCCGTAGTGATGTCTTATAAATAAAAGTGGAGGGAGTAACAAACAACGCTTTCAACCAGTAAAACAACGACCCTCAAGCCCACAAACCTGGAACGATGCATCTCGATCGAGTTATCACGCATCCGACGGCGTTGCACAAAAGTCGGACTCAAATCACAAACCCTGATCACTAGCTGGAGAGAGCTGAGAAGACACATAAATGCAATGAGAGAGGAGTTACATTGAAGTTAACCAAACCAACCATTTTACAACCTGCATCAACACGTAACATAGAGTCTTAACAAATGAACCAGTCTTGAAACAGGGATTAAAGGCGACAACAATTACTACAAAACATAATTATTTTTTTTAGGGAAGACCTAAGCTCAGTTGGTTAGATCTCTGGCCATTTTGCTAAATTTATTCTATGCGCGTAATTTAACGATCAAAGCGTGTGCTCGCTACTTGTAGAAGTTACTGTTTCTGTTTGGTGAGCATGGTTTTAAAGATCCCGACGAGGACGCCGACGATGGAGAAGAGCGTGGCGATGGTCATGGCCTTGTAGCTGTTGTAGAGCTGCCGATGGACGAGGATACACAGTGACCTATGGCGCATGTGCGAGTGGATGGCTTCCAAGGTGGCCAGGTAGCGGTTCCCGAAGCGGAGGTGCTGGGCGAGCCCCTTGAAGAAGCGCAGCGCCTGCTCGTCGCTGAAGGTGCTGTAGAGCAGGCGCTTCGCCCGCAGCTTCTGCACGTCCTCCTCCCTGTCCATCAGCATCGCCAGCATGGACAGGTACGAGCTCACGGTGTGGCCGTCGGACCCGCCGCCGCGCGCGCCGGAGATGCTCGCCTCCATGGCCGCGATGTTCACGAGCCAGCACGCGGTGACGTCGTTCAGGAACACCGGCGAGAGCGACATCTCGCCGAACAGGAGCAGCGGCCGGACGGTCATGTCCCCGAACCACGGCTCCGTGCTCGGCGTCAGCCTCACGCCGATCTCGGCCAGCTCCACGGCGCTGCTGGACTTGAGCGTCGACACGACGCCCTTGTAGCTCTTCATGTGCGCCGGCATGCCGCCGACCAGGGTGAACCAGAACAGGCCGAGGAGATGAGGCGGCGGCTTGTAGTCGTCGCCATTGTTGTTGACTTCGCGGGTCGTCGTCCTCCCTCCGCCGCTTCCATCGGGCACCTTCGCCTCTCCGGGGTGAAACTGCTGCCGCGCCTTGGCGAGAAACCGTTCCACGTCGTCGACGTCGACGTCCATGAACGCCATGAGAGCCTCGAGCACCGGCCAGGGGATCTGGTTCTCGAGCAGGAAGACGTCCTTCTGGATGCTCTGCCCCGTGGACAGCGTCATCCGGTTCTTCAGCACGGGCTCGGTTCCACTCCCGCCGCCGGCCATGTACTGCAGCAGGAAGCAGCCGTCGAAGAACATCATGGCGGCGAAGTCGGCGTCGCCGACGCCCGCGACCGACGGGTCGTCGGCGTCGTAGCAGCCGCGCGCCTCGGCCGCGACGGAGAGGACCTTCTCGTAGACCTCCGTCGTGGAGCGGCCCGACTTTCTGCAGAGGTGGTAGGTCGCCGCGAGCTTGACCTCCTCCATCTTGCGCAGGCGAGGCCGGCCATGGTGGTACGGACCGATGGCCACCACGCTCGGCACGATGTAGCGCTCGTCATCGCCGCCGATCCCGTGGAGGCCGCGGGGGAACCTGTGGATCTTGGTCTCCACCTTGGAGAATTCGGCCTTGAGCCTCTCGTTCGCCCTCGCCGTCCTCTCGTCGATGCCCAGTGCTTCCTCTTGCGCTGGGCCGTCTTGGATGAGGATTGTTATTGTGTCCACGTTGGCATTGCTACCGGCGTCCATGGCGCGGCGCCAAACACAACTCAGATCGAGTTCAGAGACCGATTGAGTGTGGGAACGGATCATATATTTCGAAGTTTCAGATGCCACGTACGTGGAGGTTTATATGCTTGGGCTTTGTTCACTAGATCATCAGATTTGCAAAACCCCAGCTGCATCAGATACTTGGAGTGACGGCCGAGGATTTTTTTTTCTTTTCTCCATATCCTAGCTTGATCGGCACAATTAATTGATCGACTTTTTGTGCAGATCCTTCGCTCAAATCGTTGCCAACATCTTGTTCCGAGCTTCATGTTAACCCATGGCATCTACATGCCCCCACTGGTCTTTGTTTTTTTTTTACTTGCAAGCTCTCATGTGAGCGTAAGCATGAACAAGATATCTGGTGGAAGGTGGAACAAGCGTAGCTTAGTTGGTTAGGTTTCTTGTGGTGGAACCTGCCCACCCGGGTTCGAGTCTCCGACTCGTCACGTATTTCCTTGGATTTATTCTAGGATTTAATCGGCGCTTTTTGTCAATCTCAAGATCGAAACAGCCCAGTCTCTCGGAGGTGCTCATAGGGGTAGGGTTTGCGTGCGGCCCAGTCCCTCGGAGGTGCTCATAGGGGTAGGGTTTGCGTGCGTGTATTCATAGGTGAGTGTGCGTGCGTGTATTCATAGGTGAGTGTGCATGCTAACAAAGTCAGTTAAACTTATTCCATCACCTGTTTGCATTGGATGATCATTTCTCTCCTTATTAAACAGACCTTACAAATTTATAGCTACCAGAGTACTTCGAAATGAAATCATTAAACTTGAAATTGTTAGATGGACTAGTCTATCAACCCGTACTCCCACACGGATTAATAATTTGGAAGACCTAAGTATTAAAACTTCATGAAAAATCTAGATCCATATATAATATAATAATAAGTTACCTTGCACTATCTTTTATTAATTAAATACCTTTTTCACTTCACATCACATTTCTAGATGTGTTTTATTAAATCCCATTGTTTCCTCCAATAAACATGTATACACATTCTAAATAGTGACACATATCATATAAAATTGCATGGATATACTTTAATAAGTTAGCATTTTACATATTAGCTATTGTAGAAATAGATAATTTAGAATTATATGTTGTTGTACTTTAGAATTTTTTTAATGACATATATGGGTAATTCTGATGCAACTTTAGAATTTGAGTTACATGTTGAATACAAAAATCTATGTTTTCATCGTTTCATATGTACATGTATATATGATTTACATGTTAAGATATATCATGCATACACACCTTAAGTTAATATTTTTATATTTAATTACAATGTAATTTAGAATCACATATTGGTGTACTTTGGGATATATTTTGAAGCGCCCCTGCCTACGCAGAGACTAAATGTGATACAAATTATCAGTCCCAGGAGGCTGATACACATTTATTCAACAGATGATACAGAAACTTACAACCCACGAGGGAGCGGGCACCTAATACAAACTAGGACAGCTAAAAGGTAAACTACGGCGGTAAGCCAAAGGATGAACCAGACCGGTTCAACCAAGGGATCAGAGTTCTGCGGCAGCGAAGCCATCTTGGGCGGGACCAAACTCCACAGGCAAGCTGGGTGCGGAAGCGACCACCTATTCAGCGTCCTCAACAAAGTCCGGGTCTTCTTCTGGATTAACAACAACAAGGGTGAGTACAAAAGTACTCAACAAGCCCAATCACACCCACAGAGGGGTTAACACAGAATTATGCACAAGGAATATCAAGGATAAGGCTAGGTTTTATTTTTGCCAAAAAGCTAGTTTTAACACATGCACGGGTTTATCAAGGTACATTTTAGCAAAGCAAACTCTAAGTAACAACTTTAATTAGTGGGGGTTGATCCACAAAGGATCCATCTTTTAAGTGCTACCGGATTTCCCATCCGCCGTAGCTTTTGGCACAAAGCCGAACTCATTTCAAAACCAACACACTCCAAACCCAACCCAAAACCTTAGTATTGTGACCAAGCCATAACTCGCCCATAACCGTGGGCACGGCTATTCGAATAGATTAGGAAACTCTGCAGAGGTGTACACTTTCACCACAAGTAGGGTACCGCAACACGATCACCTTAGTGTCAGTGCGGATCCTATCGAAGTCATTACCCACCATAGCCAAAACTGCCTAGCCATCACGAGAAAAACACCAAGGGGTTTATGTCACTAAGACGGCAACCATGTCACTAAGACGGCACTTGGTTTTCCCGCTGCACACCTGCCTCCAGACAACTAACAGCACGGCTAGTGGGATTTAGACTAAGCCCTTGCACCATACAAGAGTCGAGTGGTTGTACGAGATAAATGGGTTAGGCAAGATGACACATCACCTCGGTTTAAAAACCGGACAAAATGGATATCTCCCAACTTGCTTAACCACAAAGGTACAAGCCTCCTTTTTGGCATTTCACAAAGTTATGCCCATCCATTTTATCCACACAGTTTTACTCTTTTCAAACCCAAAACCCAAAAAAAACCAAAGCCCAACTCACACATTTATCTTTGATAAAACCAGTGTAAAGTCATGATTGAGTAAGGGTAACAAATCCTAAGCATTCTAATCCTAAGCATTCTAGAATTGGTTATCATCTAAACAGAGCATATCATATTTAGTGATAACTGGGTGATCAAGGAATGTCATAGCAAACAAGGGGTGGCTAACCAACCGGGTTTTAAACTAAAACAATGCAATTATCAAAAGCTTAATGGGTTGTGTTTATAAAAACATGGGATAAACATGCATCAAAGGATGGGATTGGACTTGCCGTCAGCAAAAGCTTCTGGGAGATCCTGCTCGCGGTACTGCTCCTCCTCGTTCACTCCGTCGTCTAGGGCACGATCAAACAAACACTCAATAAGAAAACACAATCTTTTACCGATGAGTTGGAAACAGGAAAGAACAAAATAAAATAGGAAAAGGAATTATTTTGGGATGATTTGTGTAAAGCTCGGCCGGAATGGATATAAGAGAGACGTGTTTGAGTTTGGTGGAGTTCTGGAGGAATTTGGCGCATGAAATGACGAGTTTAGGGAGGTTTAGGGCCTAAACGGGGGGTTTAGGACCTCTTTATAAAGTTTATAAAGGGCCAAGGACCTATATGTGAATAACTTTATAAGGTGGAAGGGCCTGGTTGTGATTTGGGAAAGTATTTGGGGGGTTTAGAAAGCAACCAGGGACTGTTTTGGGATTATTTGGAAAGGACAGGGGGTTTTATTGGAAATTGGCTAAAGGGGGAAGGTTACATATATGGTACTGGGAATGGGCAGGGGGTTTTGGGCAAAAAGGCCGGCCTTCTCTCTTTTTATGGTGGAAGGGCATGGTTGTGATATTTGGAAAGTGGTTGGGGATTTGGTAAACAGCCAGGGGCATATTTGGAATTATTTAGAAAGAACAGGGGGTTTTCTTGGAGATTGGCTAAAGGGGGAAGGTCACATATATGGTACTGGGAATGGGCAGGGGGTTTTGGGCAAAAAGGCAAAAAGGCGAGCAGTGGAGGGTGGCAGCAGCGGAGCTTGGCGACGGCGAAGTGCGGCTCTGGAGCGAGGGGGAAGCAGCGGTGGGCACTGGGGAGGTGGTGGTGGAGCTCAGGGAGGTGGGTGCGGCGATGGAGCGGCGCGGAGGGGCTCTTTATATAGGCGGACGGCGGTGGAGTAGGCCGGCGGGCCGGTGGAAGTTCGGCGGGGAGGAATTAAGGCGCGGGGGCCGGCGTGCTGTGCTCACAGTGGCGGCTGCGACCTGCGAGCTGCCCGAGGCGCTGATGCGGGGTCGGGGTAGGACGGTGTCGGGGGTAGACCCCCAGGGGTACCCAGAAGGCGGATTGGCCCAACCAGCAAGGGGCGGCCCAATCCGAGTACATCTGGACCGGTTTGTCAGACTGGGTGGCCCACCACTCGGGAGGCCCACCAGTCGGGCGAACCGGATGGGCGCGACGACGCGCGCGGCAAGGAAGAAGACGGCGTATCCCGCAAGAAGCTCGGAGATCAAGATAAACTAGCCGGAATTATAGGGAAAGATATCTGTAATCGTTATAGGATCGAATCCTTGTAATTCGGGTAGGTTACGATCTCTGGCCGACTTGTAACTCAAGGCAGCCGGACTATATAAGGCGCCCTGAGACCCCCCTCCAGAGCATCAACATCCATCAACATCTACGCTACAACCCACAATCATACGACCCTAGGACAGAACCCAACTACGGAGATCCTTCCAGGAACTTCATACACAGCAATACAATCGCCGCCAACACAGGACGTAGGGTGTTACGTCATCTCGACGGCCCGAACCTGTTCAATCCTTGCGTCTTGTGTTACCATCGTCTTGTGATCCTCGATCTGTCCCTCAACAAATCAACCACGTAGGCTACCCTGTGTGGACTGCCGGGCTCATAAATCCGACAGTTGGCGCGCCAGGTAAGAGTTGATCGACGAGATCAATCTACAAGCTCGATGGCAGATCTACGAGAAAAAATCAATCGGCGGCGGTGCTGCTGGGCATGCCCTCCGTGTCCCTGCTGCATGTCGCCGCCGCTGACTCCATTGCAATTTGTCGGGTTGATCTACTAAGGTGACAACACGAGAGCTCCTGAAAAACAAAGGCGGCGTGACCCTCTGGGTTGCGAGAACGAGGACGAAGCGATCTAGCAGCGGAAGCATGGCGTGCGGGCTCCACGTCGACCTAGCGTCCGGCGCCCGGCAGGATCAGGCGGACTCGAGAGGTCTTGGATCAACCGCGGTGGCCACACAGGGAAGATTCTCCGTTATTTTATTTTATTCTACATCGCTGTTCCAATCTGGCAAGCAGCTTGATAAAGCTTATTCTAATATATGTCTCTTCTAATCGTGTATGCAAATTTCATGGATGGACCTACACATGCATGCAAGGGCAACTGCTACACGCGGATCTCCTCCTGGTCAAGCGCCCATCTACCACCTGCGACTTTTCTTCTGGGCGATTGTTTCCTACCATCGAAATCCTACACGGATCAGGAGAATCTTTTTCTTACTTTTAATTTTCATCTTCAGTTAGACCAGTTTTATATTGTTTCCTTTCCTTTTCCTTCATGGCTGCTAACGCGTGTTTGGATCCATGCATGTGCGGATTGGGTTTGTTTCTCTCTGCAGATTGAACAACCCCCGAGTACTCGGCGTTGATCAGTCCATACACGCATGGGCGGTTTAGGCGCCCGGAAGCCACGCGGCGTGCCTCGACATCCACCCGGCAAGACAAAGGCTGCCGGAGGTACAAGGGATCACTTCAACATGGCGGGCCAAAGAGACGATTTCATCTGCAACGACGACAACTCAGAACACGCTACGGCCCCTGCTCCACCACGCCATTGGCCGATGCGCCAACAACCTCGTCCACTTGGATACGACGCCCTCTGCAAAGGCGTCACGCCGATTCTTCCACTCAGACACAAATCAAGCTAAGTCATACTTTAATACTTTCACAATATTTTTCGGTAACCGCGTATCTCCATATACATGTCTCCATGATCATCGCCGACTACCCTTGGTTTGTTCCCGACTGCTTATACAGCCCGAGCGCTACACGAGCAGTCGGGCTACACCCAACGGACGCATATTGCATTTTTCTCCATCGTTTATTTCTTTTTCCACTCTTGTACAAGTCGCTAAAGTACTTGGGAAGCACACGCCTTAATCCGTGAAGCCTCGACTCTTCCGTACGCCTACGTTACTACGCGTGCATGCGGCCCAGCTCCCTGTGCTATGGACTACGGCTATCGGGGATCAGGTGCATAAACGTAACATGCTAACTACCCGGAGAAATTAATTGACTTAAAGAGTTGGAAGTAAAAATTGTATTACATACAACGCCGAATGCTTTTCTCCAGAATTAGTATTTGCTACACCATATACTACCTATCCTTCATATCTTTATTGCAGGGCACAGGTTTGGATCCCGAGCTTGTCTGTTACGCTCGGGGGCTGGACCACTCCGGCATTGCCGCCAGCTGAGTACTCGAGTCAGTCAGAACTCGGGCTGGTACTATACTCCACGACGGTCGCTAGCCGAGTGCTTTGCAGCACTCGGGCTGGCGCTACACTCCACAAGGATCGCTAGCTGAGTGCTTTTGAGTACTGGGCTGGCGCTACCGCATGACGAGAAAGACGAAGACTTGATGGACCCTCGACTCGGCCCTCGCGCTCGGGGGCTGGGCGCCGGGGCGACTACTCGGCGTGCCTCGGACGGCTCGACTCGGCCCTCACGCTCGGGGGCTGGCGCCGGGACGACTACTCGGCGCGCCTCGGCCCTCACGCTCGGGGGCTGGCGCCGGGACGACTGCTCGCCGCGCTTGCCCGCCGAGTCCTCACGCTCGGGGGCTGGCGCCGGGACGACTACTCGGCGTGCCTCGGCCCTCACGCTCGGGGGCTGGGCGCCGGGACGACTACTCGGCGTGCCTCGGACGGCTCGACTCGGCCCTCACGCTCGGGGGCTGGGCGCCGGGACGACTACTCGGCGTGCTCAGCCCTCACGCTCGGGGGCTGGCGCCGGGGCGACTACTCGGCGTGCTCAGCCCTCACGCTCGGGGGCTGGCGCCGGGACGACTACTCGGCGTGCTCAGCCCTCATGCTCGGGGGCTGGCGCCGGGACGACTACTCGCGTGTCTCGCGAAGGACTCCGGACTCGGCCCTCACGCTCGGGGGCTGGCCGCCGAAATTAACGCCGGATGATTCAGTCAGATGCTCCTCGATCAAGCCTTGAGCCGATTCCTACGGAATCGCCTTAAGGCTCGGGGGCTACGGCCAACGGACGCACCTCGCGGCGCATCCGTTGATTGTCTGGCGACCTCAGAACAAGGCTACAAACCCTTGGACCGATTCCTTCAGAATCGCTTCAAGGCTCGGGGGCTACGGCCAACGGACGCACCTCACGGCGCATCCGTTGCAGACGGCTCTCTTTTCTCTCCAGTATCACGCGATTTTGCTTCCAACGCAGCAAGCTCGAGGCTCCGCAGATAGCACGACCTCGCCGAGTTGTCGCTCAACCACGTACTACTCGGGGGCTTGTCGGGGATAGACCCCCGGGGGTACCCAGAAGGCGGATTGGCCCAACCAGCAGGGGGCGGCCCAATCCGAGTGCTATCGGCCGGCTTGTTAGACTGGGTGGCCCACCAGCCGGGAGGCCCACCAGTCGGACGAACCGGATGGGCGTGACGGCGCACGCAGCAAGGAACAAGACGGCGTATCCCGCAAGAAGCTCGGAGATCAAGATAAACTAGCCGAAATTATAGGGAAGGATATCTGTAATCGTTATAGGATCGCATCCTTGTATTTCGGGTAGGTTATGATCTCTAGCCGACTTGTAACTCAAGGCAGCCGGACTATATAAGGTGCCTTGAGACCCCCCTCCAGAACACGAACTTCAACCTAGGACAGAACCAAAATACGGAGATCCTTCAGGAACTTCATACACAGCAATCCATACACCCAACACAGGACGTAGGGTATTACGTCATCTTGACGGCCCGAACCTGTTCAATCCTTGCGTCTTGTGTTGCCATCGTCTTGTGATCCTCGATCTGTCCCTCAACAAATCAACCACGTAGGCTATCCTGTGTGGACTGCCGGGCTCATAAATCCGACACTCCAGGAGGGACAAAACACGACGACCAGCAGCAGTGGCGGACCAATGAACCAATGAAGGAGGGCTTCTGTGGCGATGCCTCCAAGGAGGAGAACGACGTGCAGCACCACCGTCGCCCGTCCAAGCCAGATAGGGTTTTCACCCGAAAGAACCCACCATCACTGAGCCTGCGCACCGGATCCAAACTTGGCCGGCATGAGGCGAAAAGGTCCAAACTTGGGGGCCATCGCCGAGGGAGGCACGACCACGAACGCCCAAGACGGTGGAACATGCTGGTGACACATCCGCAACTAAGGGGACCCACAGTAGCGACCTGCCGCCCAGGGCCACGACGGCGCAACCCACAAGGAACCAACACGACACCCTGGGTCCGAAGTTGGATCCAACATCCGAAGAGTCGGGTTGTTTGTATCTATTTCTTTTTCTGTATACTAGTGGAATTTCATTGTATTGGGGGCACCCACCGGCGCGGAGTAACGACCACGGAGGCGCACCCGCAACGGTCAAACTACCGGCCGGCGCCCGCCGGGAGACGGCAGCCCTAGCCCGCCGGAGTGCGAGAGGCTCGCCACCGGCCGGACGTGCCACATA
>CM014274.1:73568741-73581493 GCA_004135705.1 Alloteropsis semialata
GCCATCGGGGCCGGGCCATGCCGGTCGGCCATGGCCGTCCAAGCCGCTGATGCTGGCCCATGCCGCTTGCCCGGGACGCCGAGGCCGCACCGCCCTGGGGCTGCGCCGCCAGGAGCCGACCATGACCAAATCTGGGGAGATAAAGGAGAGGGAGAGGGAGAGGGAGAAGGAAGTAGGAAAGGGAGGGAATGGGAGGGGGAGGAGGAGGAGGAGGGAAGGGAGGGAGGGGGCCGCCGCCGCCGGCGGTGATGGATTGCGGGGGAAGGGGTCTAGGGTTTCACCGCTCTTAGACCGATGGTCTCAGGTGGAATTTCTACATTGGCTACTATACGCCAGCGGTTTGCAGCAACATTTCTACATATCACTTTAATGTTGAATCTAAGTGACCCATGAGAGTCAATGGAATGTGTGGAAATTAAATGAATTGCTCTCAGTGGAGGTTTCATCTCAGTTTTATGGTAACTGTGTACATAGAGTTTCATCCCTATGAAACCCAAATGCCCCAAATGCTCTCTCTCATCATAAATCACATGTGATGTCATTGTTTTTTTGCCTGTGTGGCTAGGGGTGGGCATAAAACCCGATACCTGAAGACCGAACCCGAATAACCCGACCCCGAACCCGAACAACCCGAACCTAAAATAACCCGAAGCTAATTCGGGTAGTAGTTTATAAAACCCGAAATTATTTAGGGTAATTCGGGTTTAGAACCCCGGTACCCGAATAGCCCGAAAAACCTGAACTTTAGTGTCATCCTAGAGTGCGAGGAAATCTCTATATGCAAATCTTTGTTTGATTTGTGTGGATTCATTGGATCAAATCTTGGCTCAATTTATCCTTGTTGTATGTGATATTTGTATGCATATCAATTAATTGGATCTATAAAATTGTTTGATTACTCACTATATTTTCTTGTTCTCTTAGTTGAGATACGCAATTTCGGGTAATATGGGTAACCCGAAACCCGAACCCGAATTTTCGGGTACCCGAAATGTCGGGTAGCAATTTTTTTGAACAAATTTCAGGTTTCAATTATGAAAACCCGAACTTCCTAAAACGCGAAAAACCCGACCCGAAATTTTCGGGTTACCCGAATGCCCACCCCTATGTGTGGCATGCCATTTAGGCCTTGTTTAGTTCGGAAAGTGGAAAACTTGCCGAGTCATAAAAATAGGATGTCGGAAGGGGTATTCGGATACTAATAAAAAACTAATTACACAACTCGCCTGGAAATTGAATTTCAAATCTATTAAGCCTAATTAATCCGTCATTAGAGATTGTTTACTGTAGCATGACGTTGTCTAATCATAACCTAATTAGGCTCAATAGATTCGTCTCGTGAATTTACTCGGGAGTTATGAATGGGTTTTGTCATTAATCCATGTTTAATATCCCTAATTAGTGTCATAACATTCGATGTGATAGATGAATAGTAGAAACTTGCCGATCTAAACAAGACCTTAATGAGAATAAAACTCATATAAAACCTGCATTGAGTGCGCTTACGGGCTTAGATACAACTTAAATACTTGATCAACACCTTGGTGACCTCACTCATGAGAACTCGAAATACTTGCCATCGCCTTGTGACGTCACACATGAAACCTTTAAATACTTGCCCGTAGCCTTGGTGACGTCACACATGTGCGCATCGCCTTGGTGATGTCACTCATGACAACTCGAGTCGAGATACTTGCCATCGCCTTCGCGACGTCACTCATGACATCAAATGATCAGGCAGCGTCACTCGTGAGATCAGATGGCCACAGAGCAAGCCTAAGCGGCGAGCGCCTGCAAATTTATTTATTGTTTATTCTACCCACGGATTATCCGTGAAACAGTTCTGGGCGTCAGAACTTAACCCCCAAATCTGTAAATAATATTTATTTCAAATAAAAAATTTACTTATTATGAAGCGCCAACCTTATGGTGCAAAATATTTGAATTTTAGCTATTCAATATCAAATCTAAATAAGTTTGACTTAGTCCAAATAGACTACTTATTTTTTTGTAGTAGTTTTAAGGTCATACTTGTTTTTGTTAAGGACTACGAAAGCATATTGTAGATCACAGGTTGTGTAAAACAGTATTGCGAAATGCTGAGGGTCGAACTCGAAAAGTTGGTGGTTGTTTGGCAACGGATTTGCAAAGAGACGATGGAATTATTTTTTTTTGAAAGAATAAAAGATGATGAAATTATTGCATTGCGGCCTCTACACAAGTTGGATTAGGGATGGCAAAGGGTTCAAACCCGCTGGGTTTTGCCATCCCAAACCCATGCCCATGAAAGTAAAACCCGCCCGTTAAAAAACCCATGACCCGTCACGGGTTTGATTTTATGCCCAAACCCGTGCCCGTCGGGTTAACGGGTACCCACGGGTCGCCCATGTCCGAGAAGGCAAACTGCATATAACAATAGTCACGTATATATTCTTATGCATATGTATGCATCCGTTGCTCATATAAATCAATATAAACACATAGAAGATAATATTTCACCAAATGTAATACTACACAGCACATAAATGGTAGATTAGTGACATAAATGTGTAATCTAGCTTTTAAACTATCAAGTTCAGTGAATCAATGTTAACATTTCAACTCATGGCAGCACATAGTCACGATACTAACTTAAATATTACACCAATTGTCTAACAAGCAATAGCAATGTATGGGGTATCATGGACAAATTTGCTAAGATTGATCGGGTCAAAAAAACCATGGGTTTGCGGGTCTGGGTACTATGATCCCAGACCCATGCCCATAAACCCACTGGGTCTAGGATTTTGCCCATGAACAAACCCATGGGTAGAAAATTTGACCCATGCCCGTGCCCTAATAGAGAAAAACCCATCGGATTTCAGGTTTCGGGTACCCATTGCCATCTCTCTAAGTTGGATCGTAGAAGCTATGGTCAAAAATTCGTTATTTGTTTCAGCAACGATTAAACAAAGCCCACAAACTTGGCATCTTTCCGGCCAAGTGGAGAAAAAAATACTCGTTGTTCCAGGCCGGCAAAAATACCTTCTTTTAGAACAGGCCGGCAAAAATATCTGCCACTAGCTGCCAAGCGTAATGGTACAGTTGGGCTTGGACCATTCGGCCCAGAAACCCAAAAATCATAAAGAAATTGAGACATGATAAACTCAAAAAACATATTTAGATCTCATGAAAAAATATATATAGAATATTTCAAAAAAATATATTTAGCTCAAGTAAAATAAGAAAATATCCAAAAAATTAGAAAACTAATATAATATTCTAATTCATGTCAAATAGAAACTTTTCATAATATAAATATGAGATGTAACTGTCATAAATGTAACATAATTAACATTGAATGCATTCATGCTTAATGTATTCATGTAGCTCCGTCTCATGTTTTTATTACGAAAAGTAATCAAGATGCAATTAGATGTAGATTACAATATTTTAATATTATTTTTATTTTTATATTTTCCATTTTTCTAGAGCTAAATCTAAATTTTAAATTTTAGAAGAAGCTAACATAAAAAATATTCTAAAATTTAGATTTATCTCTAGCAAATTGGAAAAATATAAAAATAATAATAATATTAGAATATTCTAATATATGTCTAGTTGCATCTTAAATACTTTTTGCAATAAAAACATAAGACAAAACTAACATGAATACATTCAGCATAGATGCATTCAATGTTAATATATGTTACATTTATGACGATTACGTCCCATATTTATATTATGAAAAGTTTCTAACTTTTTTTAGACATGAATTAGAACATTGTGGTAGTTTTCCAAAATGTTTTGGATATTTTCTTATTTTAATTGAGCTAAATATACTTTTTGGCAGATTCAATATGTATTTTCATGAGATCTAAATTGTATTTGGGTTTATCATATCTCAAACTATCTCTTTGATTTTCTAAGAATTTCTAGAAGCTTAGAAATATTTTTTGTGATTTAATAACCTCATTAGATATTTACTAGATTTATTTTAATTGAAAAAGACAAACCGCCTTTAAAAACCGCTTATAACCGGAGCAAGGAGGTTAAATGAACAGTTTTAATTGTTGAGGGAGGTGTGTTACCCGGTTTTGGAGTTGAGGTAGGAAAGCTGAACATTGGCCACAGTTGAGGGAGGTAAAATGGACTTTTTCCGAGGCAAAACATGAGCTGATGAGAAGCAGCCCAAGGGTTAGCATTCAGAAGATCCACAACTACTGACCGGAGGCCCAATCCATACTGATCAGAAGCGCATGTTTGTCACAATTTTGTTCATATTCGGTGGCAGACTCCGCGATTTTGTCCGCGCGGCCTCGCCGAAATTTTTGAAGGAAGCAAACAGAATTCCCCATTCACCGAATCCGAATCCGTCTCCGGCGAGCCACCCCCTTCGGCCGCCGCCGCGGACGCAACGGGAGGGGAGATGGAGCGGTCCATCTCGTCCCTGTGCGCCTCCCTCTCGTCGGTGCTCGACCATGCCGACTCCTCCCGCGAGCTCGCCGACGCCGTCTCTCGCCGCCCCATCCACCTCGGTAACCACCAGACGCACCTCTTCGTCCTTCCCGTACCCGTATCCGGGGATCCAACGCTCCTACTCACACGGCGCCTGTTCTCGCAGAGTCGGCGACAACCGCGTTCCTGCAGAAGCTGGACCGGCTGGCGGAAGCGGCGGGCGCGGACCTCGCGCTCCTCGAGTCCATGTCCTTCGGCGCCGTCTCCTTCGAGGAGCTCCTCGGCCACTGCGGTGAGGCGCTCAACGTCTACGCGCGCCACGCCGACGCCATCGAGTCCCGCCTCGCCTCCTTCGGCTACGAGCCTCCTGGTAACAGCGCTGACCCCATCGATTTAACTTCGTTTCCCATTCTCTGCAGCCGTTTGTTTCGTGACGTTGAGAACTGGTGTTGGTGCGCTGCGCAGACGTGCAGCCTGAGTTGGATGCAGAGGATGCGGAGGTGCAAAATGGTGGTATCGGGAAGCTTGGGGACCCTGGGAATAGCTGCTTCGGTGTGTCCAGTTCAGTGGTGAAGTCCAGTAGGGAGCGGTTTGACAAGGATGATGACGTGCTGTATCCTTCTATTTGGTTTCATTTGTTTGGAAAACTAGACTTCAGTTGCTTTGGCTGTTGCATACGGTACAAAATTGAACTGATTGAAGGATTAGCTGCTACTGTCTATCCCCAAATTATTGAGTTATTTCTTGACTACTAATTAGTTTTGGGGAGTCACTGAAGAATCTTGGGTTTTCGGATGCTTGTTTAGCCACTCTTTCCTCTGAAGGTATGCAAGGCAATATTAGTATTTCTTGCTTGCTTCTAAGTTTTGCCTTGAATAATGATCGTTTGTTGGGGTTTTGCAGTCACGGATCATGCTGAAAGCCCAAAGAAGCTTTACAGTAATCCTGAAAGGTAATAGAAGAAATTACATTCATATATCTAGTATTACAGCTATCTGTTTTCAGGCTTCCCCACTTTTCTTTGTTTAATTCTAGCGTTTCTTTACTTATTTTAATCTTATCTGAGGAATGACCTAATTTATTTGTTCAATGATCTATATTGTTCAGTGTTGATGAGGAAAAAAAGATCATGAAGGAAGCTGAGCTTATAGCTCCGCAAAATGGAAGTAATGATCAAGGTGATCAGCATGAATGTCTTGGATATTTTAATGACAGGTCAAACCTGACTCATTCTCATTTTTTCGCTGTTTACTCCCTGAAGCTAATACCTTCAAAGAAATGATAAGGGCATCAAAGGAAGAGTATGAGCAGCTACCTCCTTACATGAAGAGCCTAGCATCATGGGAGGTCTGAATTTCTTTAACTACTTAGACATTTGTAATTCTGCCCATAGAAATCTATATATTACTTTTTTTCTCTAAGAAAATCAATTGATGACAAATATTCTGCAACATCTTCAATTCCTATTTCTTCTATTTGGTGCTTTCTTTTTTTCATCGCATTCTTGATAATAAATAAAATGGACCTGTGGTGTCTTGATTCATGAACCATGTGGATAGCTATGTTATCCCTGTCATCCGCCTCAAAGCAATTTACTGTTGCTTTTTGCGCCTTTTAATTGCATCAGGAATTGCAAGAGGGAATATCCAAATTAAATTCATACTTTGGTGATGACAAAGCCCAAGGAAGCGTTGCATGTGAATCAAGATGATGTTGGAGCAGTAGGGTTGGGTATGTGCAGTTACCCTTCTTGGCACTCAGAACAAAATCTCTGTCAGATTGCTGTTATGTTGACACATGCTCTTGATGAATTTCTGTTGCGGTAGCTAACATTTTTATGGTGTTTCCTTCTGCATTTGTTCCTGGTAGGGCGCAAAGGAAGAGCCTGCCTGTTGATGCTGCTTCGGCTGAATCAATTGACTATGGAGACAGTTGATGGATCTACCTTTTACAGCCTAAGAAAGAACAGCTCGTAGATGATTTTTGGAACTCTGGAGGAAGCATGAGTGCGCAACTCGCAGGCGAGTTTTCTGGAAACCTGGTTGAAGCGTGGTGCATCAGATTTGAATAGTTGATAACCTGATACTACTATACTGTATCATGACGAAATTACTCTTTTTTTTCGTGTGTTCTGATGTATCAAGTCTGCTAAAATTGATATATACTCAAACTCACTTGAAAGAGTGAATTTGATTGCACAAGCATAACCTCTTCTGTTCATGTTATCTTTATCTTCTTTCCACATGCTTGTATGACAAAAAAAACAGACAAAGTTAACTCCATGGTGATATGGGCTACTTTATTAAGATAGGATCAGGCGGCAGAGAATCACAACTAACTCGCCCTCCCCTCGGGAGGCTCTGAGATTAGCAATGATCTTTCTGCTTGCCGAACAAGGCCGCAAGGCCGGATACATATAGCCTCAGGCTCAACCAATTCCTGAATTGTAGCTAACAAATCTTATCTAAAACTGAAACCAAAACTAACCAAAACAAACTAGCCACTAGTGGACGCTGGCGCCTTGATCCTGCACTGAAACTTCTGCCCATAGAAGATGTCCATAACACTTCCGCCCTCCTGACAGAAAAGCTCGTCCTCGAGCTTGAAATCCGGGTACTTTTCTTTGAACTCGGGCAGTGCTTCCCAGGTTGCATCAGCGGCGCTGCGATCTGCCCATTGCACCAGCAACTCCCAAGATTCTTTGGCAGGGCAAGCATGAAGGATCTTCCCGGGAACTGAGACAGCCCGGCCATGCACCACCGGCGGGAGAGCGACAATGGACGTTGGTGCGTCGCCATGGTGCTTTTTGAGAAAGACCACATGAAACACATCATGGATCCGTGCCTTGTGTGGAAGCCGTAGCCTGTATGCGACAGAGCCCACCCGCTCCATCACCTGGAATGGGCCGTAGAACTTGGGCGCGAACTTTGTGTTGGAGGCGGTGGTGATGGCGGATGCAAAACGTTGGTGGAGGCGGAGCCACGCCCAATCGCCCACCTCCAGCTCCACATCATGGTGCTCCTTGTCATAGGAGGTCTTCATGTAGTCCTGCGCCTGAAGAAGGCGCTCTCTGATTTCCGCCAGAAACTCGTCACGCTGCTGCAGCTGCATGTCCAGTGCGACCACCTGAGCAACCCCTGGCTGGTAGGAGAGCATGGTCGGAGGGTCGCGGCCGAACACCACCTTGAATGGCGTGGTCTGTACTGCGGACTGGAAGGACGTGTTGATGCAGAACTCCGCCCACGGCAGCCAGTGGAGCCAGCTGCACGGACGATCACCGGCAAAGCAGTGCAGATACACGCCCAACACTCTGTTGGCCACCTTGGATTGCCCATCCGTCTGAGGACGAAACGCCGAACTGAGGCGCAACTTGACTCTGGCCAAAGTGAAGAGCTCCGTCCAAAGCTTGCTGGTGAAGACAGGGTCACGGTCGCTCACGATGGAGCAGGGGAGGCCATGGAGCTTGACGACGTTGTCGAAGAATGCCTGTGCCACCGTGATCGCCGTGTACGGGTGGCCTAGATTCATTGCGCCATCTTGGAGAAACGATCGACGACCGTCAAGACGACGGACTTCCCAGCCACACGGGGAAACCCTTCGATGAAATCCATCGAGATGTCACTCGAAATGGATGAAGGGTCATCGAGCGGCTGGAGGAAGCCCGCCAGATGAAGGTGCTTCGTCTTGTTGCGCTGGCACACAGAGCAGCCCTTGACATACTCACATACCAGCTTCGTCGCGTGCGGGTTGTAGAACGAGGCGCGGAGGCGATGGAGTGTCCTCTGCGCGCCCTCGTGGCTCGCCCCGTGTGCTATCGCCAGCAGCTGTGGCTAGAGCGTCGACGTCGCCGGAACAAAGATGCGGCCCCTGTGCAGCACAAAGTCGTCGAACACGGTCCATGCCGCGCCTGCCGTGCCCTCCTCAATCTCCTTCTTCTTGGCCACCACGACTCAGACTCCTTGCTGTAGTGGCCCATGCGCATGATGAACGGCCTTGTCCACAAGTACGGCCGCCAATGGCGCACCGTGTGCACCAAGGCGATGAGTTCGCGTTCATAGGCCGCCAGCTTCGCATGTTGGGGTGCGACCGTCTTGCTGAAGAAGGCGATCGGGCCATTGCCCTGGTGGAGTACGGCGCCGAACCGGTCTCGGATGCGTCACAGTCCATGACGAAAGGTTCGTCGAAGTTGGGGAGCTGGAGCACCGGGCCCGTTGTCAGTGCAAGCTTGAGCGCCTCGACGCGTCGATGGCCGCTTGCATCCAGTGGAACGCCTCCTTCTTCAGCAGCGCTGTGAGTGGCACCGCAATGATGCCGTAGTTGATGATGAACTTCCAGTAATACCCGGTGAGGCCCAGGAATCCACGGAGCGCCTTGGTGGAGCGTGGCCGTGGCCAAGCTTGAACGGCTATCTTCTCAGAGTCCATGGCGACGATGTCGTCGGTGATGATGTGGCCCAGGTACTGGACGCACTGCTCGTCGAAGATGCACTTGGACTACTTCAAAACCAGGCCGTGTTCACGCAGAGCCGTCAGAACCGCCCGGATGTGCTGCATATGCTCAGTCCATGATCTGCTGTAGATGAGGATGTCGTCGAAGAAGACGAGGACGAAGCGGCGCAGAAAAGGCTTCAGGATGTCGTTCATGAGGGCCTGGAAGGTGGACGGCGCGTTCGTCAGCCCAAACGGCATCACCAGGAACTCGAAGTGGCCGTGGTGGGTGCGGAACGCCGTCATGTGCACGTCGTCAGGGAACATTCGGACTTGGTGGTAGCCGCTGCGCAGATCAAGCTTGGTGAAGAACTTGGCGCCCTTGAGCTCATCCAGAAGCTCGTCGACCACTGGAATGGGAAACATGTCGCGCATCGTGGCCGCGTTGAGGGCACGGTAGTCGATGCAGAAACGCCACGTGTCGTCGTGCTTGCGCACTAGCAAGACCAGGGAGGAGAACGCCGACGTGCTCGCGTGGATGATGCCCTGCTCCAGCATCGCCTTGCACTAGGACTCGATCTCATCCTTGAGGAGCTGTGGATAGCGGTAGGGCCGTACCGCCACAGGTGCAATGTTGGGTAGTAGGTGGATGCGATGGTTGAACGCCCGCGGCGGTGGCAGGTCGGTCGGCATCGCGAACAGATCGGCAAACTCTTGGAGCATCAGTTGCAGAACGTCGCGGGCGTCGGCGAGGGACAGACGTGGCGTCGGCTTGGCGTTGATCCCGAACCACTTGACCCGGCGATCCATGTGCCAGAACGCCATGGTCAGCCTGCTGAAATCCCATAGGATTGGCCCCAGGGTTTTGAGCCATTCGCACCCCAGGACCAAGTCGTAGCCTCCGAGCGGCAGCACGTTCAGGTCGATGAAGAACTGCTCCTGGCCAATGTGGACGGAGACCGCCTTGCACACCCTGGACGAGGGAACGCGATCATCGTTGGCCACGCCCATCGTGAGGCCCCGACGCGGCACAGGCACCAGCCCCATGCGGTGCGCGGCGTCTTCGTGGATGAAGGACTGCGTGGAGCCCGAGTCCACCAATGCGGCAAGGGAGACGGCGTGGACGACCGTCGCGAGCTGTATGGTGGAGACCGATGCGACGCCGGTGATCACGTTCAGGGAAATCTTCATGTCCTCCTTGCCAGAGCCCTCCTCAGAGTCGTCAGTGCCATCGAGCTCGAGGAAGTAGATCCCTTCCATGGTGCACTGCTTGCTGTGTTCGCGCGAGAATTTCTCGGGGTAGTTGTAGCAGAGGCCGTCCAAGCGGCGTTGCGCCATCTCCTCCGGGGTGAGGCGCGTAAACCGCACCCCGGCCGGTGCGGACACCTTGATTGGTGCGCCGGGTGTTGTTGATGTAGAACCCATGGCGGCTGTGGCGTCTTGGTGGCGGTAGGCGACACGGCGGAGCTGTGGTTGGGAGGCCGCGATATGCGGCCCGAGAGACGGGCCTGTTGAGTTATGATTCAAATTAAAAGGCCGACTTCTGACGGAGCGTAGCGGAGGCCCGTCGCCGGGAGGCTTGGGCCGGAGCGGAGCGGTACGGGTCATATATCCCGTTTAGGGTTTTCCCTTTGAGATAACTCTCTCATATTCTTGTAAGCCGCCGCATTGGCGTTGTAACCGAACCCCGACATAGTGAAGTTCTTGCTGGCTGGCGCCCGTGGTTTTTCCCTCTCGCATTGGGAGGGTTTCCACGTTAAATCTCGTGTCTCCTTTGCAGTTTGATTTGTTCTTATTCATCGTTTATTCGCTATCACTCATAACAAGTGGTATCAGAGCCTTGTTCTCAGATCAGGGTTTCGCGATGGCGTCGATAAGTATGATCTACCGCTGTTGGATTACAAGACGAGGTTCTCGCTGTGGCAAGTCAAGATGCGGGCTGTTCTGGCGCAAACTCATGACCTAGATGAGGCGCTGGAAAACTTCGGGAAGAAGTCGGTCAAGGATTTGACCGATGAGGAGAAGCGCAAGGATCGTAAGGCTCTGTCCCTAATTCAACTTCATCTATCTAATGATATCTTGCAAGAAGTGCTGCAGGAAAAGACTGCTGCATCACTGTGGCTCAAACTGGAATCGATCTGCATGTCGAAAGATCTTACCAGTAAGATGCATATGAAGATGAAGTTGTTCACGCTTAAGATGGAGGAGGGTGGTTTGGTGTTGAACCACATATCTGTTTTTAAGGAGATCGTTGCCGACCTAGTGTCGATGGAGGTGGAGTATGATGATGAGGATTTAGGCCTATTACTATTATGCTCTCTGCCCAGTTCGTTTGCTGGTTTTCGTGACACCATACTTCTAAGCCGTGATGAACTAACCGTTTCGGATGTTTATGAGGCACTCCAATCCAGGGAGAAGATGAGAGGCATGGTGCACTCTGATGGGTCGTCCTCCAAGGGCGATGCATTGCATGTGAGAGGCAGAACCGAGCAGAGGTCCTCCAATGATAGCTACGATCGTTCCAAGAGCCAAGAAAGCAGAGGACGTTCAAAGTCTAAACCTCCGAAAAAGTTCTGTAAGTACTGTAAGAAGAAAACTCATTTTATTGAGGACTGTCTTAAGCTTAAAGCTAAGGAAAGCAGGAAAAATAATTCGGATGGTAAGGCTTCCGTTGTCGCTGGTGGTACTTCTGATTCGGGAGATTGTCTGGCTGTTGCTGCTTGTGTTTCTGACCATGATAAGTGGATACTTGATTCAGCATGCTCATTTCATATCTGCATTAACAGAGATTGGTTTAGTTCTCTTAAACCTGTGCAGAAGGGAGGTGTCGTGCGTATGGGAGATGATAACCCACGCGAGATTGTGGGCATCGGCTCTGTCAAGATCAAGGCACATGATGGCATGACACGCACGCTGGAAAATGTGAGGTTCATACCCACGATGACTAGAAATCTCATCTCGATCAGTACACTTGATGCAGAAGGTTTCAAATACTCTGGTTCAGGTGGAGTTTTAAAAATATCAAAAGGTTCTCTTGTTTATTTGGTGGGTGATCTTAATTCTGCAAATTTATATGTCCTTAGAGGAAGTACTTTACATGGTTCTGTTTCCGCTGCTGCTGCTGTTACTAATGCTGAACCTAGTAAAACTAACCTTTGGCATATGCGTCTTGGACATATGAGTGAACTTGGCATGGCAGAATTGATGAAGAGAAACCTACTAGATGGTTGTACTTTGAGTAGCAAGAAGTTTTGTGAGCATTGTATCTTCGGGAAGCATAAGAGGGTCAAATTCAATACCTCTGTCCATACCACCAAAGGTACTCTTGATTATGTACATGCTGACTTATGGGGTCCTTCTCGTAAGCCTTCTCTTGGTGGTGCTCGTTACATGCTTACTATTATCGATGATTACTCTAGAAAAGTATGGCCTTATTTCTTGAAAACTAAAGATGATACCTTTGCTGCATTTAAAGAGTGGAAAGTTATGATAGAAAGGCAAACTGAAAAGAAGGTGAAAGTGCTTCGTACTGATAATGGTGGAGAATTTTGTTCGTATGCTTTTGATGCTTATTGCCATGGTTTTTAAAGCGTCGCCGCCTAGGCGTCCAGGCGGTAAAAAATCCTGGGCGTCGGCGTTGCCTTTCCATTCCTCGCCTTGGCCGCCGTTCCAGTGCTGCGCCGCCGGGGGACGGAGCCGCGCCGCCGCATCCTGTCCTCCCTCCTCCTCCTCCTCCGGTCTTGCATCGTGCGAACGCTGGCCTCCACCGGACAGAGAGAGCCCGCGGCTGGAGGAGGCAGGGGCGGGCGGCGGAGCAAGCAGAGGCGGGCGGCGGAGGAGGCAGGGTGCGCGGACGGAGGAGGCAGGGCGGCGCGGACGGAGGAGGCA
>CM014274.1:73582493-73595202 GCA_004135705.1 Alloteropsis semialata
GTAGAATCCGCGGAACCCTACTATAGGCGTCAATCCAATCACCCCACAGCATGGCCATGGCGTGTTGTTTAGCCCTCCATGCCTTGCCATACTTCACCCGATAATTAGTGAATCCGACAATTGCTTCAACGAGCGCTGACACCGAAACGTCAGGGTCAGCATACACCAATGAAGCAATCCGGCCTCCGATATATCGTGCCGTACACTGAGAGTGCTCGTGGATTGGTCGAGACGTACCACATGTGTGAGGCTGGTGCACTTTAGTTATCCTCCACTTCTGCCTTTCATCAGTCATTGGACGGGCCCATACCTTCCAACCACATTGGAGTTGGCATTTTACTGTGTACCGCAACTTAGAGTCAGAGTGCACCACATCGTATGGTCGATGGTGGCGCACCGAGTAGTCCCTCAAAAAGAATTTCAACTCTTCCATGCTGTCAAATGTCATCCCTCTCTGTATCAACTCTTGACGACTGTCAGGCTCTAGAGAATTAAGACGCAAGCCGGAATCACAATATGCCTTTTTAGGAGGTGCATGGAAGAGAGGAACCTCTGAAACACCCACATGAACTGCTCTAAGCTGTCTCAACTCCTCCATAGTGAAAGGAGCCAATCTTGCACCGGAAATTGTAGCCATACTAGATGACGGTTCAACCATAGGAGATGGTTGAACAAACGAGCGTCGATGCACCACATAGCTCAGTTCAACTGGTGTTTGTACACCATACGTTGGCTCAACAAAAGGTGCTTCATTAACTGGTGTTGGCTCATCAAAAGGGGCTTCATTCATTGGTGTTGGCTCAAACACTTTTTCTTGTGTTAACGCTCCTCTCATTTCTTCTTCTTCTTCTTCCTCTTCTTCTGATCCCGCGGAGATATCATCATCATCTTCCTCCTCAACATCAAAACTCCCCTCGTCGAAGTGATTGTTCACTAGACAATCATCATCTGAATCTGGCTCATTTACCATGTCAGCATCATATTCTTCATCGTCCTCATTCTCACCAACCTTATAATTACTTTCTACACACACCCTCTCACGAACTTCAACTACCAATTCAACACAACTAACTTGGGACCCTTTCACCAACTCCTTGTAAAAAAACCAATCCTCATCACATGAAATTCTCATAAGCACATAATGAGCCCTTTTGTCACCGGCATCAAATCTACCATGTAGGATTATTTCACTCTGTTCTGGATCAACTTGGAAAATTGAGCTAGCTCGAACAAAAACTTCATCAAATGAAGGAGGGCTATCAAATCTTGTGACTTCATGCTTCATCCTCTCAAACTCTCCATTCTCATTAACCGAACCGCCGGAGAAATAACGAACTAAGCGATCCATCTACACACATTTAATGGGCACATTTCTATTACCATTCATGGACTTATACAAAAACTACTAAAAGACCAACTATAACCAAATATCAATACACTAGGTACCACAACCCCATGTAAAAAGACCATTCTACAAATGATCTACATTAGAGCATAATTCTCATTTCTTGAAAAAATTAACAACAATATCTACCCACTAAAATCTCATCGAAATCGTTTCATGAAACACAATCTACATGATACAAAAGCATTACCATGAATCAATTACCCGATAACGCTCAACTAATCTTACTCCTTTCGTACTAAATTACCTAATCCAACCTAAACCCTAGGTTATCCTAGGGTTTCAAATGTCAAGAAAAATAAGCAAATGGCACAAATCTACACGGATAAAGTGCACGAGTTACCTTTCCGGAATGTTTTCCAACCGTTTCCCGTTCGAATCCGTGGAAGAAACAGGGGGATTTAGAGGGGGGAGTTCGGAGGGGGCGCCATGGGAGAGCCTGAGCTCGGGTGGGAGGAGAAAGAAAGGGAGGAGGGAGAAGAAAGGGCTCGGGCTGCCGGCTGTATACAGGCGAGTCGCGCCACGACCTTTGGCGCGACTGCCAGTCAGCCGCCGCGCTGGCCGCCCGCGGCCGGGCCGGCCGACGTGGCAGGCCAGTCGCGCCACATGCTCTGGCGCGACTGCCTCTTAAGTCGCGCCACGGCGTGTGGCGCGACCAAAAGGGTTATTTGTTGGAAATACAGTTCGGGTGAGGTTTTTTTAAAATTTCAGTTTAAAAAGGATTAAAAAATAAAAAAATTCCTAAAGTACCCTACCATGGCGTGGGGCCTACTGCAACCACCCAGCCCCACCCTCGCACCCGTCTGCCGGAGGCCGTGGTCCTGTCGCCGCCCGGTCCTTGGCGTCCTCTTCCTCGCGCGATCGCGCCTGTGCTCAGTGGGCTCGTAGGGTAAAAAGAGAAAAAGAAAAAAGAAAATAACCTTTATTATTTAATTAAAAGTTGTATTATTAATTATTTCCATCCCATGATTTGGAGATTTAGAATAACTATTGTAAATGATTGTGTTATGAAGAAATGTGTTTGTTGAGAGGAGATGGTAGTTAAAGATGATTGAATAAAATATAGAGTAATTAGTATAGAGGATGATGGGTGCGGGAGATATGGGTGCAGATGAGAGAATCTCGATAACCAGGATAGAATATTTCTTTTAGAAAATAGAAATAGAGAATGATGAGTACGGACAGCCTAAGAAAAAATAAAAAGTAGAAGGTGAGCAACGCTGCAAGGACACTGTTGGCGCAAATGATATACGCTGCCAGGAAATTGCCTCCCCCCTCTACCCCGATTCCCTTTTTCCGCGTTAGATTTTTGTCCAGCATGTATGCATACCAACCAAACTAGTGGAAGAAGACCAATTGGTTGTAAATGAGTTAAAATTGAAATCTTGAATTTAATTTTTCTTCTTACAGTTTATTCATTTTTAAAACCGTTTGCACCAAGTTGTTGTTTGAAATTAATGTAACAAAACAAGATCACATGAATATATTTTGAGTTTTTTTTCTAAATTTGAACATTTTTTCATGAGTATTATGATTTGTTCCATGTGTATATGTTTTTGTTTTGTGAGTATATGTCTTTGTTCCACTCAATGTTAGGATAAATGCTACACGCTAAACAGTCGGTCACCTTCCATTTAGCTCTTTATTCGGGCTTATTTGATGAGACCCTTGCATGTCCTCCACATCATCCTAATTCGTTAAGAAAATGTTTCACCCTCGTTAAAAATGTTCTTGAGAAAATATGGTCTAAATATACTCAAATATGATCTTATTGTGAGGATCTTGTTTTTAAAATCACAATGGAGCAATTGAATTTTAATTTGGATGTTCGTTTTGCCAAATATGATTTTTTTTCATTTGAATGCTTCATCAATTCTGTTTGGAAATGGCAGAGGGGGCTGGATATTGAGTGGTGGACTGACGCCCAGACGGCAGAGAATAGCTCCTCCATTTTTGGCGTGGTGGATAACGGATTGTGTGTGCCGCTCTGTCGGTGGATCTGGAAGCAGTGGAGAGGTGAGGATGACGGGGGTCCATGGGTGGTGCTGTTGGTAGAGCAAGGAAGATGGCTGCAAGAAAGAGAGAATCTTACTATTACTAATTAGAGGTTTCTTTTGAAGCCACCTAGGATCCTAGGTGCACACTCTAGAAAAAGAGAGAAATCCTAGAAATTCTCAAAAAAAGCACAACATCTAGCTATTAATTGGAACACTCAAATCATCATAGCTATTAGATCTATTATGTTCTCTTAAAAATTACCCACATATGCCATTATGAAAATAGCTCAAAGTAACCCCTCTAAATCTATACCTAAATACTCATCTCTGCCATTATATAAAATAAACCAAAGTAACACCTAATTTTCATCAAAATTACCCATTATGCCATTATAAATAATATTTAAAATAACCACCCAAATTTACTAAATTACCCACTACGAATACTTAGAAAATAACTTAAAGTAATCCCTTGACTTTATATCTATACTACCCACATATGTCATTATTAAAAATAACATGAGGTAATCCTACATTGGAATCCAAATCACTTTACTTAAAAATATACAACAAAATAAGATTCTAAATCGTGTATTTCATACACTATTGATATATGATATGATATAGTGATTAAGGTATATACGCATGATGTGTGTTGTCATTTATAAATATATAGGGGAAGTGACGACAATATATAAATCTATGTTAAAATTATAATTCAAACTTAAGGTTTATTAAATAAATTGAAGTCATACATGTGATGCAAAGTGAAAATTTAATTATAGTTGTGTATGAAAATAATATAGTGTAATTACTAATAAAGATCTATAATAATCAGATGAAAATAATAAGTATATATCTATATAGGTATTGTGTTCGAATATTTAACAAATGAGAGATAGCTCATATAGTTTTGTAGCAATGTGCCTTAATTTTTTTAACTGGAGACTCCGCATTGGTTCTCATAAGACACGCTAGGAAAAAAGACAAATTCTAGAAATTCTCACAAAAATCAGAAACAACAATCATGTAAATTGTAATAACCATAGTCATTGTTCTATTATATTTTTTTAAAAAGTTACCCATCACTATCATTATAAAAGTATTCTAAAATAAACCCTAAAATTGTATCTAAAGTATCGAGCTATGTCATTATAAAAATTAATCTCATAATCTTTATCTAATTTACTCATGCATATCATTATAAAGGATAACTTAAAATGACATTTAAAATTTGTATCTAAGTTACCCAGGTATGTCGTTATTAAATATAACCCAAACTAAACACCTAAATTTTAATCTAATTATCTTTATGTGCATCCTGCCGAAAAGTCCAAAAGTAAACTGATACATAATTCTAATTACCTATTTATCATTGTCAACATAGAAACAATAAGTTAAGGTATATATGCATGATGAGTGTCACCATGTAGACCATTTATACATGTATATGTGAGAAAGTAATGAAAAATATTGATTTTTATGCTAAATATAATGTATGGAGGCGCGATATAAAATGAAAAAGTGTGAATGCGGATGAAAAAGTGTATAGAGTAATTACTAATTAAAAATTAATCATAAATGGAAAAAGATAAGTACACATATTTATATGAGCATTATGTTGAAGTACTGAAAAAAATAAAAGAGTAGTATGTAAACAATTTTGATTATTAGGTAGGAGTTTAATTCATAAATATTTTTTAAATACAATAGCTCTTAAAAATATTAGCCTCTGTAGGAGCACGGGTTGATGGACTAGTATATATATAAAAAAGGAGAAACACTCATTATGTCCCATTTTATTGTTTTTCTGAGAACGCGACAGAGCATGTGTTTCATTTAGGAGAACAAAAAATAAAAAATATTACAACAATGCAGTTAGCCGAGGCCACCGCATACACACGCCAACACTGCACCACAAAGCACGGGAACGCCACACAAAACAAGAAACTACAGCCACATCTTCATCTAAGCATCCTATGTCGACTGTGGTTGCCTGTCCTCGGCAATGTATATTAGCCAAAATTATGCATAGATTATTAAATTAATCAGATTTGAGGGTGATGTGTCAAAGTCACGACGGGACTTTGAGAGCAGTACGCGGTTGAGCAGCAGATCTGATTTTGATCGCAAAAAAATGTCTGCATCTTCTTAAGATGTAGCGTCCTTTCGAGCGACCTGAATATATATCGAACATCAAGTTTGCTTCATTATATATTTCCATATAGCAAGGATAGATAACTACTCCTAGATGCGCTGCTGGGGCGTAGCTACAGGGTATGCCGGGTGGCCCACGGCATACCCTGCAGCCCAGCCAAGAAAATACATGTAAAAAAAGATTTGAGTCTGAGTTGCTGTCAACGAGTAGTCCAGTTACCGGTCAGCTATCTGGCCTGTGCGTGTTTGCTAGCACCGAGTGAAACCTTTTGCGTTGCCCTTGAAGGTTTGTATTCGATTGGATCAGCATCATGTGCATCGTCCATTATTCTTCGTCGTCGTGCATATATGCCAATCGCCATCCGGCCGTCCACACATCTTCGCGCTCTAGCGTTCTGGCTGTCTGCATGTGAGTTGGAGTCATCCAGAGGCCTGAACCCCTAAGGACCCCTTTGGCACCGCTTCTCCTTCCGCTAATCGGCTTCTTCTGCCAAACGCGAAAAATGAGAACGGCTCGGGAGAGGAAGCTGGGCAAAAGCTCCTTAAAACGCGCTCTCACGTTCGACCACGATACAAGAAGCCAAAAAAACCAGCTTATCTCGGCTCCCACAGCTCGAACGCCAAATGATGCATGTGCCCTTGGCTCGCCGGCCGGCGAGTGCGGCGGAGGTGGCCGACGCGCGGGGCAGAGGCGGAGACGACCCGGGCGGAGACAACTGGGGGCGGAGGGGCCCGGCGCGGGGCAGATGCGTGCTGCGGTTGCGGCGGAGCAGCTTGGCGGAGGCCGGCGGACGCGCAGAGGACGCCGGGGCGGAGGCCGGGAGGGGCACAGAGGCAGCCGAGGCGGAGCGGAGGTCGGCAGAGGCTCGCCGGCGCGCGCCGCGACTGGAGCGGAGCAGCTCGGCAGAATCAGGCGGGCGGGCGAAGGTTGCCGGGGCAGAGGCCAGCAGGCACATGGAGGTTGCGGCGGCGGAGGTCGTCCAGCGCTCCTGGGGCGAAGCAGCTCGGCTGCGACCAGCAGGGAGCGTTGCGGCTGGATCGGCCAGCTAGAGGATAAGGTCCCGGGGATGAAAGGCGAGCAAACAGTGAAACAGAGGATAAGGTCGGCCAGGTGAAAAAGGAAAAGATAAAAATAAAGAAACGGTAAGGGAGTGAAAAGTGAAAATGAAAAATAAAAAAAAAACTATAAGTGAGTAAGGGCATAATGGACAATTGGCTTATTATATACATTCTGAAAAGCACAGAGAAACTGTTTTACCAAACGTTTTCCAATCTAACAAGTCAAAGTTAGAAAAAGCTGCTTTACCAGAAAAGCCAAAGCTAAAGCCATTTTTGCATGAGCCAGAGCTGTGCCAAACGGGCCCTAAGTCTCTGGCCCTTCCAAATTCCAATAAATTAACATGTGCCAACCGTCATCTTATTATATAATCATATATACTTCCATGGTATTTATAGAAAGCATAGGCCACCCATGAAGCAACTTGGTAATCATCTTTCTAATATTTTGGACTCAATATACATGTTTGAACTATTTGTAATATAATGTATGTAACTTTTGGGCTCAGTTGTTGAATTTAAGACTTGTATGCTATTTTTCACCTGAATTACACATGAATCATACCGTTTATATATTGACTGTGTACCGAATTGTATATAAAAAAATTTGCCGTGGCATACCCTTCACTAAAATCCTAGCTACGCCACTGCCACGCTGGTAGTGATTGGTCCAACTCAGGATGCACCGATTGACCTATCCATTTCAAATTTGCGTAGTGGCCACGGCGAGGCAGACCGATGAACCAACCCGGCGATAACTTAACAAACGGGCCAATCATTACAACAGTAGCATAGGGTACATACCATGATACCAATGCAACAACAAACTGAATGACGAAAAGGGATCGTATCGGATCAGATCGGATCACAGAACGAGCCATCTTTATTTCAGCAATGCAGGAGACATCAGGCCAGGCCGGCACACCAACCACATGTCACGAGGGCGCGTCGTCTTGCTCAGAGGAACCTGTTGAGGTACTCGTCGACGGTGGTGTACTTGACGTCCGGGTACAGCTCGCTGGCATCCGCCCCCTTCGCCGGGTCGATCTCGAATCCGGCCTGCTCCCCCAGCACGTACGCCGCGTGCCCGATCGCCAGGATGATGTTCAGCGGCATCGGCGACTCTGCAGCAGAGAAAAGAGAGAAACTCTTCACTCCAGATGTTATCGATCGACATGATCGATCGCTCAAAGCTCAAGAGGCACTGACCTTGGATCTTCTTGAGGACGGCGTCCTCGGGGACGTACACGCGCTCGAACGTCTTGCCGGTCTTCTTCTCCCAGAGCGACAGCAGCTCGTTGTGCGACAGCGTGTTGGCCGGCGGCTTGATGTACAGCGTCTTGTTCTCGGCGCGCGGGTCGTCGGCGGCCAGCACCGTGTACGTCCCGATGTCGCCTTCCTCCACGAACACGGCCTTGGTGTTGCCGTCGGCGAGGATGAGCGCCTTGTCGACGAGGGGGCCTTGCGCGAGCACCTGCCCGATGCTGGGCAGCGCGTAGCCCGCGAAGAAGCCGGACACCACGAACGTGTAGGGGACGCCTGAGGCCTCGGTGGCGCGCCGGATGGCCACCTTGCCGGACAGGACGGACCTGCCCGGCTCCACGATGCCCGTGCGGTCCACGTCCAGGCCGAACTCCGACGGGAAGAACCTCTGCGCGTGCACATCGATCGATAGAAGTTAGACTGGGAACGAGGGCAAGACATCGACACCGTCATTCGTGAGAGTGGGCGAGAAGCAGAACCTTGACGTTACCGGCCTCCTTGATGGCGTCGATGAGCCTGGTCTGGTCGGCGATCTGCATCGCCCCGAGCGTGGAGATGACCACGTCGGCGGCCTTGACGGCGCTCACCAGGCTGGCCTGGTCGTAGAGGTCGCCCTTGAGGAGCGTCACGCCGGCGTCCTGGAAGCTCTTGAGCAGCGCCGCCTTGGCCGGGTCCGACGGCGCCGTGTCCCGGACGAACGCCAAGGTCGGGTGGCCCAACCGCGCGCTCGCCGCCACGACGTGCCTGCCCAGGTAACCCGTGGCGCCGACCACCAGGATCTTGCTCTTCTCCGACGCCATCCTTGACTGCTAATTTGCGACAAGATCGATATTACTCAGCTCGTTGATCTGTGTGTCAAGTGCTTGCTCAGTGTGAAGCTGAGAATCGTGTGCCTGTCTGATCGCCATCAGAGCGCCAGTATATATAGTGGTCCGATGGAGTAGCAACTGGGGTTCGCGGCGGACGGTGAAGTTGGTTCTATTTCCTGATTATTAGCTAGGACAGGATAGCTAAAAGTGCGTCTGTTGGACTATGCCGTACTATCTTTTTTTTACCACTCATGCATTATTTATTCCTTCTATCTAATTGTATTTTTCAGGATAGGAATAGCAGAATTAGGTAACCAAACCTGTCTCCAATTTCAAAAAGCACCTCAATGTGATTTTATATATTCCACGCTCAGACTAATTATATGTACAGCACTTTGATTTCTGCTTGGTTGCGAACTGAATCAGATAATTATTCGGGATACACAAATATATATTTACAACTATTATTTATACAAAGGGATAAAAGAAAAAAAGAAAACAAAAATATTACCGCTAGGGCTGGACGAAAAGCTCGTGACTCGTGAGCTCGCTCGGCTCGTGACGAGCTCGGCTCGGCTCGGCTCGATTTACTAACGAGCCAGCTTGAGCAACCATCTCAGCTCGTTAGTATAACGCGCGAGTTCGAGCTGCTCGCGAGCTGGCTCGCGAGCCAAACGAGCTGCAATATTATAGTTTAACGAGCTGCAAGTCTGTTCATGTGATAGTTGTGTATTTGTGTTTATTTGCATACTTACATGTTAGACCTTATATGTACCGTGAATAATTGTGTACTTGTGTTTATATCATTTATGTGAAATTGTAGACACCAGAGATTATTTTTTTGTCAATATTTGTATTACATGTTCAGCTCGCGAGCTAAACAAACTGGCTCGAGCGAGCCAACGAGCCGAGCCGAGCTGCCTTTCTAGCTCGGCTCGTTAGAACCGAGCGGGCTTGTTTTCCAGCCCTAGTACTACCCATAATTGTTCTTTGTTTGTTGAGCCTGACCGCGTACTACCTTGTACTGACCTTTCGATAACGTCCTCGTTGTAGTACTTGCACTTCTAGAAGATTGACGTGTCGTGACAAAACCGGCGAGCTAAAAATCCACGACCAACCGCTGTCAGCTTTCTTACCCGAGCATTTGTCTATTTGATCAGTTTGTTGGCAGCAGCATCACACGCCCGGTTGGTGACTGAAGTGTTCCTACTCCAATAATTCATGGCACCTAAAATCTTGTCACCTCGCCTCACCAGTCACCAGCGACCGACCGGTACTCAATTGCTTTCCTAGCGCTGCTACGGGCTACCGCTAGTGCATCCAGGTTCGATTGGTGCTCGATCGTCCGCGATGAACCAACCTGTCCGTGCTCACGGCGCGCGGCACCTTGTGGCGTGCGATTGAGATTGACTGATAAAGGCACGCTGGGTAACTTGCCGCAGTCACGCTCTCCTACCAGGCACGGTATTAGCTTTCTCTCCTACCAGGCACACTAGCTTCGTCTTTTACACCAGACCTTTTCTTTGTCCCTCTCCTCGGTCCTCACCCCTTCACCATCTCTGACGTGGCTAGGTTTTCTTTGACACACCTATCGACGCTTCAGCTAGGTTACAGTATTAAAATTAGGATTCATTAAACTGCTCTTCTAGCTTAAAACACTATCAAAAAACACCGAGTAGACCTGGTTAGAATGTCCCGACAACACAAGTATGCACCCGACACTGATACCCTTTTTCCGAAGTAAAAATAAAATAAATCCATCGTTCGGCTTGCCACCAGCCAGGGCCCCACACCGCCCGCCTGCACCGCACGTCGGTCCTGTGCTGTTCGGCCGGCCGCTTCGCTCACCGGCCCCACCCATAGGATTCCAAGTCCACAAGTTTATCAATCATAGAATCATTCACAATATCAATCACAAACCACAAAAGAATAATTCATATCATCAATCTCAGGTATCCATATCTAGAATGATTCACAGAAAAATAAGAAAAAACCAATCCTGGAGGAGGAGCTCGGCGGGGTCGGGGCTGCCGCTACTCCCTGCATTGCCCACAATATGTCGATGCTTCCCCTCACCAGGCCAACACTAGTGGAAACAAAGTGAAATAGCCATGTTCCAAAGTAGCTTGATGCACTAGTGGAAACATGACCTTTGGTCCAACACTTTAGTCCCAAAATATATTGGGCCCACATTAGTCCCGGGTCTAATGGCTAGAGGTACCGGGACTAAACGAGATGCACCGACACGATGTGGATTTTTCTAAGTGCTGAGATGCACCGACGCCCTCTCTTTCCTATATCTTCCTTCCCTCCCTCTACTCCAACCTTATATATCCTTATCCTCCAACCTTATCTCATCCTCTCTCTCTCTTTCTCAGGCACAAGGGGCAGGGGCGGTGGCGGTGGCGGGCGGGGGCTGGGCGCCGCCGCGGCCGGGGTCAGGCCAGCGTGCGAGCGGGTGGGTCGGGCGCCACGTGCCGATGCGGGTGGGGGGCGCCGGCATGGGATCCACGGGCAAGGCTTGATATTTTTTTTTGACTCTATGATTTTTGATGCGAGGATTGTTGTGATTCTATGATTCTTTATTTGAAGATTGTTGGTGATTATGTGAACTAATGTGGGAATTGTTGGTGTGGTGCTTGGCCATTGTGATCCATTGTGATTGTGAATTTTATTGTGGAATTTGTATGACTAATTCTGTGATTTGTGAGAATTCTGTGATTTTTGATGTGGGGCTTCTCGATTTGAAGTTGGAGATCAAGGAGGCTGTGATGGTTGAGGCGAGCAGGCAGGTTTGGCGGCGATGTGCGGATTTCTTATTTTTTTTAACCCGATACCAACCGGGACTAGAGTCGTCTTTTAGTCCCAGGTAATACCCGGGACTAAATGCCGAGGCCTTTAATCCTGATGCCCTAGTCCAAGTTGGGAAACCGAGACTAAAGACGGTTTCTCTGCTAGTGGTGCCATCATTACTCTCGATCACACACATAATCAACACATACAATACAAGCAAAGTGCCGCCGGTGACTAGCTTGTGCATGATCATCAGTTCATCACGCACACGGCACACTTGGTGTCGAAGTCTTTACCGACCAAATTCAGAGCAACCTATTGAGGTAGTCGTCGACGGTGGTGTACTTCACGTCCGGGTAGAGCTCGCTGGCATCCACCCCTGAAGATGGATCGATCTCTAACTTGTTGTGTACCCCCTTGATGTGCACCGCATGCCCGATTGCCAATAAGATGCTGTGCAGCGGGATCGGAGTTTCTGTAAAATTGATAACCATATATCAGCTCAAATTTCACAGATATAGTAAACACTGTTGTAGAAAGTATATGAAAATACTTCTCAAGACAGATCAACACATATTAGATATATCTCCAAAACTTTCACAAACTATTATAACAGTTAAAAGCTTCAAAAAATGAAATCAATACATCTTCAAAATTTAACCAGAGTATTTGTAACCGAGAGTATCTAATAATAGTAGTATATGGAGTCGTGTCAGGTAGCAAGGTGTCTGACCTTGGATCTGCTTGAGAACGGCGTCCTCGGTGACGTGCTCCCGCTCGAAGGTCTTGCCGGTCTTCTTCTCCCACAGCGCCAGCAGCTCGTTGTGCGACAGGGTGTTGGCCGGCGGCCTCACGTACAGCGTCTTGTTCTCGGCGCGCGGGTCGTCGGCGGCCAGCACCGTGTACGTCGCGATGTCGCCCTCGTCCACGAACGACACTTCGGCGTCGCCGTCGCCGAGGACGACGGCCTTGTCGACGGGCGGTGTGTGGGACACGGCCTGCCCGATGCCGGGCAGCCCGTAGCCGAAGAAGTAGCCCGTCCACACGTACGTGTAGGGGACGCCGGCGGCCTCGACGGCGCGGCGGATCGCCGCCTTGCTGTTGACGATCACGGACCTCAGCGGCTCCACGGTGTCCTCCGAGCAGTCCATGTCGAAGCCGAACTCCGACGGGAAGAACCTCTGCGTCAGAGAAACAACAAAACTATGATCTTTGCATAGCTAGTGGTT
>CM014274.1:73596202-73638792 GCA_004135705.1 Alloteropsis semialata
CAAACCCTCCTGCACGTCGCCGCACGACGTGACTGACCGATGTCGACGCGTGTCCGGCCTCCGCCAAGCTTCCGACGCCTCCAAGTCTTTCGCTCCCACTCTCGGGCCGCCTACTCGACTCGCCTCCGCCCCGCTTGACTCGACCGACGCCGTCTTCATCCCATCATGTACTCTTGCTCTTCCGCGCACCATGTGGACCGCCCATGACTCCGCCCGGACTCCTCAGGTCCCTCAGTCCAAGCCTACTCGTTCACCCTTCACCGCCCTCGGTCCATCGGCATGAACCTTTCGCGCTTGACCTTCACCGCATGCCGTCGACCGCCATGTCGCATCCTACACCTGCACATCACAAGCCAAGAGATACATCAAACCACACAACGGTTGTCAATCACTCATCATCCAAGGGTGACCACCATTGGTCCACAATCTCCCCCTTGATGAGTGCATTGACAACACCCACCACAATAACTTGAAAACAATAAGAAGAAGAGAAAGGAAAAACAAATATCTCTTTCAAGTGATCCAAAAGCCAAGACAAAAGGCAAAGACAAGATCACTCGAGAAGAGAAGTCTCAGTCCCCTAAGACAAGGGCAACGGCTCGACACAACTGAGACAAAGTCACATGATCCCTCAAGAAGAGGCAGAAAGGGCTCAACACCAATCATGTGACAAGCGAAAACTCATACAACTGCCGGCTCCTCAAGAAGAGGTAAAAGCTCAACGCAACTAGCAAGAGAGCAAAAGAGAAGCAACTCACACAAAAGAGATGCAAACTCAACACAAAGCTCCCCCTGAGCGAAAGCACTCTCCCTGAAAACATGCTATACAAATGCATGCAGGAGCAAATGCAACTCCCCCTTACTAAATGCAATGCAGATTCTCCTATCTCCATGAAATGCATGCAAAACCATAAACTCTCCCCTTTGAGCATATGCAACATAAATTTCTCCCCCTTGTTGTCAATGCAAACATCAAGGATTTCATAAGAGCACAAAATGCATGCCATGGGGTGCAAAAACTACCAAGCTTCTCAAATATATCACAAAGCATTTACAAATGCTATAAATGAACTAAAGCACAGAGAAGCAGATCATAAGCAAGCACAAATAGCCGACATGAGGATATTATGATAGAATCAGGAGGCTCAGGCATAATTTCAGATTTTCATATTTTATAAAAGATATCACCACATGAGCAAAAGTCTAGCCATGATAACTCGAGCAAGGTCAAACTAGATCACAAAAGCTCATATAAGGATGACACATTCTCAACATAAGATCATTGCTAACACTTGCAAGACATTCCTACTCATTTTCAAACTCACTGAGACCATGAGCCTACTTCTATGGCAAGCACATGTAACAGTAGAGCAACCTGGTGATGATTTTAAATGAGCAATATAGATTAACAGCATTTTCATGCATACTATTTGCTATCTTCCATATTTTCATATTACTAGCATTTTTCATTAAGCACATACAAAACCAAGGTTTATGAGGTGTCCCTTGACACAAGTGAAGCACAGAAAACATGCTCCCCCTAGGTAATGCAAAGCAAGCGCAATGATAAACCATGTGCAAAGAACAAATCGCCCGAGTACGAGCTAGCACAACCTAGCATCTCAAGCAAGAGCAGCGCATGACAAAAGACTTACTCATAGGTGATAAACATTTCATGATTCATTTTATAAAAACAAGTTTAGCTCACAAGATTTCTTATGACAATATCATCAAGAGCATAAGCAGCACATTGCAAAATCACCACAATCTTATGCACTAGTTCTCAAGAGCATAAGCAAATACTCAGGATATATAAGAGAAGCTCATCTAGTGCATAGATATGATACAAATGCATTATGTCACAAAATGCAATGCAAATGCATGAGACATATATGATACAATGTGATGCAAGAGAAAACATCCAGAACCCAACACAAAAGGGAGAAGAAAGAGGCAACAAAAGCAACAAGAGCAAAGAGGTATGATCATGCAAGTTACCGATCATCTGTTGAGGTGGATGGCGACGCTGAAAGTGTCGTTGAGCCTCATGCTCTGAGGTAGCCTCCCCCTCAACTATAGCTGGACTCTCCTGGTCATCTTCTTCAACTTGATCATGTAGTGGTACATGTCGATGGCCTGGTGTAGTGGAAGTAGAGTCTGGCCCATCAACTGATATAGTCGAAGTAGAAGGTACAGGTGCAGCAGCTGGTGGATGATCGATCACATCTTCATCTTAATCACCACCATCTACAAGCTCATCCTCTTCCTCAAAGATGCTTTGCTTCATTCCATGTTCATCTGCAAGCTCAAAGGCAGATGGTGTGCAAGGCATAGTTTCATCGAAAATAATCTCACATGTTTCTACTATCCGGTTAGTTTCAAGGTTAGGAACATGATAAGCACAACTATAAGATGCATAACCAATAAATAACTATCAAATAGAGAGAGATTCAAATTTATCCAAATTACCTTGCTTGAGAATGAAGCACCTACATCAAAAGTCTCACAAAAGACTAATCCACCAAGATATATACAAAGCTAGCATGGCAAGATATACATGAAGAAATATCCATGCTAACATGAAAAGGTGGCTAGCCTACCATGTCATTTAGAAAAGTTAGCATATCACAAGATAAGCAACAATACAATATGCTAGACATGAAAAGGTGGCTATCCTACCATGTTATTTACAAAGCTAGCATGCCACATGATGAACAAAGATAATAGCATGCTAGACAGGAAGTAAAAGCATAAAACAAGTATAAAACATGCAAGAAAGTATACAAGTGAGTACAAGAGTGTACAAAAGGAAAGCTCACTATACAAAGTATACAAAGGCCACTCAAGGGCCATCCAAACGGTGTGGAGAACCATCAAGTCTTTATCACCTCAAGCAAAAGATCAAGTCCGTTAAGCTCATGTTCTCCAACCGCATATCGTACCTACACATGAGGGTACAAAGGCCGAGTCTTGGATCCCAAAGGGTTAGCAAGTATATACTTGGGAACCCAAGACTTGGTCACACGAGTAAAAGGATCACTCAACTTGTCACATGGGTTAGCATGATGCAAATGCCGGTTCAAATGGAAAGATCTTGAAACACCCTTGGAAGAAGCATGTCTCGAAAGAGCAACTCGAGAATAAGAACGAGTGCTACCACTAGCAAAGAGGCAATGATCTCCCAAGGTCTTAAGAGAAGAACCACCATCACAAGCACCATGAGAACCATGTCGTGGACCAACACAAGAAGAACTAGAAGCATGTCCACGATCATGACCTAACCCACTAGAGAAGAAGTCGTAAAACCCATCAACAAAACCAGGCTTCACATTAGGCTCACAAGTATTCATGCCATTAGAAGGGTTATGAACAACCAAAGGCCTAGAAGTGCGAGCTCGCCGCATGCGCCTTGCACGCCTATAGCAAAAGCTCTCCTGGTGCCCATCTTTCTCACAAAAGGAACAATGGTACAAAGGCCTATCTAAAGGCATGGTCCGAGTGGACGAATCACCATTTCCATTCATGTGAGAAGTCCCTTGGGACTTAGAGCAAGAAGCAACGCTATCCATCTTGGTGCCCACAATAGGATCACACGTGCCATGGGAAAGGCTACGTGGCTTCCTAAAAGCTTTTGCACGAACACGTCGCTCGTGTTTGACACGGCGAAAGCAGAACTCAATGGTATGCCCATCTTTCTTGCAAAAGGTGCAATGGAACTTTGCTTTGGGGGATTGAGTTCCAAAGAAGTGAGAAGCACCCTTGCCATTAGAAATCTCTTGGGCAACACCAGAAGAATCCACAAACTTAGGAATAGCTATGGAAGAGCTATCCGAAGCACTAGCACAAGTGCCAACATCTAAAAACTCACGCTCAATACAAGAAGTCAACTCCGGTTGGGAAGAAGCAATTTTGGAAACACCAACAACGGAGTGACAAGAATCGCAAGAATCCAAAGACTTAGCACTATGACACTTGCATCTCATGACCAAAACCTCATTTTGATGTTTGAGGTGATCACAAGTACCACATGGAGCATTTCTCAGATTATCCATCTCCTTCTCAATGCACTTGGCATATGTGGTACGCAAGAGATCAATTTCTTTCTCAAGATTGGCACTCATCTCATTGTGCTCAACCAACTTGGCGCTCATATCATCGCGCATTTGTTTCAAAGCCAAAACTTCATTTTCCAAATCAATGCATGATGTGCAAATGAGACCACATGAACAAACATCATCATTCACATCAAGCAAAGCATTATGATCATCACATGAAGTAAGGCAAGCATTTTCTTCAAGCACAAAAGAGCATGTGCAACAAGGCATAGGTTCAAGAGCATTAATTTTAGCCCTAGCATTCTCAAGTTGTTCTACACATGTGGTGTGAGTCAATTTTAGTTGATTAATTTCAGCAAACAAAGACTTACAAGAAACACATGGCATAGGAGCATTGTCTTTCAACATATCATTCTCAAGACTCAAACATTCAATGGAAGCACTCAAAACATTATTTCTTCTAAGCAATCTATCACAAGAGTTGCAAGGCATTAACGCACGTGACTTCCAATGAAACATTCCAGATTTAAACCTAGAAAGAGAACATTTCAACTTCTCATGCTTCCTATGCAAAGCATCACACAGCTCTTTGTTTCTCACATCATTATCATCATTTCGATTGCATAGAAACAAGATGCATTTGGCGAGCGTACCTTGACTCATATCTTTTAGCTCGCGGAAGAACTTGCTCTTTGTGAGATCACCATCCTCGTAGTGCTCGAGGAGATCCAACACCTCATCCACTTCTTGTTCCATCTCAAGCTTCATGCTCCTCCTCCTCTCGTTGTCATCCAAACCTGAGGACAAAGACACACAAGAAGAAGAGCTTGGTGCCATAGCTCAAAGCACCGGTTAGGATTAGCTGAAAGCAAGCTCAAATCGTAAAAACCAAATCTGGAATCGAAAACGCCATTTCCCTTGTCACCCCGTGGATCACAAAGCCGGTTAGGGTGGAGTGATCCTTAACCAAAGCTCTGATACCAATTGAAGGACCGAAACGGGCGACCAGAGGGGGGGTGAATGGGAGCCTCTAAAAATTCTCGCTCGGAGAAACAAGGCCTATATCCCGATTACAACCCCAAACACTCTTCTCACCTAATCGCCAAGATAACACAAGCCAACTCATGACAAGCTTATCTCTGAGACGATTAGAGAGGCACAAAGTAATGCGGAAGCAAAAGCAAGACACTGAAAAGCTTGCACAATTAAGCTAATCCACTACTAACCTTCACTAGCTAAACATGCAAAGATTAATTAAAAGGCTAGACAAGATTAACTAGAGGCTAAGCAAGACTAGCAAGAACACCAAATAAAAACTTAAACTAACCAGCACTGATTACTGAAATACTAAACATGATTAGCATAGCAATTAGTACTCGATTGGACAACATGCATAACTAAAGAACAAAAACTCTCTTACCTGGACCTTGCACCTGGGCCACGTGCTAGTCTTTTGGGCTGCTCGTGCTGTGTTGTGCACTGCAGGGCACGGGCCTGCTGGCAGCTTGCCGGCCTGCCTGCTGCCACGGCCCAAGTGCCAAGCTGCCGTGCTGCTTGCTGCCTGAGCAGGCGTGCCCTGCACACCAGCTAGAGGCTGGGCCGCGCGTGGGAGCGCAGCTGGGCCTCGAGCTGCTGGCTCGTGCCCCTGAGCAGCTGGCCGCTTGCCTGGACGCGCTGGCCTGCTCGCGCGTCGCTGCCACGCCGCGGAGCTGCGCGTCGGAACCGAGCCGAGGAAGCCGTCGTCTGCGCACGCACGTGGCTGCCGCCGACCGCGCTGGACGCGTGCTGCCCCCGCTCCGGGCGTGGCTGCAGGCCCACGCTGCCGGCCGAGCCGAGCGCCTGTGCTGCTCGCGGCTCGCCCCCGAGACTGCACAGGAACACAGAGGAAGAACAACCGAAGAAAACAAACAAAGCTTTCTCCTTTAAATTCAAATTAAATCCTCCACATCCCACGAATCGATGCAATACTTGAGCCACGTGATCACAACCTCAAGAGCTAATAGATCCACCAAGAATCTCACAAAAAGCTCAAGTATTCATCACGAATTTGTGAGACAACCGAAACCCTAACCAAGAACTCGGTTTTGGGGAAATCTTCAAAATCAAGCCAAATCCGAGAGGGTTTTGAAGGGGAATCACATGGTAAATGCTCACAAGGATCCTAGCAACATATTCCCCCAACAAATCTCACGGGATTTGGGCTCAATCGCGAAGAACGAAAATTCCCCGAAAATACCTCCGAAAATCCAAAAAAGAAAAACGCCGGGAACAAAGGATTTGGCACAAGATCAAGAGAAGATATCACTACGAATCACTTGGCCATATCCGGTTACAAGCCACTCACAAGTATTGCAAAACTTGGATGGCAAAAAGCTCAAGAACAAGAGCCTCTCCTCTCTTCTCTCCCTCTCTCCCAAAGGCTCTCACAAACAAATGAGCAACCCCCACCTCACTAAGCCCCAAAGAGATGGCTGAAATTTCAGCCTCTCCACATATATATAGGCGCTGGCCAAATGTCCAAAACGCCCCTACATGAAGCACACAACTCAAATACCCCTCAGGGGTAAAACTGTCCAACTTTTGCTGCAAACATCGGACGGACCCGGCTCCTTCACGACTTCGCTTCGTCTCGACGCAAGCTTCGCGATGGTGCCACACATCCTCCGACTTGTCACCCCCGGTTTTGAGGCCCAAACCGGCAAACCCGCTTGCACACCCCGCAGGCGTGACTCACCCCCAGTTTTGAGGCCAAACTGGTCAAACCCTCCTTGCACGTCGCCGCACGACGTGACTGACCGATGTCGACGCGTGTCCGGCCTCCGCCAAGCTTCCGACGCCTCCAAGTCTTTCGCTCCCACTCTCGGGCCGCCTACTCGACTCGCCTGCGCCCCGCTTGACTCGACCGACGCCGTCTTCATCCCATCATGTACTCTTGCTCTTCCGCGCACCATGTGGACCGCCCATGACTCCGCCCGGACTCCTCGGGTCCCTCAGTCCAAGCCTACTCGTTCACCCTTCACCGCCCTCGGTCCATCGGCATGAACCTTTCGCGCTTGACCTTCACCGCATGCCGTCGACCGCCATGTCGCATCCTACACCTGCACATCACAAGCCAAGAGATACATCAAACCACACAACGGTTGTCAATCACTCATCATCCAAGGGTGACCACCATTGGTACAACGGTTGTCAATCACTCATTATCCAAGGGTGACCACCATTGGTCCACACTTTCAATAACAATATATTGCAGCTAGCTCGGCCGGCAAATACGGTGACTTATCACCTACGGATAACATTCAAAGCAACCTGCTGAGGTAGTCATCTACTGTGGTGTACTTGACGTCCGGGTAGAGCTCGCTAGCTTCCACCTCTGACGATGGGTCGATCTCCAACTTGCTCTGTTCCCCCAGGATGTGCGTCGCGTGCCCGATTGACAGTATGATGTTCAGCGGAATCGAAGCCTCTGCAGATCGAATTGTGAACAACATCAGTGATCAGTTCATATATACTTCTTCACAAATCGCAATGCGAAGACTTTGTTTTCTAATATAAAGCTTGTTACCTTGGATCTGCTTGAGGACGGCGTCCTCCGGGACGTGCACCCGCGCGAACGTCCTGCCGGTCTTCTCCTCCCACAGCGCCAGCAGCTCGTTGTGCGACAGCGTGTTCGCCGGCGGCCTGATGTGCAGCGTCTTGTTCTCGGCGCGCGGGTCGTCGGCGGCTCGGACAGTGTAGGCCCCGATGTCCGCCTCGTCGACGAACACCACTCTCGTGCCGCCGTCGCCGAGGACGACGGCCGTCTCGACGGGGGGCGCCTGGGCGAGCACCTGCCCGATGCTGGGGAGACCGTATCCGAAGAAGTAGCCGGCCAGCACGTACGTGTAGGGGACGCCCGCGGCCTCCACGGCGCGGCGGATGGCCGCCTTGCTCGCCGTGATCAGGGACCTGGTCGGCTCCACGGCCTCCGAGCGGTCCGCGTCCAGGCCGAACTCCGACGGGATGAACCTCTGCGCGATACGGCACGTGAACGGTCAGAACGAGCAAGGCGGGCGGCCATCCGACGCGCGGACCGGCGGATCGACGACGTACCTTGACGTTGCCGGCCTCCTTGATGGCGGCGACGAGCTTGGTCTGGTGGGAGATCTGGAGCACCCCGACCGTGGAGATGACGACGTCCGTCAACTGGATGGCGCTCACCAGGCTGCCGTGGTCGTCGAGGTCGCCCTTGAGGAGCGTGACGCCGGCGTCCTGGAAGCTCTTGAGCAGCGCCGCCTTGGCCGGGTCGGAGGGGGCGGTGTCCCTGACGAGAGCGAAGGTGGGGTGGCCCAGCCGCGCGCTCGCCGCGACGACGTGCCTGCCCAGGCGCCCCGTGCCGCCTACCACCAGGATCCTGCTCTTCTCAGGAGCCATGTCGATCGGTACTGTGACTAATGACCCAGCTGCGTGCGAGGTAGTGGCTGGGATCTGGGAGAAGGAACTAGTGTCGGAGCAATGCTTGCTTGTGCCGTGAAAGCTGCAGGTCGTGTATATGTAACTGCCTTTATATATTTCTTAGTTCTTAGTACCTGGGACATTATCGGTGCACGGTTTTATTGTGCGGTTTTTAAAAATATCATATCATCTAAACGCATTTGAGTAGATAAATGAAATGGGATCTCTCAATGCAAATTTTCACATGGAACTAAACATATAACTTAGAGTAAGGTGCACCAGCGGTCCTTGAACTTGTCCCAGCGTGTCATCTAGGTCATAAACTCTCAAATACATTTTCAGATCCTTGAACTTGTTCCAGGATGTCACATAGGTCCCTAATATTTTAAAATGCATTTTTAGGTCCATAAACTTGTCTCGTGATCTCAAACAAGTCCCTAAACTCTCAATATACTATTTTTAATTTAACAAAAATGTTTTTTTGCTACTTTTAAGTTAATGAAAAAAAATTTGCTACTTTAAATTTAAAAAAATGTGATTTTGATTTTAATTGAGAACAAAATATAATTAGTTAGTAGAAAATGTTAAGATTAGCATTGATATTCCCATGTTAAACGAGAAAATTATAATATCCACAGATATGAAAATTCACCTTGAGAGTTTAGGGACCCAAATGACATATTGAGGCAAGTTTGGGGACTGAAGATGCGTGCTGAGAGTTTAGGGACCCGTATGACAACTTGTGGGGTATGGGTACCCCTGGGCCCACTACCGGCCGGGCATACAGTCGGCCTGGGCCCACGTCTGACAATGATATGGGTCGACCCCAAGCCGGCCCACGAGGATCCTCGACTTGATAGACAAGATTAGTGAAGACTTAGCCCGCAAAGCGTGCAGCGATATACTCGGATCTCGCCCAAGGATCACGGAGATTACGTTGCAACCAACTCAGATTACTCCCCTAGTTGTAGTCGGATACGATTAAGGAAAACCGACTTGTAAACCCTAGGCCGTCAGTCTATATAAGGCGGCCTAGGTTGACCTCTTAGACCATCTGATTCTACGCCATTCGCCTTCCCTCTTTGTAACCACAAACTCGCCACTGTTCCCCGGAGCATTGCCGAGCGAAGCAATACAAGACCCCCGAGCACAGGACGTAGGGTATTATACCTCCGAGTAGCCCGAACCTGTATAAACCTTGTGTCTCTATGTTACCTCGAGCACATGTATTTTACTCTATAACTTAATTGGTTAGATTCCTTGTGGTGGAATCTGCTCACCCGGGTTCGAGTCTTCAACACAGCACGTGTCACATTTTCATGAATTTATTCCAGGATTTAACCGGCGCTATTATTTTAGTGGTAGACGATGTGCTCATCGACAGTGAGACGTCCATTGACTTCGTTAATCTTAAGATCAGAGTAGTCAGCCTAGTCTCTTGGAGTGCTCATAGAGATAGGGTTTGCGTGCATGTATTCATAGGGGTGAGTGTGCGCGCAAAAAAAATACAAATTTTCACTTCACGGCTTCATAGGTTAGCATATCACTTTAATTTTTTTTTAGAGAACGTGCTTAGCACGAATTTCATTAAGAGCAGAAAGAATTTTACAGACACCACCGACACACAAAAGAAACCACAACAACACCAACAACAAAGGAAACAACACAACACTCCAAACTAAGACAACAACTACCACCGCTGCAACAAACTAGAGAAACAACGGCACCAGACGCACACTTTTATTGGAGAAGACCGAACAGCAGCAAAGACAACCGCAGACGGGGACCTCGTAGAGCTCTCCTCGTAGCAATACGAGACGACCGAAAAACTGGTGACTACTGAGACGACTAGAGGTCAGAGGGCATAGGAAGAACCGTAGGACGATGCCTTCAAGAAGGGTAGGACGCAAAAAGCCACATCATCGACCGTTCGTCAGATGATAAACCAGGTTTTCACTCAACAGAACCAGATGGGGAGAAGGGAGACCGTGACAATGCCTCAACAGGGAAAATCACGCAGGAGTGTAGCCATTTTCGGCACCGGTAGGAACCAGACAATGTTTTCACCCATGGCGTCCAAACCCCCAGCCGCGCACTCATTCACAGCGACCACATAGCCAAGGTACTCAGCATCGCCACAAGCATGCCAAAGAAGCAACTAAAAACAACATGCAAACAGCGAGCATCCCCACTCTGTGTCACAACCGCCCCCCGCCAGCACCAGTGCAAACGAAAGCTTGAGCGAGGTGACACAACCACGAGACAAAGGGAACAACTCCAGGAGGGACAAAACACGACGACCAGCAGCAGAGGCGGACCAATGAACCGATGAAGGAGGGCTTCCGTGGCGACGCCTCCAAGGAGGAGAACGACGTGCAGCACTACCGTTGCCCGTCCAAGCCAGATAGGGTTTTCACCCGAAAGAACCCACCATCACCGAGCCTGCGCACCGGATCCAAACTTGGCTCTGCATGAGGCGAAAAGGTCCAAACTTGGGGGCCATCGCCGAGGAGGCACGACCACGAACGCCCAAGACGGTGGAACACGCTGGTGACACATCCGCAACCAAGGGGACCCACAGTAGCGACCTGCCGCCCAGGGCCATGACGGCGCAACCCACAAGGAACCAACACGACACCCTGGGTCCAAAGTTGGATCCAACATCCGAAGAGTCGGGTTGTTTGTATCTATTTCTTTTTCTGTATACTAGTGGAATTTCATTGTATTGGGGGCACCCACCGGCGCGGAGTAACGACCACGGAGGCGCACCCGCAACGGTCAAACTACCGGCCGGCGCCCGCCGGGAGACGGCAGCCCTAGCCCGCCGGAGTGCGAGAGNGCCATCGGGGCCGGGCCATGCCGGTCGGCCATGGCCGTCCAAGCCGCTGATGCTGGCCCATGCCGCTTGCCCGGGACGCCGAGGCCGCACCGCCCTGGGGCTGCGCCGCCAGGAGCGACCACGACCAGATCTGGGGAGATAAAGGAGAGGGAGAGGGAAAAGGAAGTAGGAAAGGGAGGGAATGGGAGGGGAGAGGGAGAGGAGGAGGAGGAGGGAAGGGAGAGAGGGAGGGGGCCGCCGCCGGCGGCGGTGATGGATTGCGGGGGAAGGGGTCTAGGGTTTCACCGCTCTTAGACCGATGGTCTCAGGTGGAATTTCTACATTGGCTACTATACGCCAGCGGTTTGCAGCAACATTTCTACATATCACTTTAATGTTGAATCTAAGTGACCCATGAGAGTCAATGGAATGTGTGGAAATTAAACGAATTGCTCTCAGTGGAGGTTTCATCTCAGTTTTATGGTAACTGTGTACATAGAGTTTCATCCCTATGAAACCCAAATGCTCTCTCTCATGATAAATCACATGTGATGTCATCGTTTTTTGCCTGTGTGGCATGCCATTTAGGCCTTGTTTACTTCGGAAAGTAGAAAACTTGCCGAGTCGTAAAAATAGGATGTCGGAAGGGGTATTCGGATACTAATAAAAAACTAATTACACAACTCGCTTGGAAATTGAATTTCAAATCTATTAAGCCTAATTAATCCATCATTAGAGATTGTTTACTGTAGCACGACGTCGTTTAATCGTAACCTAATTAGGCTCAATAGATTCGTCTCGTGAATTTACCCGGGAGTTATGGAATAGGTTTTGTCATTAATCCATGTTTAATATCCCTAATTAGTGTCCTAACATTCGATGTGACTGATGAATAATAGAAACTTACCGATCTAAACAAGGCCTTAATGAGAATAAAACTCATAAAACCTGCATTGAGAATGCGCTTACTGTCTTAGATGCAACTTAAATACTTGATCAACACCTTGGTGACCTCACTCATGAGAACTCGAAATACTTGCCATCGCCTTGTGACGTCACACATGAAACCTTTAAATACTTGCCCGTAGCCTTGGTGACGTCACACATGTGCTCATCGCCTTGGTGATGTCACTCATGACAACTCGAGATACTTGCCATCGCCTTCGCGACGTCACTCATGACATCAAATGATCGGGCAGCGTCACTCGTGAGATCAAAGGGCCACAGAGCAAGCCTAAGCGGCGAGCGCCTGCAAATTTATTTATTGTTTATTCTACCCACGGATTATCCGTGAAACAGTTCTGGGCGTCAGAACTTAACCCCCAAATCTGTAAATAATATTTATTTCAAATAAAAAATTACTTATTATGAAGCGCCAACCTTATGGTGCAAAATATTTGAATTTTAGCTATTCAAGATCAAATCTAAATAAGTTTGACTTAGTCCAAATAAACTACTTATTGTTTGTAGTAGTTTTAAGGTCATACTTGTTTTTGTTAAGGACTACGAAAGCATATTGTAGATCACAGGTTGTGTAAAACAGTATTGTGAAATGCTGAGGGTCGAAACTCGAAAAGTTGGTGGTTGTTTGGCAACGGACTTGCAAAGAGACGATGGAATTATTTTTTTTTTGAAAGAATAAAAGATGATGAATTATTGCATTGCGGAATCTAGACAAGTTGGATCGTAGAAGCTATGGTCAAAAATTCGTTATTTGTTTCAGCAAGGATTAAATAAAGCCCACAAACTTGGCATCTTTCCGGCCAAGTGGAGAAAAAAAAAATACTCGTTGTTCCGGCCGGCAAAAATACCTTCTTTTAGAACAGGCCGGCAAAAATATCTGCCACTAGCTGCCAAGCGTAATGGTACAGTTGGGCTTGGACCATTCGGCCCAGAAACATCAGAGAGGCAAAAGGAAAAAGTCCATTCAACCTCCCTTAACCTTTCCAAAAGTCCTTCCTAACCTCCAAAATCGGGAAACTCACCTCCCTTAACTTTTAAAACCGTTCACTTAACCTCCCTGAAAGGTCATAAGCGATTTTCAAAGGCGGTATTGTCTTTTTCAATTAAAAATAAATCTAGTAAATACCTAATGAGGTTATTAAACCACGAAAAAATTCCCTAAGCTTCTAAAAATTTGAGAAAAATCATAGAGAGATTGAGACATGATAAACCCAAAAAACATATTTAGATCTCATGAAAAAACATATATAGAATCTTTCAAAAAATATATATATTTAGCTCAAGTAAAATAAGAAAATATCCAAAAAAATTAGAAAACTAACATAATATTCTAATTCATGTCAAATAGAAATTTTTCATAATGCAAATATGAGATGTAACTGTCATAAATGTAACATAACTAACATTGAATGCATTTATGCTGAATGTATTCATGTAGCTCCATCTCATGTTTTTATTACGAAAAGTAATCAAGATGCAATTAGATGTAGATTACAATATTTTAATATTTTTTTATTTTTATATTTTCCATTTTTCTAGAGCTAAATCTAAATTTTAGAAGAAGCTAACATAAAAAATATTCTAAAATTTAGATTTATCTCTAGTAAAATGGAAAAAATATAAAAATAATAATAATAATAATAGAATATTCTAATCTATGTCTAGTTGCATCTTAAATACTTTTTGCAATAAAAACATAAGACGAAACTAACATGAATACATTCAGCATAGATGCATTCAATGTTAATATATGTTACATTTATGACGGTTACATCTCATATTTATATTATGAAAAGTCCTAACTTTTTTTAGACATGAATTAGAACATTGTGGTAGTTTTCCAAAATGTTTTGGATATTTTCTTATTTTAATTGAGCTAAATATACTTTTTGGCAGATTCAATATGTATTTTCATGAGATCTAAATTGTATTTGGGTTTATCATATCTCAAACTATCTCTATGATTTTCTAAGAATTTCTAGAAGCTTAGAAATATTTTTCGTGATTTAATAACCTCATTAGATATTTACTAGATTTATTTTAATTGAAAAAGACAAAACCGTCTTTGAAAACTGCTTATAACCAGAGCAAGGAGGTTAAATGAACGGTTTTAATTGTTGAGGGAGGTGTGTTACCTGGTTTTAGAGTTGAGGTAGGAAAGCTGGACATTGGCCACAGTTGAGGGAGGTAAAATGGACTTTTTCCGAGGCAAAACATGAGCTGATGAGAAGCAGCCCAAGGGTTAGCATTCAGAAGATCCACAACTACTGACCGGAGGCCCAATCCATACTGATCAGAAGCGCATGTTTGTCACAATTTTGTTCATATTCGGTGGCAGACTCCGCGATTTTGTCCGCGCGGCCTCGCCGAAATTTTTGAAGGAAGCAAACAGAATTCCCCATTCACCGAATCCGAATCCGTCTCCGGCGAGCCACCCCCTTCGGCCGCCGCCGCGGACGCAACGGGAGGGGAGATGGAGCGGTCCATCTCGTCCCTGTGCGCCTCCCTCTCGTCGGTGCTCGACCATGCCGACCTCCTCCCGCGAGCTCGCCGACGCCGTCTCTCGCCGCCCCATCCACCTCGGTAACCACCAGACGCACCTCTTCGTCCTTCCCGTACCCGTATCCGGGGATCCAACGCTCCTACTCACACGGCGCCTGTTCTCGCAGAGTCGGCGACAACCGCGTTCCTGCAGAAGCTGGACCGGCTGGCGGAAGCGGCGGGCGCGGACCTCGCGCTCCTCGAGTCCATGTCCTTCGGCGCCGTCTCCTTCGAGGAGCTCCTCGGCCACTGCGGTGAGGCGCTCAACGTCTACGCGCGCCACGCCGACGCCATCGAGTCCCGCCTCGCCTCCTTCGGCTACGAGCCTCCTGGTAACAGCGCTGACCCCATCGATTTAACTTCGTTTCCCATTCTCTGCAGCCGTTTGTTTCGTGACGTTGAGAACTGGTGTTGGTGCGCTGCGCAGACGTGCAGCCTGAGTTGGATGCAGAGGATGCGGAGGTGCAAAATGGTGGTATCGGGAAGCTTGGGGACCCTGGGAATAGCTGCTTCGGTGTGTCCAGTTCAGTGGTGAAGTCCAGTAGGGAGCGGTTTGACAAGGATGATGACGTGCTGTATCCTTCTATTTGGTTTCATTTGTTTGGAAAACTAGACTTCAGTTGCTTTGGCTGTTGCATACGGTACAAAATTGAACTGATTGAAGGATTAGCTGCTACTGTCTATCCCCAAATTATTGAGTTATTTCTTGACTACTAATTAGTTTTGGGGAGTCACTGAAGAATCTTGGGTTTTCGGATGCTTGTTTAGCCACTCTTTCCTCTGAAGGTATGCAAGGCAATATTAGTATTTCTTGCTTGCTTCTAAGTTTTGCCTTGAATAATGATCGTTTGTTGGGGTTTTGCAGTCACGGATCATGCTGAAAGCCCAAAGAAGCTTTACAGTAATCCTGAAAGGTAATAGAAGAAATTACATTCATATATCTAGTATTACAGCTATCTGTTTTCAGGCTTCCCCACTTTTCTTTGTTTAATTCTAGCGTTTCTTTACTTATTTTAATCTTATCTGAGGAATGACCTAATTTATTTGTTCAATGTTCTATATTGTTCAGTGTTGATGAGGAAAAAAAGATCATGAAGGAAGCTGAGCTTATAGCTCCGCAAAATGGAAGTAATGATCAAGGTGATCAGCATGAATGTCTTGGATATTTTAATGACAGGTCAAACCTGACTCATTCTCATTTTTTCGCTGTTTACTCCCTGAAGCTAATACCTTCAAAGAAATGATAAGGGCATCAAAGGAGGAGTATGAGCAGCTACCTCCTTACATGAAGAGCCTAGCATCATGGGAGGTCTGAATTTCTTTAACTACTTAGACATTTGTAATTCTGCCCATAGAAATCTATATATTACTTTTTTTCTCTAAGAAAATCAATTGATGACAAATATTCTGCAACATCTTCAATTCCTATTTCTTCTATTTGGCGCTTTCTTTTTTTCATCGCATTCTTGATAATAAATAAAATGGACCTGTGGTGTCTTGATTCATGAACCATGTGGATAGCTATGTTATCCCTGTCATCCGCCTCAAAGCAATTTACTGTTGCTTTTTGCGCCTTTTAATTGCATCAGGAATTGCAAGAGGGAATATCCAAATTAAATTCATACTTTGGTGATGACAAAGCCCAAGGAAGCGTTGCGTTGAATCAAGATGATGTTGGAGCAGTAGGGTTGGGTATGTGCAGTTACCCTTCTTGGCACTCAGAACAAAATCTCTGTCAGATTGCTGTTATGTTGACACATGCTCTTGATGAATTTCTGTTGCGGTAGCTAACATTTTATGGTGTTTCCTTCTGCATTTGTTCCTGGTAGGGCGCAAAGGAAGAGCCTGCCTGTTGATGCTGCTTCGGCTGAATCAATTGACTATGGAGACAGTTGATGGATCTACCTTTTACAGCCTAAGAAAGAACAGCTCGTAGATGATTTTTGGAACTCTGGAGGAAGCATGAGTGCGCAACTCGCAGGCGAGTTTTCTGGAAACCTGGTTGAAGCGTGGTGCATCAGATTTGAATAGTTGATAACCTGATACTACTATACTGTATCGTGACGAAATTACTCTTTTTTTCGTGTGTTCTGATGTATCAAGTCTGCTAAAATTGATATATACTCAAACTCACTTGAAAGAGTGAATTTGATTGCACAAGCATAACCTCTTCTGTTGATGTTATCTTTATCTTCTTTCCACATGCTCGTATGACAAAAAAACAGACAAGGTTAACTCCATGGTGATATGGGCTACTTTATTAAGATAGGATTCAGGCGGCAGAGAATCACAACTAACTCGCCCTCCCCTCGGGAGGCTCTGAGATTAGCAATGATCTTTCTGCTTGCCGAACAAGGCCGCAAGGCCGGATACATATAGCCTCAGGCTCAACCAATTCCTGAATTGTAGCTAACAAATCTTATCTAAAACTGAAACCAAAACTAACCAAAACAAACTAGCCGCTAGTGGACGCTGGCGCCTTGATCCTGCGCTGAAACTTCTGCCCAAAGGTGTCCATAACACTTCCGCCCTCCTGACAGAAAAGCTCGTCCTCGAGCTTGAAATCTGGGTACTTTTCTTTGAACTCGGGCAGTGCTTCCCAGGTTGCATCAGCGGCGCTGCGATCTGCCCATTGCACCAGCAACTCCCAGGATTCTTTGGCAGGGCGAGCATGAAGGATCTTCCCGGGAACTGAGACGGCCCGGCCATGCACCACCGGCGGGAGCGTGATGATGGACGTTGGTGCGTCGCCATGGTGCTTCTTGAGAAAGAACACATGAAACACATCATGGATCCGTGCCTTGGGTGGAAGCCGTAGCCTGTATGTGACAGAGCCCACCCGCTCCATCACCTGGAATGGGCCGTAGAACTTGGGCGCGAACTTTGTGTTGGAGGCGGTGGTGATGGCGGATGCAAAACGTTGGTGGAGGCGGAGCCACGCCCAATCGCCCACCTCCAGCTCCACATCATGGTGCTCCTTGTCATAGGAGGTCTTCATGTAGTCCTGCGCCTGAAGGAGGCGCTCTCTGATTTCCGCCAGAAACTCGTCACGCTGCTTCAGCTGCTTGTCCAGTGCGACCACCCGAGCAACCCCTGGCTGGTAGGAGAGCATGGTCGGAGGGTCGCGGCCGAACACCACCTTGAATGGCGTGGTCTGTACTGCGGACTGGAAGGACGTGTTGATGCAGAACTCCGCCCACGGCAGCCAGCGGAGCCAGCTGCATGGACGATCTCCGGCAAGGCAGTGCAGATACACGCCCAGCACTTTGTTGGCCACCTCGGATTGCCCATCCGTCTGAGGACGAAACGCCGAACTGAGGCGCAGCTTGACTCTGGCCAAAGTGAAGAGCTCCGTCCAAAGCTTGCTGGTGAAGACAGGGTCACGGTCGCTCACGATGGAGCAGGGGAGGCCATGGAGCTTGACGACGTTGTCGAAGAATGCCTGTGCCACCGTCATCGCCATGTACGGGTGGCCCAGGGGAATGAAGTGCGCCAAACGATCGACGACCGTCAAGACGACGGACTTCCCAGCCACGCGGGGAAACCCTTCGACGAAATCCATCGAGATGTCACTCCAAATGGATGAAGGGACATCGAGCGGCTGGAGGAAGCCCGCCAGATGAAGGTGCTCCGTCTTGTTGCGCTGGCACACAGAGCAGCCCTTGACATACTCACATACCAGCTTCGTCGCGTGCGGGTTGTAGAACGAGGCGCGGAGGCGATGGAGTGTCCTCTGCGCGCCCTCGTGGCTCGCCCCGTGTGCTATCGCCAGCAGCTGTGGCTAGAGCGTCGACGTCGCCGGAACAAAGATGCGGCCCCTGTGCAGCACAAAGCCGTCGAACACGGTCCATGCCGCGCCTGCCGTGCCCTCCTCAATCTCCTTCTTCTTGGCCACCACGACTCAGACTCCTTGCTGTAGTGGCCCATGCGCACGATGAACGGCCTTGTCCACAAGTACGGTCGCCAATGGTGCACCGCGTGCACCAAGGCGATGAGTTCGCGTTCATAGGCCGCCAGCTTCGCATGTTGGGGCGCGACCGTCTTGCTAAAGAAGGCGATCGGGCCGTTGCCCTGGTGGAGTACGGCGCCGAACCCGGTCTCGGACGCGTCACAGTCCATGATGAAAGGTTCGTCGAAGTTGGGGAGCTGGAGCACCGGACCCGTGGTCAGTGCAAGCTTGAGCGCCTCGACGCGTCGATGGCTGCTTGCGTCCAGTGGAACGCCTCCTTCTTCAGCAGCGCTGTGAGTGGCACCGCAATGATGCCGTAGTTGATGATGAACTTCCAGTAATACCCGGTGAGGCCCAGGAATCCACAGAGCGCCTTGGTGGAGCGTGGCCGTGGCCAAGCTTGAACAGCTATCTTCTCGGAGTCCATGGCGACGACGTCGTCGGTGATGATGTGGCCCAGGTACGGACGCACTGCTCGCCGAAGATGCACTTGGACTGCTTCAAAACCAGGCCGTGTTCGCGCAGAGCCGTCAGAACCGCCCGGATGTGCTGCATATGCTCAGTCCATGATCTGCTGTAGATGAGGATGTCGTCGAAGAAGACGAGGACGAAGCGGCGCAGAAAAGGCTTCAGGACGTCGTTCATGAGGGCCTGGAAGGTGGACGGCGCGTTCGTCAGCCCAAACGGCATCACCATGAACTCAAAGTGGCCGTGGTGGGGGCGGAACGCCGTCTTGTGCACGTCGTCAGGGAACATCCGGACTTGGTGGTAGCCGCTGCGCAGATCAAGCTTGGTGAAGAACTTGGCGCCCTTGAGCTCATCCAGAAGCTCGTCGACCACCGGAATGGGAAACATGTCGCGCACCGTGGCCGCGTTGAGGACGCGGTAGTCGACGCAGAAACGCGACGTGTCGTCGTGCTTGCGCACGAGCAAGACCGGGGAGGAGAACGCCGACGTGCTCGCGTGGATGATGCCCTGCTCCAGCATCGCCTTGCACTAGGACTCGATCTCATCCTTGAGGAGCTGTGGATAGCGGTAGGGCCATATCGCCACAGGTGCAGTGTTGGGTAGCAGGTGGATGCGATGGTCGAACGCCCGCGGTGGTGGCAGGTCGGTTGGCATCGCGAACAGATCGGCAGTTGCAGAATGTCGCGGGCATCGGCGAGGGACATACGTGGCGTCGGCTTGGCGTTGATCCCGAACCACTTGACCCGGCGATCCATGTGCCAGAACGCCATGGCTAGCCTGCTGAAATCCCACAGGATTGGCCCCAGGGTTTTGAGCCATTCGCACCCCAGGACTAAGTCGTAGCCTCCGAGCAGCAGCACGTTCAGGTCGATGAAGAACTGCTCCTGGCCAATGTGGACAGGGACCGCCTTGCAAACCCCTGAAGAGGGAACGCGATCGCCGTTGGCCACGCCCACGGTGAGGCCCGGACGCGGCACAGGCACCAGCCCCATGCGGTGCGCGGCGTCTTCGTGGATGAAGGACTGCGTGGAGCCCGAGTCCACCAATGCGGCAAGGGACGGCGTGGACGACCGTCGCAAGCTGTATGGTGGAGACCGACGCGACGCCGGTGATTGCGTTCAGGGAGATCTTCATGTCCTCCTTGCCGGAGCCCTCCTCAGAGTCGTCAGTGCCATCGAGCTCGAGGAAGTAGATCCCTTTCATGGTGCACTGCTTGCTGTGTTCGCGCGAGAATTTCTCAGGGTAGTTGTAGCAGAGGCCGTCCAAGCGGCGTTGCGCCATCTCCTCCGGGGTGAGGCGTGTAAACCGCGCCCCGGCCGGTGCGGACACCTTGACCGGTGCGCCGAGTGTTGTTGATGTAGAACCCACAGCGACCGGTGTAGATGGCGTCTTGGTGGCGGTGGGCGACACGGCGGAGCTGCGGTTGGGAGGCCGCGATATGCGGCCCGAGAGACGGGCCGCCTCGTCCACCACCATGTTGCGGTGCTCATACGCACGCGCGAAGGCCATGGCATCGTCCAATGTCTCCGGCTTCTGCATCTCCACATCGATGCTCATGGGTTGTTGCAGGCCGGTGGTGAAGATATCAATCTGCTGGCGCTCAGATACATCGGCGCAGCGAGCCAGCAGCTTGAGGAAGCGCTCTTGGTAGTCGTCGATGGAGCCCGTGCGACGGAGCTGCGTGAGCTTGCCGAATGTGTTGGCGCGGAAGGGAGGACCGAAGCGCTTGTTGATGCCGTCGACGAACTCTGGCCACGTCGGTGCACTGCCGCGATTCTTCTGCAGCCGGCAACACCACTGGCTGGCGGCGCCCCTCAAGTAAAAGGAGGCCGTCCAGACCTTCAGATCTTCCGAGGTCTTGTGTTGGACGAAGAACTGCTCCCCCTTATGCAGCCAATCTAGGGGATCATTGGCGCCGTCGTACTTGGGGTAGTGCAGCTTGTGAACAGGCAGCGGCGAAGGTGCGCGGCCGCCATCAACGCCAGACGAGGATGAGGACGAGTCAAATCGCCCTTTGTTCGCCAGCACCTAGGGGTGGGCATTCGGGTTACCCGAAAATTTTGGGTCGGGTTTTAGAAAGTTCGGGTTTTCATAATTGAAACTCGAAGTTTGTTCAAAAAAATGCTACCCGACATTTCGGGTACCCGAAAATTCGGGTTCGGGTTTCGAGTTACCCATATTACCCGAAATTGCGTATCTCAACCAAGAGAACAAGAAAAATATGGTGACTAATCAAATAATTTTGTAAATCCAATTAATTGATATGCATACAAATATCACATACAACAAGAATAACTCGAACCAAGATTTGATTCAATGAATCCACACAAATCAAACAAAATAGAGAAATTTCCTCCCACTCTAGGATGACACTAAAGTTCGGGTTTTTCGGGCTATTCGGGTACCGGGGTTCTAAACCCGAATTACCCTAAATAATTTCGGGTTTTATAAATTACTACCCGAATCAGCTTCGGCTTATTTCGGGTTCGGGGTAGGATTTTTCGGGTTCGGTCTTCGGGTATCGGGTTTTGTGCCCACCCCTACCAGCACCTGTGTCTGGACGTTGTTGATGGAGGTGTTGAGGCGGGCTTGCTCGGCGCGGATGTTGCCCAACTCGACGTCCATCTTCTTGGAGAGCTCGGTCATCTTCTCGATCATCTTCTCCATGGCTGTCTCGATGGCTGCATCGAGAGATTCTTGGGTGATCCGCGTGGCACCCATGGTGGCTGTGGAGCGGTGGGTTGAGCGGCGCGCGGGGAAGAATGGGATGTGGGCGGCGAAGGAGGCTAGATCGATCTGCGACAATGGTGCAGGAGGACCCAGCTGATACCAGAGTTGATATGGGCTACGCAGAGAATCACAACTAACTCGCCCTCCCCTCGGGAGGCTCTGAGATTAGCAATGATCTTTCTGCTTACCGAACAAGGCCGCAAGGGGATACATATAGCCTCAGGCTCAACCAATTCCTGAATTGTAGCTAACAAATCTTATATAAAACTGAAACCAAAACTAACCAAAACAAACTAGCCACTAGTGGACGCTGGCGCCTTGATCCTGCGCTGAAACTTCTGCCCAAAGAAGGTGTCCATAACACATGGTGCTTGATTTGCGTCACGAATTCATTGGTGTGGAGGAGCTTGTTTCTGAGAGTAACAACAAGCAAACCTTGCCCGCGCGCAGGAGAGCTGATTTGGCACACCCGTGTAAGCGAGGAAATCCTTGCGACATTTGCCGGATTGAGGTACGTTTGGTCAAAAGTTGAAGCCAATGTTCTAACTCAAGGCAGACAGTACCGTATATCTTATTCACGCTTTCACTAGCAATAGCAGCTCAGCCGGCAAGACACCAGCAACATTGGAAGTGACATAGAATGGTGGGAGGGCCAATCTCGTAATTTATTAAAGAAAGCGGCCGAGGTACTCGTCGACGGTAGTGTAGACGACGTCGGGGTAAAGCTGGGTGGCCTCCACTCCCACTGCCGGGTCGATGTCGAAGTTGGCCTGGTCACCCCTGACGAAGATTGAGAGCGCGAGGGACAGCAGTATGTTCAGAGGGAACGCAGCCTCTGCAACAACAGGCATCCATCTATAACAAGGCTCTGGACTGATGTGCGTATCAGATGGCAGGCAGAATCGAAACTGAAATGCATCATGTGTGCAGCCAGCACCTTTGATCCACTTCAGGATTTCCTCCTCTGGGAGGTGCACCTTCTGCAAGGTCCTCCCGGCCTTCTTCTCCCACATCGAGATGAGCTCGTTGTGGGACACCACGTTCGCCGGCGGCCTCATGTACAGGATCTTGTTCAGGGCGCTCGCGTCATCGGCCGCCCTCATCGTGTAGGCGGCGATGTCATCTTCCATCACGAACACAGCTGCATCAAATCAGCGCGTATGCATCAACAATCCAGGCAGTGCGACCGAGACATGGTGAGACAGCAGCTTTACTGTATTGGGAAATAATGATACACTGATATGGTGATATATGCCTCTGGTTCTTTTGGTTACCTTTGGCATCGCCGTCTCCTAGGACGGTGATCTTGGTGGCCGGAGGGCCAGAACCGACGGCCGTGACATCGCCGATGCTTGGGAGGTAGGTCTCTGCGAAGCTGTTGCAGCTGACGAATGTGTGAGGTATCCCCTCCGCCTCAATCAGCCGCCGGAGTTTGGCTTTCACGGCGTACAGCGACGCCGCTGGATCCACGGTGGGAAGCCGGTCCACATCGGAGCCGAACTCAGATGGCACAGACCTCTGCACAACGAAATGTTCAGTGATTTGCAGAGATCAATAGTAGAATATACAAATAAAACGCAGAAATCCGTTAAAAGTTTGGAACTGACCTTGACGTTGCCTGCCTCCTTGATTGCAGCAATGATCCTCGTTTGCTCGGCAATCTGACGAGGCCCCACTGCCGAGATGACAACATCAGCACACTTGATGGCCTTTACCAGGCTCTCTTGGTCAAACAGATCTCCCTAGCATACACATGCAGGAAAGGTATGACCGTATGACTCTCAAAATTGAGCATGCTGTCAAAACGTCCTAGTGACACATATTGACTTGGGCGATTCTTGATGCCCTAATAATTATAGGATGCATCTGGTTTATAAAAATCCACTAAAGGAGTTCTTCCGATTATATATATCCGTTTCCTAGTTAGCAATTGGAAAAGGTACTTGAATTGACATATTTCCCAGTTACAATTTCTTTTTTTTAAAAAAAAAATGACTCAACAGATCAGTCCTCTGCCAACAGATGTTGTAGTCTAATTTTTAGCAAACAGGGGAACAGAGCATATCTAATAGTAGCCCATTAGAGATGATGATGATGACTATTGGTACCTTGAGGAGAAAAGCACCGGAATTAACCCAGCTATTGAGGAGCTGCGCCTTAACTGGGTCAGATGGTGCAAATTCCCTGATGAGGACGGCAGTTGGGTGGCCGAGGCGGACACTTGCAGCAACGATATGCTTGCCAATGTGGCCCGTGCCACCAATGACGAGGATCCTGCTCTTCTCCATGTCCTGCTTCTCCTCCTCTGGCACCATACTCCAGCTCTGAATTCTGAACGCTCGACCATATTATGTATGCTGCAGCGTAGGAGTTCATTGGCTGGGGAGGACTGGAAGTTGTGCTGTCACATGATCGAGCTAGCCATTTCCATACTCCAAAAGAAACCTTCAGGAAGAAATGATTAATAAGTTTCAACAACCCCCCATCTAACATTTAATTCTTGCAATCTTCCTTCCAAATCATCTTATTAACTGACCATTAATATTGCAACAGGAATTCATTGACATTCCAATGATTCTTCTTCCTCCCATTTCATCTGCAAAATATTTAAGTATACTTAACCCTGGTGATTATCTCAAAACAATAGTAACATCATAAACTATACCCTGTCATGTAAAAAGAATAAAACTGTACAAATAGAAAAATTGGAACTGTGTTCAAGGAGTCTGTTTCTGTCAAACTCGGTCCATTGTAATTTCCTGTTAAAACAATAACAGTGACACATTTTTGCCTATGTTCAATAAGGAAGAAAGGTACATTTGCCTCAATCTAGATAGTCTTATACAGTTATGCATATGGCCACAACTGCTTCTGCCAGTGACGCAAATGGCAAAGAGCCGATGCACAGACATTCCATTTTCACACAAATAAGATCAAACAGCAATGCAGGATATGTGAAATCGTCATCGTTTAAGGATGCAAGTTTCAGTGATGAGAAGCAAACGTGCTTTTGAAGTAAACACTAAAACCTCCATGATCTACTACAGCTAATAACATAAGCAATATTCTTGGTATACAGTACACTACTTCAAAGTTCAAATAGTATCTTTATCAAATAAAAGTTCAAATAGTACAACTAAGCACCATTACAAGATAGGCAAACTCAAAGGTTGACTGACAGGTGAAATTATTTTATTTATGGCCTAAACATCTGTTCATATTGAAAAATAAATTATTTGAGACACGAGCAAGAACTGTCAGCATGAAATTGCTGCCAAGGAAAAACACACACAAGAAAACTGCATGTCCTGTATGCTGGGGAGGGGAGAGGAGACTCTGGAGTCTGGACTGGGCTAAAGAGCGCGCCGTGCCAGCCACTAGTAGTAGCAGCCAGTCATAGCGGGCCCAAATTTTAACTCTTGCATCATTGTGCCCAAAATCCTCTCAGAAAGACGGAAACACGCTACAGTATCGCCATGTTGTTGAACCTGCAAACGTCGTGACCGCTTATGGCGATTGGCGATTCACATTTGGTTCCAAGTTTACCCAAGAAATCACGATTTGCAAACATGTTTTTGCCGTTGGCGTCTTAATTTGTTTTCGCTTAAGTTTTCAGACTAAAATCTGCTGGGTTACGCCTACGCACCATTAAGCACCTGTTATTACGAACTCAGATCCATGTACATATAATGACAATAACATATATAACGATCGACTTTAATCAGACTTGAACATTCTGTTTGCAGGCACATCGACGGTTGATTTGCCAAGTCTATCACTGATAGTCATGGAATTCCGATGCATGGGACTCGATCATTTCTTTGGCGCGGCAGCGGAGGCAGAGCCACTCTTGCCTCCGGCTTCCTCGCCGCCGTCCCTCTTCTTCTTGGACTTGGTGGACAGCTTGAGGTGCACCCCCGGGTCGCCGCCGTTGCAGGAGCTCTGCAGCAGCAGCGAGTTGTTGATCACCTGCACGTTGCTGTTGACGAAGGCCGTCAGCCCCTTGCTCCCGGTCTGCTCTTTCCCGCCAGCAACGCCGCTGCCGTCGAGCTTGTGGCCGCGGCGATCCTTCCCGGCCGCTGAGTCCGACCTGCCGTCGGCCACGGCGGCGGCGTCTATCTTCATGGACGCGCCCTTGTTCTCGCCGGCCAGCGTGATCACGGTCGTCCCTGCCGCGGCCGACGTAGGGCGCTCGTGGCCGCCGCCGGAGGGCGGCGCCGTGGCGCTGAGCTTGTGCACCATGTCCGCGACGCCCGCCTTTAGCTCCTTGTGCAGCTTGCTGCCGTGCTCACCAACTACCTTTTTACTTCTGATCTCTTCTTTGCTCTTCTCCTTGTGTTCCTTCTCTTTATCCTTCTCCTTCTTCTCCTTATGTTCCTTCTTCTCTTTATCCTTGTCCTCCTTGTGCTCCTTCTCCTTCTTCTGCTTCTGTTCCTTCTTCTCTTTATCCTTGTCCTCCTTGTGCTCCTTCTCCTTGTCTTTCCCTTTCTCCTTCTCCTCCTTTTCTTTTTCCTTCTTCTTTTCTTTATCCTTTTCCTTCTCTTTCTCCTTCACCTCTTTATCCTTTTCCTTCTTCTCTTCCTTCATTTCCTTCCCTTTCTCTACGGCATTGCTGTGTGTCTTGTTGTCTGAAGGCGGTTCATGGATGATTTTCTCCGGTGGGACGATGATGTCTTTCTGCTTAGGAACTTCATGAGCAGCAGGAGTGGCTGGCTTGGGCTCCTTGGCAACTGGAACTGGAGCCGGCGCTGGAGCTGCTCTAGCGTTGGGCTCTCTGATGGGCGACAGCGGCGGCGCGCGGGCCGGGGGCGGGGACGGCCTGCTGGGCAGCCGTGTCGGCTGCGGAGGAGGGGCGCCAGCGCCTCTAGATGCCGGCGTCGCCGCCGGTTGAGGGTGCGGCTGCCGCCGCGACGGGGATGGCGTCACAGGAGGCGATGGCTGCGGCGCCGGGCGAGTGTCCCGCCTCGACAGCTGTGGGCGGACCGCCGGCCGAGGAGCCGGCGGCGGCGGCTGCGGCGGGCTGGTCCAGTACGGGAACCAGTACCGCTGCGCCGGCGGTTGCTCGTCGTCGGCCATGCTGACTGTATCACTGAACCGCCGATGAGACGTAGTCCCTCTGGTCAGGAGATGATCGAGAGGTGGTCGATGATCTTGAGTTCTTGACTGGTTAGTGGTTACAGAGATGCGTTGCGATTTGCAATGGCGCGCTCTCGCATTTATAGTTACGGGAGCTCGAGGGAGGATTCACTGGGGAGCAAGATATGATCAGCAGGGTGACTGGGAAATTGATTTCGTGAGGCATTGAATCATTTCCCGGCATCTGATTCTGCGTGCTCTCCCCGTCTGCGTCTTATCGGGCTAGCTGTTGGCGTTTGCTCTTTCCCGCGGCATTTGATCGCGTCACGAGGACGGAGAGGGGGTACGTGTGCGTGCTGGGTTCTTTGCTTGAGGTCGTTGACGTACTCCTCTCTTTCAGCGGTTAACCCTGCTGCCAGCATTTGGAATCTCTGTCAACGTTGCACAAGAACATCCTCCAGATCGACTTTTGTAGAAGAAAAAAAAAGGCAAAGATCTAATGGTATATTTTTTTTATAGCTTTTAAATCAATAAGGAGCTTGCTTTTTTTACAGATATACTGTATGCTTCTATTTTTTACGGCCAATTATTCGGACAGAATTACTCCCTCTGTCCCAATATAAATACATTTTTATGACCTAGAGAGTAAATTAGGACTAATAAAAAATGACGCTACTACCCCTATGGCCTAGAACAATCGTACACGCTAGAGCAGAAGCTAGTTTACAAATGTGCGGTGGAAAGAATCTAGGGTCTAGTTGGTTCTCATATGAACCAAGCCTGGCTCGTACCTGGGAAGCCTGGCCCAAACCGGCCAGACTGGGCGCATGCAGGCCACGATGATTGGTTGCCTCTCTCCGTAGCGCCTAGTTGCCGTGAGATTCTGATTGGTTACCCATTTGTGTACGCATCCAAGCCTTTTTTACCTCACGCTTCATGTGCAACTCGCACCACCAGAGCCTGGCTCGGGAAACGTTGATTTTTTTCGCATTCGTAGAGCGAGGCCGAGGTGCAATGTTTGCATCGTGAGAGCCAAGCTCACGCGCTAATACCGCCAACCAATCACGCATGAGTTGCGTCCCGGGAGCCTGGCTAGGCTCAAACCAAGCAACCAATCAACCCCTAGAGAACTATAGAGTCTCAGGGTTTGATAGCTCGGGTGCATTTTTTTTAACAAACGGGTCCGCTTTCAGCAGTAGCTAGCAGCACCTATTGTTGGGTTTATTTTGGGGTCTTTTTGAATCTCAGAATTTAAAGTGGGACATTCAGCAGCAGCTATTGTTGCGTTTATTTTAGGATCTTTTTGAATCTCAAAAGTTAGTGGGAGGAAGGAAGTAGTACCGTATATTTTTAATGTGAACATAGAATCGGGCGCTATTATGCCCGATTGCCCGTGTTCAGATTGGGGGACAAATTTTTTGCACCCTACTTTGACCACTAATTAGGGATATTAAATAAAGTCAGTTTACAAAACTACCTCCACAACCCCTTGACAAATTCGCGAGACGAATCTAATGAGGCCTTTGACCGCATGATTAGAGGATGATTACTGTAGCATTACTGTAGCAAATCATGGATTAATTAGGCTCGTCAGATTCGTCGCGCAAAGTTGCACGCATCTGTGAAAAGGTTTTGTAAATAGACTTCATTTAGTACTCCATGCATGCAAGATTCCTTGAGACAATTTTTTGTTCCGTTCCATCCGAACACGGCGGACGTAGGGATCAATTTTTTGATCCCTACTTTGACCACTAATTAGAGGTATTAAATAAAGTCAGTTTACAAAACTATCTCCACAACCCCTTGGCAAATTCGCGAGACGAATCTAATGAGGCCTTTGACCGCACGATTAGAGGATGATTACTGTAGTATTACTGTAGCAAATCATGGATTAATTAGGCTCGTTAGATTCGTCGCGCAAAGTTGCACTTATCTGTGAAAAGGTTTTGTAAATAGACTTCATTTAGTACTCCATGCATGCAAAATTCCTTGGAACAATTTTTTGATTCGGCCAATCTGAACACGGTGTACTGCCCACTGCCCAAGCATGGCCTGCAGCCTGCAAGCAGGAGTGCAGGGAGGACAACAAGAGTCATGGGTCTCTTTGGTTCCGGTCCTCGGATATCTGCCTAGCACAGGCAGCAATCCCAGACGTTCGATTTTGAACGCCTGAGGTTGGATGGTGCTGCCTGGCCACGACCATGCCTGGCAGGGCAGCAACCAAATACTCCCTCTGTCCCGAAATATAAGGCACTCTAGTTTGTCCTAAGTCAAACTAGACAAACTTTGACCAATTTTTTAGAAAAGAACAATAATATTTATGATATCCAGTGAGTATCAATAGACTTATTGTGGAATATAATTTTATATTTTACTTATTTGATTTGCTAAATATTAATTCTTTTCTCTATAAACTTGATCAAACTTTCAAATCACTACAACACACTATTTAATCTGCGACGGAATCATTCTGTCGCAGATTGCTGAAAATCCGTCGCAAAAAAATGTTCGCGACGGTTTCGAAATTCGTTGTTGATTGAGCGTCATTGATTAAATCGAGCGACGGATCTTCAGAATCGTCACGGATTGAAGCGATCCGTGACGGTTTCAGATCGTCGCAGACCAACCCGAGGCCCTCTTAGCCCAGCCCAAAGCCCAACTTTAGCGACGAAAATAACCGTCACGGATTGTGCTGACATGGACAATGATGTGGCGTTTACATAGATGATGACGTGGCACCTATGTGGATGATGACGTGGCACCTACGTGGATGATGACATGGCACCTACGTGGATGATGACATGGCACCCAAAAGCCAATACAATTTTTTTTCAGCCCATCAACACAGAATTCAGGCATTTCAGCCCATTTTCCAGAACTAGCATTTCAGCCCATAACAATCCTTAAAGCCCATATTACCATTTCAGCCCAACACAAGATATACAAACCAGCCCATCAATAACATATTAACATCTCCTCTCATCACATATTCTAACTTTAGTTTTAATCACAAAGAAAGCATAGCTTCAAGCAATACAATGCTTCAAACAATTACATATACTATGAGCTAGGCCTGCAGTTAGTAGGCAAGCAGCAATTTCCATGCAGTCCAAATGATCTTGTAACCTGAACATCCTGTCCAAGCTACCTACAAAAATAAGTAAACAAATATTATTTAAGATACAAAATGCCTGATTAAAGATAACTATAATTTGAAAGTAAGCTAGTTACCATCGAGGGCAATAATAAGTAAACAAATATTATTTAAGATACAAAATGCCATGACGGGCTCCTGCCTTCCGCTAGCCAGTCGGCCTTGGTGCGGTTCTCAACATTCAGGATATATTAGCATAGTGATCATTGCCATGTAAAAACAAGCACCGTATTCACTTGACAGAGATAGCAGCCACCAACAGATAGCACCACTTGCAATCAGCTTATGGGTTCACTTGCAACAGAAGTTGCCATCAACCTGAATGGAAACAATTAGACTTGAACATGTGAATGCAACAGCTAGACTAATGAGAGCATGCAAAAGCTTCGATAGATACAACGATGTAGAAAGGGACTGAAGACCTTATTCAGATAGAATTACAGTAATCATGTAATAAACTGAGAACGAACAAGCAGTAATGATCTCTTTACTAAATTGAGATTAGTCTAGGAACAATTCAAACTAACCAAAGCTCTAGGCAAAGATTAAATTAACACTTGGCATTGAGATTAATGTAGCAAAGAATAAATTAACACTCCAGGCAAAGAATAGAGCAATGATTGATTATTGTAGTCCAACACAAGTAACAGAAGCTAAATGAATTAGCCAAGGTACTCAAACTTAAGTATGCCTCCCGTGACCTCTACCGACCACAGAAGAATCAGCATGTATTAGTACCAACAGGAGCATCAGCTTATAGATCCAGTCTGGGTATGCCAATCAACAACAAAATTGATTACTAAAGGCCATGCGAAATAGGCACTACCAGAGCTCAACTCAACTCTACCATCTGAAACACACCTTAATTTCTTTTGAAAATCAAAACTATATGAAACATTTAAGATAATTGACACAGCAATGCGTGAGAGAGAGGTGTCCCTTCACACCATCCGCGAGTATGCATCTGGTGCAAACATTTGACAGCATACTCTACGATGAGCACGCGCACGCTATTACCATGCCACCACTAATTCAAATTCCGTAAACGCCAGCTGCGTGACCCTGAGCCAACAAAGCTAAACGGCGCCCAAACCCAGAGCCAGAGAGCCCAGCGCGGCGTGCAGTAGCACGAGCAGCAGCAAACGAGCGGGGAGCAGAGAGGGGATCGGCTTGCGGACCTTTGACGACGGTGAAGAGGGAGCAGAAGACGGCGGCGGACGCGACGGTGAGCAGCAGCAGCACGCCGGCCCTGCGGCGTCCGACCAGCCGCAGCGCGCGGTGCAGCAGCTGCAGCCGCTCCTTCTCCCCGCGCAGCGCCCACCCCCTCCCGCCCGCCGCCGACGGTGGCCGCGAGGGAGCCGTAGCTCCCGGACCGCAGACCCAGCCCCGCCGCCGAGCCGTTCATCGCCGGCCCCCCGCTCTCATCCCAATCGAGGGCCGGCCGCGAGATCCGCGCCCCTGGCGCGGGTTTCGGCCCTGGCGCCGGATCTGGAGGGGCCACGGGAGGGCGGCGGCCGCCGCCTGTGCGGGCTAGAGAGGAAGGGGGAGCAGCGCGAGCCGAGCGGGGGCATGGGTGGCAGCGGTGGAGACCAGGGAGCGGGTGCGCCTGGAAGTGGAGGGGGGCGCGGTGAGGAAGGAGGAACTGAAGCTAGGGTTTGGGGCTGAGGCATCGGTTTTATACTATGAGAAAGCGATCCCAACCATTGAATCGGAGATGGACGGCTAGAAATCGTTGGGCTAAGTGGGCTGAATGGATCTTTTATCATTTTTTTCTCTGCCAAACGCTTTTTCTTTTTCTTTTTTATTTTGATAGTAGAAATGTATTAAATTCTAAGACATCAAAAATGGTTTCAAATGAGAAAGTTGTCAATACAATAGTTGTAGAACTATTCGAGATCTATAACTATTGTTTTGGTCACTTCCCCATCCGAATTAGATTGAACTATTTAAATTTGAAATTTCAAAAGTTGAGAAATTCACATGTTTTTTTAGGGTAATAAATGATTTCAAATGAAAAAATTATGAATACCAAAGTTGTACAACTCATCAATATCTACAAACTTTATTTAGTTCATTAATCCATGTGACAAAGTTTAAATACTTCAAATTTTGAATTTCAAAATTTGATAACTAAAAGCAAGATTTTGGAACACTAAATGATTTCAGCTGAAAAAGTCATGAATACCAAAGTTTCATAACTCATCAAGATCTACAATCTTTATTTAGATTATTTTTTCATTTGAGAAAGTGGTGGTATACATTGATCATTAATCCTAGATTCACTCATATAGTTTAAGAAACTATGTTAGAGACTTGTCAAATTTGTACTACATGTTATTACCACTTTTGAAAATGACAAAATGACCTAAATAAAGATTGTAGATCTTGATGAGATATGAAACTTTGGTATTCATCACTTTTCCATCTGACATCATTTAGTGTAAAAAAATCATGCTTTTAGTTGTCATTTTTTGAAATTCAAAAATTGAATTGTTCAAACAGACTCACACGAGAAGATTTTTTAAAATAATAGCATTAATAAGTTATATAACTTGATAGAGCGTCATTTTAGAAAAACTTAGAAAAAAGAACCATCAAATTTGATGTTCATATGAGGGGTAAATACTAGATAGAAGTTTTATTTTCGGATTAAAAAGAGAAAAGGTAGACCATTCATCTGTTCGTCGTGTGGGCCCAAGCGGTCACACGCGGATCGCTGTGGCTCGATCCGTGGTGATGTCGCTCCGCCCGCATGGCGAGGAATAGCTCTTGGACAAATACTACCCCTATGGCCTTGTTTAGTTCGCGCGAATTCGATCGAATGCACTGTAGAAAAATGTATTGGGAATCGAAAAAGCAGAAAGAGGGCACGTTGTTCAATGCGTAAAACAGAGCGCGAATTCGATCGAATTAAGCGAACTAAACAAGGCCTATGTTAAATTTGTCAGAAGTTGCTACTTGGTGTGGTGGGAAGGCATGTGAAGGTGAAGTATAGAGACCCGGGTTCGAAACCAGCCGGCTGCCATTTTTTGCCGTACTCACCCCCACCAAAATTTTTTGATCAATTCCCGAAATAAAACACGAGAAACTAAAATTTATATATAAAATAACCTATCAATATCACATACATGGCTGTAGCCCAGTGGTAGGGCGCCCAAGTTGGAACTTCAGGTCGCTAGTTCGATCCCAGCATCTTCACCCCAGCGCAAATGTTTTTTTATCAATTATCAAGAAATAAAACACAAATATTAATATATAAAAATCTATTACAATACATAGACACCAAGGTGCCTGTAGTGCAGTGGTAAAGTGTACAGTGCCCTCATTGCCTCCGCCTGGGTTCGAATCCCAGCTTTGGTGGGTTTTTTTTTGTCAATTAGGTGGCGGTTCAATTTCTGGTTTTGGCATGTTTTTTCTTTTTTTTGATTTTACATTTATTTACCATTTGATAAGCTATATATAAAAAATGCGAGCTATGTGGTAAATAAAAAATAAAAATATTTATTTGTCAAAATTTTGAGCTGGTTCATAAATAAAAAATAAATATATTTATTAGTCAAAATTGTGCTTGGGTATGATATTAAATCAATACGATTTATCTACGACGGTTACTGAAGTTCGTCGCAGAAATCAGGCCCAAATTTGAGCCCGAATGGGCTATTTGTACATCTGCGACGTTCTAGACTTCGTCGCGAAAATTCCGTCACAGATTCTAGGCTAATCTGGGCTAAGAATAAAATGTTAACGTTTTCTGAAACCGTCGCCAGAGTTCCGTCGCAGATTAAATAGTTTGTTGTAGTGTTTGACTTAGGACAAACTCAAAATGCCCTTTACTCCAGGACGGTGGGAGTAGACCCAAGTAGCCGAACGAGCAGGCAGGTGGCAGCCTAGCAGGTCCTTTCTTTTTTTTCTTTTGTTTTTTTAATCTACTCCCACACGTGGCACTGAAGATTCAAAAATTTGTTTAACTCATTCTAAGATTTTTATACAAGTATTAAAAAATTATTTAACTTTTCTTGTCTCTCTATTTCATACTTATTTTTCTATTATTTTTCCACTGCTTAGTCCTATGAACAATTTTAATTACGACTGCTAAATAGAAGGTACTCGAAGGGTACATGTGTCTTTTGTTCTCTCTCTTAATCTGTCTGAAAATTGCTAGAATGACTTGTATCATAGGATGGAGGAAGTATGTAATAATTCGTTATATTGCTAAACGTTTTGTGATATGGCATGTATCAGAATGTTAGACTGATATAAACAGTCCACATTTTACATACTAGATTAAACATGTTTTCAAACCAGCAAGTTCGACATTTCAAATTGACTACTTCAACATTCGGTATGAAAATACTGAAGTAGTATTTCTAAAATATTGAGCTAGTTCATATAAAATGTTGAGATTTGAACATAAAAATTTAAATTTAAATTTTATGTCATATTGTTGGATTAATTATCAACAACACAATGGTTCAATAGATTTTAAAATGGGTTTCACGGTTAATAAGAGATAAACACAATGTAATAAGTTTGAAACCCAAAAGCCACTCACACCCGCCAGAACCACCGCTGAGCAACACGTGTCCAGAGCACTCAAGCACGTCTGCTCTTCGTGCTCTCTCCTCCCCGTCACGGAATACACACTGGAATTAAGGATGCTAAATGGTTGCACGTATGTCAAACATTAGAAAACATGTAGGCTTTTCTTTTCTTGCGGAAGCTAGATAAGATTGCTGCTCCATGTGTCCTGGGTGACAACTTGAATCATGACCCTAAGACCCATGGTCCATGGACATGCATAAAATGTGATACTTGGATTTTAGGACTTTAACCTAGGGCACAAGCCCAACACCCAACCTAACCAAAACCCAAGTCAAGAAAGCGACGGCGGCCACATCAAAATTCCTATACAAATGGCACATAGGAGGAATAGAAAGGGCACTTCCAACCACACAAAAAGGTATGAGCCCTTTCACCTACCCATGTTTTTTTCCATTCATTGTCTGCAAATTTAACATAGGGCGTGTTCAATTGGAGGGAAAGAGGGAAAAGAGGGAAAAGTTTTTGCATTAGGTTGCGTGTACAGAGAGAAGAAATAAACTGACACGGTTCTCGATGTAGAAAGAGAAAAACTTGTCACGTGAATTGAACACGCCCATAGTTCCATTCCTCTTTCTTCTTCAACACAACAAGGTAGAATGAGTGTGTTATCAATTTTGTAGGGATGTCAATGAGCCGATCATGAAGATGTATGTACCTCATCAATGCTACTATTTGTATTGGAACTCCCTGGATCCACATGGGCTTTCATGTTGGAACCATCATGAAGATCTGCCTCCTTATCCCCACAAGCCGTGAACAAATATGACCATCTCCATGAGTTATGTCATAAGGGCGCGTTTGGCTCTTGACCCAAGCTCGCCACACCCGGACTGAGGCCGCGCCGGACGTCGGGCGAACAAAAAGAGCGCCGTGCTTTCGGCGAGACTGAAGCGCGAAAACTAACTACGCAGGAGCCTACGCACGTACAGCGCGCCGGAGGATGCCGCATGCTAGGCGCGAAGCAAACGCAGCCCAAGCCTAGGCGTGGCGACGTGCGGCGAGTGATGGACAAGAACCAAACGCGCCCTAAGATTCGACCTTTATATTGGAATCATCATGTACATCTGCCTTGTAGCAAGGACGTGCTAGGTGACACTATTACGGGAGCAATCTATCATTGCAACCATTCACCCGATATCCCGTACACTACTACAACAAGAGCATCACAGGCGGTTCGGTTGCCCACATCACAGCCGGTTTTGAAAAGTGGCGCTGATTAAGTGGCGCTGATAATCCCTTTTCACAGCCGGTTTTGAACCGGCTGTGAAAATAGATTTTCACAGCCGGTTTTTGCCACCAACTGGCTGTGAAAATGCTGTTTTCACAGCCGGTTTAACTCCTGAACCGGCTGTGAAATAGCTTTTTACAGCCGGGTTGAACCGGCTGTGATAATATTTTTGAGATTAAAAAAAATAAAAGAGCACTATTTTCACAGAACAGTAATATATAAATATCCCATCACCACAGTACATATCACCAAATCAGGACCAATTCTGTTCCTAGTTTACACGTTACAGCCCCATATTTGTGGGCCAAGCCCATTTGTACAATGCACAAAATTAATGTCACAAATTACACAAGTTACCAGAGACAACAAAAGCTACTGCAGATACAATGCTGTAGAAAGAAACAGAAGACACTAAATAGTTGCTTTTCTATTCAAAGGAAGAGACACGAAATGTACTTGATGATCTCCTTGTTGCTCCTAAGCAGCTTAATTGTGTGAGCTGATGGCGGCCGGCCAGTTAGTCGAGCTGAAACTGTTGAAAGCTTGCACCGAACTAAATGCTTGCAGTATAGCAGAGCCTAAGGATCAGAGACAAGAGTCAGTTTTGAAAGGTCCATGCAAAGTATTATTTGCTAAGCAGCTAGACACGACAACTTTTGACAATGCTAATTATCATTGTTCCACATGTGAACTAATTATCAGTCCCCATACCTTTGTAGTAAGCACTGTATGCCGTCCTCAAAGTTTCCTTTTAAGTTAGTTGCAGGTCAAATTCAGATTCCTTTTTTTTAGTAGTAATTCCAGTTCAGTCATATGCACAGCATGGCCAAACACACCAACCTGAAGGTCATAAAATCCAAATCATCACCATGGAAGTTGAAGCAGCGAATGGAATAGAACATCCATTATTTATGGAGCAATTCATTTGTTTATAATATATCAATGAACAACAAGGTAATTTATGGGCTGTGTGGCAAATGGAAGAAAAGCTATCATGGCAACAAGGAGATAAATATATTAAAGCCTGGCAGCTAGTAAGATTGCTCAACTAAAGCTCAGCATACAAGGCACTTAGGAGAATAGATGTTTTTAGCTATTAACTGCAGATTTAGGAGAATAGATGAAAAACTTGGCTGATGCTAACACAGAAGTTATCATAATAAAGTAAATTGCAAAATTGACATGTCAAAGATTCAGATTAGCTGTCCTGCAGATACCGTACTTGAGTTATCTGCTAAGTTAGGTATAACAAACAAGCTTCGGATGAAGACAGCAGACCCTTTTGTCCATCCATTGCCATTGTTTTCAACCAAGAAAATTCGAAGACTAATAATTTGTACAGGGTCCATATGGGTGAAAAAAATAGTTTCTGCTCATTTATAAGGTTTTTAGCAGATCTGCAGTTTGTCACCTCAAAACTCAAGAATACTAACATACAATGAACAGGTGAATAATAATTCTACATCATGCTTGAAACCTTCTGGTTAGTGTCAACAGCCTGCGCTAGCGATGCTACAAACAATTTCCTAGCCATAGGCTACATACATGATCAAGGATGGGAGCAATATAACTAATATGCTATCAGAATAAGGGCATTTATCAAATCTGAGAAGATTACAAACAACAATGCAACTGGTAACGCTCTGATCTGTCAGCCACTACAGGAACCAGAAGGTCCAGAACCCACAATGGGGTATATATGAATATCAAATTTTAGTATATACATACCAGATTGCATCAGAAAAGTGGAATTTTTAATTGCCAAAAGATATAGTTCAGTGGATATGGCAGATTCAGAAAGAAATGAAAAGGGGTATACAGATTACATCACTGTTGGTATTAACTCTTTTCCAATTACTATTTGATTTCCAAATTGTCAATGTATGGTAGTTCTGTTGGATTTTAGTTCCAGTTTTGGATATATCATGTTTCATGCAGAAATTTATGTAGGAAACCTTGGCTCTATAAACTGCACAACACATGTTACACTGAATTATCTGCCGCTGACCTTGCTTTATTGCTGCCCTGCTGATATCTGCACCCATGAGTAGAAGCAGCATGCCGTAATTGAGAGAGTAGAAAGTACAGCTGCCGCTATTGCACACTGACCAAATAGAGAAAATCATGCTGCTTGAAATACAGAGAAGCAGGCAAACAAGGAGACTGAAGGAAGTCGCTACAGAAAACAAGACTGGTACCTCAGAAGCGCTCGACTGCGACAGCCGCCGTGCGAGCTGCAACACGCGCGCGAGTACTGCTGAGGGCTCCGTGCTGGCTCCGCCGAGCGCTCGTCCGCCGCTAAAGCGTGGCCGCTTGTGCCCGCGAACTCCTCCTCGTGGTCATGCGCTGCTGCTGGGGACCGCGAGCGAGCTCCACCATCAGCGCTTCTGGCCTCCAAGCTGCATCTGCATCTCGTCGAGCGTCCGCGACAGCGCCGCCGCCGTGCTCCTACTCGAACTCTGCAACGCCCTTGCCCGCCGTCCGCCACATGTGCGAGACCGCGGAGGGGAGGTGGAGGCGGAGGGGGGCGGGGCAGCGGAGGGCAGGAGGATGGCGGCGGAGGGCAGGAGAGGTGCCTGAGGGAGTGAGGGGAAGAAGGGAAGGGGTAACGGAGGTAGGGTTTGGAAGAGTGGGCGTGGGATCAAAGCCGTCGGGTCGGCAGTGGACGGTCAGAATTAGTTGGGCAATTTGGGCCGCAACGGGCCATGTTCTTTTAAACTTTTTCTTTTTTTTATTTTATTACACCATTGTCAAGTAAAACATAAAAATAGTTATCTTATATACATAAATATATTTTTTATATGTAATAGACTACTTGTAAGTTGTAACATAGGAGTTTCAAGAATTTTCGAATAAATTGGTATTTTATATCATTTAAATGATTTTTTGCGTACTTATCAAAAGTAATTTCGAATTGAACTATGTGTAGCTCCAATATGAATCAAAAAAATATGTAAAAATTATATTTAAGCTCCTATGTTCCATTCTAGTACATGTCTTGGAGATAAATGAAAATTTCAAATGTTTGCTAGGGATAATTCAAATCTCTACTTGGAACCTTATTATAAAATAATGATAATAATACCTAAAACTTCTTCAAAAGTTGTATAAATTGGTATAGAATCGTTTCATTGATATATAAGCTTGACATAAAAATTTCATAAGATTCTAAGAAAATTGGAGTATACATCGTTCACAAAATGAATAGATCTCTCACATTGTTTCATACAACTCTAGTTATACATTGAGATTTGAATACCTCATAACATTTTCGAACTCATACGCACCTCAAATTTGGACACAATCTTACGTTGCCCATTTCATTAGAAAATATGAAGTTACATTAGCAATTTTTATGTAAAAACATATTTTTCTATTCTCTACTTAGGTGGAAGAAAACAAGTCATATGAAAAAATCACAAAAATACCAATATAAAGTTCTGTTAGGGGTTTGTTAAATTTGTACCACATGTTGTAACCACTTTCTCAAATGAAAAAATGACCTATATAAAGTTTGTAGATCTTGATGAGTTATGAATCTTTGGTATTCATGACTTTTTCATTTGACATCATTTAGTGTTCCAAAAACTTAAATCTAGATACCATTTTTTGTCAACAACAAACTTTATATAGGTCATTTTTACAAATCAAAAACTTGTCAACAACAAACTTGTAGAACTCTTTGAGACCTACAATTTTGATGTTGGTAAATTTTTCATCCAAATTTGTTTGGGTTACTTTTAAAATTTAAATTCGACCCTTTTTTTACAAATTCAATTAAAATTTGGCATATGTTTGCTCTCAAAATTCACGAATCCATCCTCTTAAAATTTCAAATGTTTGCTAGGGATAATTCAATTCTCTACTTAAATGGAAGAAAACAAGCCAAATAAAAAGGATCAAATAAATAGCCTTGCTTCGGTTTTTTCTCTGCTTAATATTTTTTCTTTTTCTTTTTTGCTTTTATACACTATTGTGAAGTAACACAAAAATATAGTTATTATATATATATGAATATATTTTTTATATGTAGTAGACTACATATAAGATGTATCGTACAAATTTCAAAAAATTTATAACTCAAATAATACATAAACAATTAGATAAAAATATGTTTTAAGTATTTCTTTTCCATTATATCTTATATCCTGAAAAATGGTGAAAATTTCAAATGTTTGCTAGGGATAATTCAATTTTTCTCTGCAAACCTTATTATAAAATAATGACAATAATACCTAAAACTTCTTGTAAAATTCCGCAAATTGTTATAGGATCGTTTTATGGATGTATAATCTGGTCATAAAAGTTTCAAAATATTTTAAGAAAATTGGGGTATACATTGCTCAGAAAAGAACACATCTCTCATATAGTTTCTTACAACTCAAGTCAAACTTTGAGACTTCAATACCTCATAACATTTTTGAACTCGTATGAACCTCAAAGTTGGACACAACCTTGTGTTGACCATAATATTAGAAAGTATGAACTTATATTAGCAACTGTTATGCAAAACACATGTTTTTCAATTGTCTACTTAAATGGAAGAAAACAAGCCAAATAAAAAGGATCAAATAAATAGCAATTAACATACACAAAAATGCCATCAAATAAAAGGTAGTAATTTAAGAAAAATACAGGAAAAAGAACCATGAAATTTGCACTTCATATGAGAGAGAAATACCAATTACAATTTTTGATTCTGGATTAAAAAGAGAAAGATGAACAATACATGTGTTCTTCATCTCAGTCCACGTGGTGCTATGTTGTCAAATAAAATATATTCCCAAAATTGACACATCTGAAGTTGTAGCCTAGTGGTAAGCAAATCTTACTCCAAGTTTCAGGTCTACGGTTCGACTCCTGGTTCTCCCCCTTTTCCTTTTATTTTCCATTTTAACTCCTTCATATTAGTATTATAAAGATATTTATGACTAAAACTATCAAAACTGTATCAGTGGTGCAGTGGTAAGGCATGGACATGTGTATCTTGTGGGCGTGGGTTCGATTCCTTTCGGCCCCCCTTTTTTCGTTTTTTCTCCCTTTCACCAGCAGTTCGATTTCCTCAAAAAAAAAGAAAAACCAGCAGTTCCATGGTTCAACCGGCTGTGAAAAAAAGGTTTTCACAGCCGGTTCATGGTTCAACCGGCTGTAATAATGCTGTGAAAATTACTTGCAAAAATCAGCTGAAAACCGGCTGTGATACGATTTTCTGCGCCATTTTTTAAAACCAGCTGTGAAAATGCTGACTTGAAAAATGGTTTCTGTAGTAGTGGTAGACTCAGTAAGTTGTATTAATTTAGATCGAGAGTTCTAGATTGTAAGTGTGCTCACATCATCCCAAAAGTTTTTATTAGCCTTTGTAAGTTTCTTCAGACGGATTCACAATGACTCATAAGTTTCTCAAGTTTTTATTAAAGATTTTTGTCAATTGAAAACATTTTTTTGGCGATGACAATTGACATCGACGACGGTTGTGACGGAACCATGGACAAAGGTACTTAGGCTCTGTTTAGATCGGTGAGAAACTTTGCGAAGTTTATTGTAGCAATTTTAAACCAAAGATTAGAAGAACTAATCATGATCTAATTATAAAACTAATTACACGGATGGACGGGAAATTGCGAGACAAATCTATTAAGCCTAATTAATCCGTCATTAGAGATTGTTTATTGTAGCACGGCATTGTCTAATTATGGCTTAATTAGATTTAATAGATTCGTCTCATAATTTCACTCGGGGGTTATGAAATGGGTTTTGTCAGTTATCCACATTTAATACTCCTAATTAGGCCTTGTTTAGTTGCAGTGGGAAAGTTGCGAAAACTACTGTAGCAATTGTAAATCGAAGATTAGAAGGACTAAACATGATCTAATTATAAAACTAATTACATGGATAGACGGGAAATCGCGAGACAATTCTATTAAGCCTAATTAATTCGTCGTTAGAGATTGTTTACTGTAGCACGGCATTGTCTAATCATGTCCTAATTACGTTCATTAGATTCCTCTCGAAATTTTACCCGAGGTTATGGAATGTGATTTGTCATTAATTAACGTTTAATACTCCTAATTAGTATCCAAACATTTGATGTGACGGGTAAATAGTAAAAAGTTACGAAACTAAACAAAACTTTTAGTATCAAACATTCAAATTTACTGTACTGATGAAAAAAAGTTGGTGAAACTAATCAGGGCAGTCCCAACCCAGACTCCACTCATAGAGTCTTAGCGTCAAGACTCCACTCACAAGAAACTATACTCCCCAATGCAATTTTCTATCATAGCATCCCATGACCCACTTGTCTCTCTCACAGATGGTCTTGATTTGCGTGAAGACTTGGTTTTTTAGTTAGACTTGGTTTCTTATGTTTTCCCTCTCTTTCTTCAATAAATACAGCGCCACATCAGCAAAAAGCTATAAATGAAAGGTAATTAATAGACTTAGACTTCATAGTGAAGTCTGGGTTGGGACTGCCCTCACGCCTTATCCGAATTTGCTTGGCGTCGTTTGCCGTAACCGAAGCAGCAGTCCATGAGGTCTCGCCGCGCCGCGCCCGTCCTCCCAGCTCGAGC
>CM014274.1:73641842-73661473 GCA_004135705.1 Alloteropsis semialata
CTCCTACGGACGTTGGCGTGACCAGGTCCTCCTCGCCCTCCGCCGTTACGCCCTCGACGACCACGTCCTCGTCGACACGCCTGTCGCGGCGCAGGACGGGGTCTGGCTGCGCCTCGACAGCGTCGCCATGTCCTGGATCTTTGGGACCATCTCCCTAGATCTCCAGGACATCGTCAGGACTCACGGCGGCACCGCGCGCTAGGCCTGGCTGGCTCTCCAGGGCCAGTTCCTGGGCAACGCCGAGGCCCGCGCTCTTCAGCTCGACGCGGCCTTCCGCACCTTCCAGCAAGGCGACCTCTCCGTCGGGGAGTACTGCCGGAGGATGAAGGGCATGGCTGATGCTCTTCACGGCCTGGGCTGCCCGGTGGCCGACCGGATCCTGGTGCTCAATGTCCTGCGGGGTCTCAACGACAGCTACGACCTCCTGCGGACATGGATCCCTCGCCAGCGGCCCTTCCTCTCCTTCCTGCGGGTCTGGGACGACCTTGTCCTGGATGAGATCAACCGTGGTCTCAAGCCCGGCTCATCCTCGTCGTCGTCCTCCTCCGCGCTCGTGGCTGCACCACCGACCTCCCCTGCCCCGTCTCCTCCCCCCGGGCCGAGCGGGGGTGGAGGGAGCCGAGGCGGGCGTCGTCGCCGGGGGGGTCGCGGTGGTGGCTCCGGTGGCTCCGGTGGTGGCTCCGGTGGGGGCCGCCGGGGTACACCGGCTCCTGCTCCCTCTACCGCCCCTGGAGGTGCACCCTGGCCATCCTTCACCAACCCATGGTCAGGGCGCATCTCGATGTGGCCATTCCAGGCTCAGGGAGGGGAGCCTCGCCCTCAGCCCCAGCCCGCGGCCATGTTCGCCGGTCCTGCCTCCTCGGGCCTGGCGTTCTGGACTCCACCGGCTCCTCCCAGCCAGTCCCCGACCTGGCCTGGGGGATGGACTCCACCCGCTCAGCACAGCCAGCCTCCGACCTGGCCTGGGGGATGGGACCAGGCCGCACTGGCTCAGTCTTTCAGCACCATGGGACTGACGCCGCCGGTCAGCACCGAGTGGATCGCCGACTCGGGCGCCTCCTTCCACACCACGCCCGACTCTGGTATTCTATCTTCTGTCCACCCACCTCCTCCCTCCTGTCCTTCCTCTATCATGGTTGGCCATGGTTCTTGCCTTCCAGTCACCTCTGTGGGCGCTGCTTCTGGTTCCTTTCGTCTTCCCAATGTTCTGGTTGCCCCACAGATGGTTCATAACCTCTTTTCCATTCGCCAGTTTACAGCTGACAATTCTTGTTCTGTCGAATTTGACTCTTCTGGTCTTACTGTGAAGGATTCGGCATTCCGGCGTCCACTCCTCCGATGTGACAACACGGGGCCTCTTTACACCCTTCGCATTCCTCCTTCCGCTGCTCCAGCTTCGACTTCCACTTCGTCAGCTGCATTCGCCACCACCTTTTCATCCACTACTTGGCACCGCCGGCTTGGTCATCCCGGCCGCGATGTTTTGGCTCAGCTCAGTCGTAGTGCAGATCTTCCTTGTACTAGGACTTCTCATGAGCACTTCTGTCATGGGTGCCAGTTAGGTCGTCATGTTAGACTTCTTTTTTCTTCTTCTTCTTCACATGCGAGCCATGCTTTTGATCTTGTTCACTGTGACCTGTGGACATCTCCTGTACTAAGCATTTCTGGCTATACGTACTATCTGGTGGTTGTTGATGATTTCTCTCACTACTTCTGGACTTTTCCTCTTCGTGCTAAGTCCGAGACGTTCCCCACTCTCCTCAACTTCTTTGCCTGGGTCTCCACCCAGTTCGGCCTCACCATTAAGGCCGTTCAGTGTGACAACGGTCGTGAGTTCGATAACAACACCTCCCGTGCCTTCTTTCTCTCGAGGTGTTCATCTGCGCATGTCTTGTCCGTATACCTCTCCTCAGAACGGCAAGGCTGAGCGGATGACTCGGACCACGAACGATGTCATGCGCATCCTTCTACTCCAGGCCTCCCTTCCTTCCCGGTTCTGGGCTGAGGGACTCCACACCGCCACCTACTTACTCAATCGCCTACCTTCCACTGCTTCCCAAGCTCCCATCCCACACCACGCTCTCTTCGGTACTCCTCGCTACGATCACCTTCGTGTCTTCGGGTGCGCTTGCTATCCCAACACCACCGCCACTGCTCCTCACAAGCTAGCGCCTCGTTCGACTCGTTGTGTGTTTCTTGGCTACTCCCCTGACCACAAGGGGTACCGCTGCTTCGATCTCACTTCTCGCCGTGTTCTCATCTCCCGACACGTTGTGTTCGACGAGTCGGATTTCCCCTTCTCCACCTCTTCTACACCTTCTTCCGACCCTGAGTTGGATTCTCTGGTTTCGACTGACCCGGTGGTTCAGCCACCTGTACCTGTTTCTCCCTTTCCAGCAGGTTTTCCCGGTGCGCTGACACCGCTCCCGGCGGTCTCCGCTGCGCCACGCGCGGCCCCGACGCCTTCTGTCGCGCCCCGCGCGGCCCCGGAGCCTACCGCTGCGCCACGCGCGGCCCCGACACCTTCTGTCGCGCCTCGCGCGGCCCCGGAGCCTCCTGCCGCGCCACGCGTGGCCCCGGTGCCCCTGCCTGCGCCAAGCGCGGCCATGGGCGCGCCCTGCAGGTCTACCGGCGCCGTTCGGTGCCGGCACCGGAGCCGGCGCCGGAGCCGGTGCCCCGTCCTCCCCTGCAGGTCTACCGACGCCGTTCGGTGCCGGCACCGGAGCCGGCGCCCCCGACTCCACCGGAGCCGTCACCAGCGCCGTCGGTCCAGCCCCGGGCCCTCTCTCGTCTGGACCCGGCAGTCTACCACCCGCCTGTCATCCATCGGGATCCTGGCCACACTCATCCATGGTAACACGGCGGGTGGCGGGCGTTCTCCGACCGGCGGCTCTCTCCGCCACCGAAGCTGAGCCGGGGGTCTCTCCGCTACCCTCCTCTGAGCCGGGGGTCTCTCCGCTACCCTCCTCTGTCCGTGAGGCTCTGGCTGATCCTCACTGGCGTCGGACGATGGAGGAGGAGTACACGGTCCTTCTTGCCAACCAGACGTGGGACCTCGTGCCGCGTCCATCTGGTGGCAATGTGGTCACGGGCAAGTGGATCTGGACGCATAAGCGTCGTGCTGACGGCTCACTGGATCGCTACAAGGCTCGCTTGGCTCTCCGGGGTTTCACGCAGCGGCCTGGTGTGGACTATGATGAGACCTTCAGTCCAGTGGTGAAACCTGCTACAGTGCGCACGGTCCTCTCCATTGCTCTCTCTCGCTCGTGGCCCGTGCATCAGCTGGATGTGAAGAATACCTTTCTACATGGCACTCTGTCAGAGACAGTCTACTGCAGCCAGCCTGCGGGATTTGTGAATTCCAGTCGTCCAGATCTGGTCTGCCGCCTCAACAAGTCCCTCTATGGTCTGAAGCAGACTCCTCGGGCTTGGTACTCTCGGTTTGCCACGTTCTTGGTCACGTTGAGATTCACAGAGTGCAAGTCTGACACCTCTCTGTTTGTCTACCGCCGGGGCTCTGAGACTGCATATCTGCTTCTGTATGTGGATGACATCATTCTCACTGCTTTCAGTCAGGCCTTACTTCAGCACATTGTTGAGTCACTGCAGCAGGAGTTTGCCATGAAGGATCTGGGTGTGCTCCACCACTTATTGGGTGTCACTGTTGAGCCTCGTCCTTCTGGCCTCTTTCTTCACCAGCGGCAGTATGCACTTGATATTCTGGAGCGGGCCAGGATGACTGACTGCAAGCCGTGTTCCATTCCGGTTGACACTCAGGCCAAGCTCTCTGCGGATATAAGTGATCCTGTTGCTGACCCGACTGCCTACCGGAGTCTTGCTGGTGCTTTGCAGTACCTCACCTTCACCAGGCCGGACATCGCATATGCCGTTCAGCAGGTCTGTCTCCACATGCATGATCCACGGGAGTCACATCTCAGCTCTGAAGCATCTCCTTCGCTACATCCATGGCACTGTTGACTACGGCCTGCTACTACACCGGTCTCCTGCCACTGAGCTCGTCGTCTACACCGACGCTGACTGGGCTGGCTGTCCTGACACTCGTCGCTCCACCTCAGGCTACGCCGTCTTCCTCGGCGGCAACCTTGTCTCCTGGTCGTCCAAGCGACAGCCGGTTGTCTCCTGCTCCAGTGCCGAGGCGGAGTACCGGGCCGTTGCTAACGGCGTGGCTGAGGCGTCCTGGCTACGACAGCTCTTGGCGGAGCTTGACAGCCCGCTCGCCAAGAGCACACTCGTCTACTGCGACAACGTCAGCGCCGTGTACCTCTCCACCAACCCAGTTCATCATCAGCGGACGACGCACGTGGAGATCGACCTGCACTTCGTTCGTGACCGGGTGGCTATTGGCGATGTTCGGGTTCTCCATGTCCCGGCCACCTCCCAGTTCGCTGACATCTTCACCAAGGGTCTCCCCTCCTCGACCTTCTCGGAGTTTCGCTCCAGTCTCAACATAGCCAGTGGCTAGTTGTGACTGCGGGGGGTGTGTGTACTTCTTTGTGTGTACTTCTTTTCCTGTCCAGTCTTGAACTCCGCTGTGCCGGTATGTTCAGATTGCAGGTTCCTGTCCAGTCCTGAACTTCGCTGCACCGGTAGTTCAGACTGCGGGGGGTGTTGGTATATATATGTGGCCCTTATGGCCCATGTAGTTAGGCCCATCTAGAGGCACATGTACAGCTACTATATTACCCACCCTTCTAGGGTTTGGAGGAATCAATTGAGGCATTATTGTCCAATATTGACGCCCTTGTACGGTAATGGTTTGTGTGTGTGGATGATGTATGGGTTTCTAACCCTTTTTATTCTTCTTAATATAATGATACGCAGCTCTCCTGCGTGTTCGAGAAAAAACGCCCTTGTCCAAAAGAAAATGTTGATGCATGTAATTTCAAATCGATCAACATGAGGAACAAGTTTTGCTATTATAAACATAGACGATTAGGAAAGAATCAGAGTACTAAAGTTAAAGCCAAGTTAGGAGTACGAGTCCTATGAGGCCAGTCAATATCTAAGTGTGGTAAAAAATGGATGAATATTATGCCATATATCCTTTAGATTCAAACAAGAAAAAAATTAATGTTGTCAGCCTAGAGCCCTTCTAGTCCTCAGTTTTCTCAACCCTGGTTTCTGCTGATCATCAGCCTCAGTGCCATACTGCCATCACACAGGCCCAGGCCTCGAAATGCAAGTAAATCCCCCTAAAACCAATATAAGCGGCCTAGGGCACTAAATATTTTCCTTTCATCAATTCTACATGTGTAGGATTACTCATGCATATCACATTCATAGAATATCAGTAATGAGATTTATTACAGACATCAAATGAACGAGCACTCAAGATTTCAATCCAGTGCCACACCGGCACCAAACGGTTAGGTGCTTTAGCAGCAAGCAGAGAATATCACATACGCTCTGGTCATACATAGAACTTAAAACGGTCGTGAACGTAAATCTAGAAACGGGAAGAGCAGTTGTAACAGACAATTCCATCTTCTTAATGCAATGACACACATGCTTCTCTTGCATGTCCGAGAAATAAAAAGTTTTGGTTCCAAGACACACAGTAAAATGGACAAAGGGAAGAAAAGAAACTCAAACCATAGGCTGACAAGAAGAGTGTTTGTGTCCCTACCAATATGACACTACTCAAGATGGCTTTGGTGCACATTAAATCCACCATACCATAAATTTGATCAGATATATTTTTGTGCACAAGCTGGAAAAAAAATTTGCCTAAAGTGGTATTCAGGCCAAAATGATGGCAACTTTGATGCCAAAGTATCCATCAAAACTTTGCTCAACAATTAACAGGAAATGCACAATTTAAAACATACCCTCAGTGTTTGTGAAACAGCATCTACTATTTCCACAGATTCATCGGATAAATAAGTCTTCAAAAGTTTCAGGACCCCAACTAAAATATCATCAGAAATACCATAGTCTGAACACAATTTATCATCCTTGGAAGAAGAACCACTAAGTAGTTGTACAGGATGCTTTTGAGCAATAGTTGGCAGATGGAATATTACTTGATGTGCATCAGATAAGCCAACCTGCACCAATATTAAAGAAATAAAATCGCTGAAGAAAAATGAACATCAACAACATACTGCAGCATGAAAAAGGATGAAAGACTGAAAGCACACCCTAGAGATAAAATCAGCGACCACCGGAGAAGCTTCATTTGCTACAGGAGATGAGCTACAAAGGTCAACAAGAGTCCATACAGCAGAAACAACACTTGGGTCGCTGCACCAGCAGCTAACTATGTCTGTATCAGAAGCACATAGGTCGCTTCTACTTATGATTTCTCCCAACAATAGCTTGTTGTGATACATACGAAGACTGAGAATACAAGAAACAACATAAATGAAGTAATGTTAGAAAAATGAGAGAACAAACATATACAAAAATAATGTTGTAACTGTCTATGGTAACAAATTTTGCACCTCTCCAGCTGACAGAGAGGCCTGTTTTAAGAACTAAACGCAGAGACGAATAAGAAAATATTACCTCAACAAGAACAATTCGGGTGGTAAGTAAGGAGCCCTATTAACAAACTGCATGAGGTCAAAAGTCAATCAGCTCATAATGAACATTTTTTTTGTTGGGTGGGGGGATAATAACAGAGGAGGAACCTTTAAGAACTGATCTCTTGAAGCAGAGGAGGCAGAAAGTGAAGTGTGAAACTCTTGTATATCTTTCAAGCAATCATGACCAGGAAATGGTTCTAACTCCTGTAAGGCCATTGCAAACAAAATTAAAACAGGGAAAACGATCCTGCAGATACCAAAAAGAATAACACACAGCTAATGCATTTAGATACATAAAGGAGATGAAGCATACTCTAATGTAATCATAAAGCAAAGGATCAGCATCCACTGTCAATTGCCGAAGTAAAGAAAGAACCCTGGATGAATCTGCAGTGCCACTTCTTTCTTCTTTCTCATTAGTTAGGCAAGCAGTAACCAATTTTGGAACTACAACCTGCAACAGTTAAGTTGGAAGCACAAGTAATCAGAAGGTCATTAAATTAAAAATGAGAGAACTGTTTGAGAAATCGACCTGAAGTTGCCTGCCAAGCACTTCCACAGTTTCAGCAGAGGAGTTTCCATCAAAAGCAGCCAACAATTTAGACAAAATATTGCAGCATTGGCCTTGCAATGGTTTTTGCTGGATGTAGTTCCCCACAATACAAATAATATAGCTGCAGTTGAAACATACAATATCTCAAGCGTTCAGATTAACATAACCGCATAAAGTCACAATTATCTGTAACACACAGTTACAATGTGTAGTATAATTCAGCAACTTATCAAACAACACAGGAGAGCTGCGTGTCATTTCATTAAAAAGAGAGACAGTACAAAATGTACAAGAACAGCAGGGGCTATGAAAAAACCCCTCCCAACACACTCACACTAAGAAAATTAATAAACACCATTCAATGATTTAAACTAAAACTCATAGGATGGCATTAACTCACTGCAAATAAAGTTGCACTAAGATAGGAATTTAAAACCTAGAAAACATAAGTGCTGTTATAAGGCAAGTTACTTTTCCTCAGAAAACATTAAGCAGTATACTTTCTATAACATGACCAGCATTATAGAGGAAGCACATAACATGTTTTTTTTTGCTACTTTTTCTTTTCCTTTCTTGGAGGGGGTTGTATTTTTCTATTCTTTTCCAGGGTAGCAGCTACATCTTTTTAGGCCAAGTAATTGCATAGTTGTACTATCCAAACTGCCAAACCAGTAGACATCTTACAATCAATTGGCACAAGTATTGAAACAGGAATCAGAAGAAAAAAAAAGAACACTTACAAGCACGTGCTCTCAAGAACCACTCTGTGTCCAAGTACATCTATCAAAACTTCAATTGCACAAAGCCGATGACCCATGTGCCTAGGATGGCAAGCATCTGCAACATGCTGATGTATTGCCAGTAGGAACTGCAAGAAATTAAGCAGACAGATGAAACTTGGTCACAATCACAGAACACGCCGCAGATATTACATGCATTTATTTTCGTAGAACTATTCCTGAGCAACCATACAAATACAGCAATGTATCCAGCAAAAAATATAAGCACAAACAAATTGGATAATGGTGGATATGGAACTAGCAATTGCTATTGAATCTGATACAAAGAAATTTCCTTTTGGTGTTGCATCTTCTTCACTTCCAAATGTTGATATTTGAGTCGTTAGTTTATCATTAACGTATGATCTATTCAAGATGACGAATTCCATATCTGAATACACACGACAAAGTAGTACTGGGAGTGTTATTGTGTGGGTCCAGTGTGAATATAATCAAGTCCTGCTATACAGACTGTATGAAAGAACTGTACGATTAGTTCAATGTAGGGACTGGGTTCACCAGACCTGCACAACACACTGGTGAAATACAGTCTGGTGCATAAGGGGGTGTTTGTTTTCTCCATAGATTATATAATCTAGCTTATGGTTGAAACACATGGTAAAAGGCCACCATGGACCACAAAATAATCTGAAATAAGCTACCCATGTGCAGCTTATTTGGGATTATTTGGTGGTCCATAGTGATATTTTACCATGTTGCCCTCAACCATAAGCTAGATTATACAATCTCAAGTGGAAACAAACAGGGCCTAAGTATAGCTATTACCATCTAATCCCTGCTTTGAACTAGTAGTACAGCCCAATCATATGTATAGCAGGAATCTTCCATATCTCCTTTTTCTTGCACCAGATAAACAATAATTTAAATTACAGGCAGGATACTGAAGAAGAATCAGGTATCTGGTAGATGTACATACAGGCAGATACGAACAATTATGTTAAAAAAAGATGATATATAAAGTAGCTGCTCAATGGGAAGTTATTCATGGAACCAAGCATAACATCAACAGAGGATACTAAACCATGAAATGTAAATCTTGTCACATATTCCCCCTAGTAAATAAAGTTCCACCTTTTCAGTTTTGGGGTAAATCCCATGACCCAGTGGATGTAGTATTAATAGGGGCTAACCACAGGTTTTCTGGTGGACACTAGTAAGTCAAAACTTAATTTCATTTTTGCATTCTTAATTTTCTCATATTTTGCCATTTCCTCGACTCCATGACAGTGTTATATCTGGTGCCAGTTTTTGGAAACTTAATACTACCTAAGATAAAAGTCATTGCAGCATCTAGGGTCTAAACAGATGCATTATCCTTTGCAGATTTCGAATTGAGAAATAAGATTTGAAATAAAACAGAATACCTTAAATACTCTGTCAGCACGGAATATATTAATTTTATCAATAACAACTGTGTCAGCCAAATCATCATCCCTGAAATGTGAAATCAGTCACGATACTACAGTTCATTGCATTAAAATGTAGCCATTAGAAAAGCATAGGGTCAGTGAATGAGAATATACATGGTGTCCACAAATCCATCAACCACTGTTTTCACTGAAAGTGCAACAATCTCCTTTGAGAAATATGGGATTTGTAGCCCATGAGCAGATGATGAAACTGAGAGCAAAAAGGCAACAATTGAAACCTAAAAATAGAAGAATGAGTGCAATAAGGAATCAAATCTTGAAGTAGCTTTTACATAATCGTAGATAATAGAATAAACACAACGGGAAGTTATGACAGTATGAAAGCCAACCATATTCATAGTTAAGAATGAAAACTAGAAACAAAGAATATACAGGTATTGAGCACAATTTGTGCCTAGGCGGTAATGCAAAGGCCATCCATTCTTGAAACCTCTGTTTACACTTCTATCCAGTAATTTTAAATGTTGACAGATGTCAACTGCCAGAATAATAGGATCCTAGTAGATATGAAGATATGGCTATCCTTTATTCACAGGTCAAGAATGACCTCAACAGTTCAATCTTTTTGTTCTACATACTACTTTTGGATTGCCCATTACTACCATATCCATGGCACAGTACAAGTTCATAATCACAAAAAAAACTTAAATAATACCACCTTAGTGCAGCGGAAATGTGATGCAGTGGGTTGTTAAAAATACTTAGTGCATGGAGATTAAGATATGTCCTACTCATGAAGCATACCATATGTTTTTTAATGAGATCATCACGCTCAACCTCAGAAATTTCACCAAGCTGCAAAAGTGATTCACATAAGACAGTTTCTGCTAACTCCTTCTCTGGCCCTGTGCCACATCTGGCGGCAATGGACAATCCGAAGATTGGGACAAAGTATCTCTTGATAATGACTGACAAAGGTTCTGATAAAATCTGAGCCACAAATATAAATAAAAAAAGAAGGATTAAAGCATGGACAGCACCTTAAACACAAAAGTTGTAAAATGCATGGTGAAGCTTATTCAGAGAAATATGATTCAATAAACGCTGCACTTAGTCTCTGAAATATTCTTTGACAGGAAAGAAAGTGTTTCAGGTAACATTAAAATGATGCAACTGTACTGACTAGTCATATTAGAATAAAAGTAAAACTTCACCTTCGATATCCAATTTAGGTCAGCAGCATCACCCCTGAGAATTAGGAAAGGGAGAAGCCATGAGCTACAATGTTCCACAAAATTCTTTGGCTCAGCCGAACTATAACCAAACATTTCCTGCACCTGTAAAAGTTATGCCAGCAGCATAGGGCATTATAATTTTTTTAAAAAAAATAAGAATATAAAATATAGTAACAACTCAGAAACATACTAGCTTATGGACAGCAAGTCATCAAGCATAAATAACTTGGTTCCACCAATTCTAAAAATTAGTAGTTACCAAGCAAAAAGAAACATAAATAACATCAAAGTTACCATACAGAGGTCAGGAAAAAGTGCAGCTATGAAAAGTGAGTGGACAGCAATCTTTGTAAACAGCTGCCAAGATTCTAAAATGTTAATGGTTTTCAAAATTCAGTCACCAGTATGACAAGATAAATCAAACTGCAGACAATACAGAAAATACAATTAGAAATCTACCTTGCAGTGCATGTTCGAGGGGGGAAAAGAAAAAAAACTAGCTCGCAGTGTGGCAAGAGTGGTCATAATTGTTAGTGTCATTTATGTGCTTCACAAGTATACTTAGATAGTGCACACAGACTTTGACCATTTTTCACCTACACTGTCCAGGTATATATTTACCATCAGTCCATGGATAGCTATCAACTTTCCCTAAAAAAGATCAAGCATTCAGAAGGTTCACATGATTAAGGTTTGGTTGATCTCACAATGAGGATCATTTATAGCACTCTATTGATATGGAATAACTAGGGATAGCACGAAGAACCTATTCGTCGCCCTCCCTCTGGAGGCTCTAACTACTTTTAGGGTTCTTCTTGCTTGATTACAATGGATGGTGTGGCTGTGCTTATATAGCCAGCTACCTAACAAACCCAATCTAATCTAAATAACCTTATCTCTATTGAACTGCTAACAAACCAATCTTATTCCCCTTGTGGCACTGTTCACGAGCTACAGTACTCATGGGCCTAGGCCTGCCGGCCAGGCCCACTTGCCATAACATCTATAGAGAACTCAAAATCATATTAAGAAGCCATGCTGGAATTGTATTCAGAAGCATTAGAGTCGAAAGTTACCTCAACAAGTGAAACTAGACTCAACTCGCAAGCAACCCATCGAAAAAGAATTGGACCCATCACTTGATCCAGATACTGCATACCAGAAAAGGTAACCAAAATATGTGACCTGTAATGCCAGTCATTCTCTTTTTGAAGAATTATAACCAAATTATGAAGAGTATTGTCCAGTCACCTTGCTTCGTGAAGCATAACCAAGCCTTCTTGATATGGAATCAAATAAAGCATAAGCTAATTCTCTGAAAAGCAGTTCTCATTTATCATTAAAAAATCATGCATCAACATAAATAAAAATCATAGGATGTGAAAATACCTCTGAGATGGCTCTATAGCAGCAGCAGCAGAAATCATGAACAAGCACTGCAAAGTCAGAAGTCAAAGAACATACAGCTCAGTTGAACAACTAAAATATAAATTCAATAAAGAATATAATACACATCACACACAGATTGAACCAATGCTTTTGAAACTAATCATTGTCAGTGACTCAGTCAGACAATCAGTGTAGGCAAGTCAAGAGACAAGTGTTCTACAAGCAACGCTTAAGAAATTACCTTCAAAACAGGAAAGGAAATACTTCAATCTTAAGAATCAAGACAATTTGTATGAGTACAAAAGTAAGATCGGTTGTTACTAATAGTTGAGTATACGGGGCGAAGTGAAGTGCCTGCAGCAACTGCATAAACCGACTGAAGGAGCACTAAGAAGACGAAGAAAAGGAGAACTTAAAAAAGAGTGTAGATGTCTGGCCACATCTCTCTTATATACACACAACTGGGTTCCCGCTAAGTCTCAATTAGAGTATCACTACAAAATTTAATATTGTTGACAACTTTCTCCATTTTTTCGTAGGATCTACTTGGCAAGATATACTACTTTATTTCAAAATGTAAAATGTTTTAATTTTGTCCAAAGTCAAACTTCTCTAACTTTGACCAAGTTCATAGAAAACTGAACGAACAACTTCAATATCAAATTTAATTTCATTAATTCCACGAGATTTTTAATAGTGCATTTATTTGGTATTATAAATTTTAATAGATTTTCTACAAACTTGGTCAAAGTTAGATTATTTGACTTAGGTAAAATCTAAAATATACTACAGTTGATATTAAATAAAATCCCACATAGCCAACAAAAACCCACACAGTAATGTCTGTTCTGATAGAACATTATACAAAAAAAACAGGGATTATTGTTTAATCCCATCCTTACATACTCAAAAAAATTGGTTGACAAAATATTATTGCTATTCATGAACAATCTGTACAGTCAATTATACAGGACAGACTAACTTATAATTCTGTTGCACAAAACAAGAGCAAACCTCAATTTCGACATCCTCGCTATGCACAGACAAATGAGCTAGTGTAATGAGAGCAGTTTCAATTATAGGTATAGATTGCGGACCAACGGCCAAAACTTCTCTAGCTGTAACTGGAGAGTTCATTGAGAATGCTACCATCTTGGCACCAATAGCTGAGCTGACATGGAGAAAAGATTGGTAAGTCAACACTCAAACTTAATAGTGATATATCTGATTATCAACTATGATTCATGTATATTAATACAAGAAATCAGACTGGTACAGGGAAGAAGGATAAACCAACTACCAGAAGTTTCATGGCATCAATATGGGAAAATATGTTGGATACACAGTTCTATTTTTCAGTGGTGCATATGTACATCTGAGTAATGGGTGTTTGTCAGTGCGAATGTCCTCAAACTTTCTTCTCCTTAATGCAATGACATGCAGCTCTTATGCCTTTTTGAGGAAAAATCTCAACTATATGTCCACCCGGCCCCCTTTCGCAGTATAAAATCAGGACAAATAGCGAAGCTCCAGTCATGTAGCACAGCAGCCAACGGCTATCTGCTAGCAGTCCATATAGTGATCCTAAATTCCTAACTGTATTAGCACGTTTTTTTAGCTTGGTGCTGATTTCATTGTATGAAAAAGCTCTACTCTTTAAAATACATGTTTACTATATTACTGATAATGAACCAAGACTGTAAGATATCCTATTTAATTCATTTAATGAAAATTGACTCGACCATCAGACAATAGCTGCCAAATACCTACCAAACATCATGAAATAATTCAGTATGACCTTCCCATGTTTGGAATAACACAACGACTTCCTGAGCCAAATACAACCTGACACGGTAATCAACATCATGCAGCATGTCAAGCAAACATCCAATCAGATCCTGCAATCATAAAAATAGAAACACATTACTACTATAGGAGCATATTTCAAATGGCAGTTCTGATAGAACAAAAATATAAATCACCTGGGCAACATCAGGGAACAGGCAAATAAAGGATGAGACGCAATCAATGAGCTTGACGCGAGAAAACCAATCTGCAGAACTTATCTCTGTAGCCTTATTTACCAAGTCTAATAGGATATCCTGGTTCTGCAGACAATAGGAACAGATCTACCGGTTAACACAACACTTAATGGAGGACAAAAGTTCGGAAATGGTGCTGTAGTACAGAAATACATCATGCAAAAATCAAAATGCCTATAAAGAAGTTGAAGTACGCAGATAATAAAAAATGTGCATAAATTCTACCTTAATAATTGTTCTTCCCTTGAATCCTTGATTAACAAGTACTTCATAATTAAAGAAATGAAAAAGTCAAATTTAATGAACTGAATTTTTGTGGTTGCTTGGTCTGAGATTTTGATTTAATAAATTGAAATTCTCATCAAAATTAAAAGCTGCAACATACAAAACTGATTTTCACTCAGTGAAACCTTAAATAAAATATCACAAGAAAAAGCTACAAAATTAGTAGTGACTCAAACAAATTATGTGTAACATTTTGCAGAAAGTAAACAGAGCAAGTTGAAGCATATCGCATATCAAATACCAACCTCACAGAAAATCCCTTTCCAACCATGTGGCTTTCCATCAGTATTTTGCGCACTATCATGGAGAGCTACCAATGTTCTTAACAAAGAGTGTACATAAGCTAAGCATTCTGTAGAGTTAAGTAATGGACTTGTACATCTATCCCTCGTATCATTTATAAGATGGACCTGCATGACCAAAGTCAACATGTTAAAATCACAGAAGGGGGCAAGGGGCTGAGTGGACTAAACTCATAATCCAGCAGGACAATTATAAATTTGGTATAACGACAAATATAAGTCAGACAGTACCATGGAAGATACGGTTTCAGATGAAGCTGAGATGTTCCTGCAAAGATTAAGCAAGATGGCATGACGAACCTACAAAAAGAAACCAGATGTTACAAGGATAGCATTGCATAAAGGAACAATAAAAGGTATGTTATAAATGTGTACCTTCACATCACTTTCTTTCTCCACCAAGCTGTACAAGATTTCCCATGTATGAAGCGATGAAACTGAGAAAAAAGTTGAAATAATGCTAACTAGTTCTATCTTCCACTCCAATGGTCGTAAGAAGCTACCCATACTACCACTCCCACTAGTCGTGACAGAATCAACTTCGCCAGAGTCCATCACATCAAGATCCATATCGGCAACACTACTTTTGAAGTCAACAATAGGATTTAGATCTTCTGAGTTGATACAAGATATTGGCAACACTTTACCACCATTCTCTCTATCAAAATTGTTCACCAAACTAGAGAGCTGAGAAAACAACTGAGAAATTGCCACCAAGAGTTCATCAAGTAATTCAGTAACATCTTGGATAACCAAGGAACTAGCTCCATTATTAACTTTTGACCAATTAAATATTGGAGAAGACAGAAGGCTCTTGAAAGAGGACAAAGCAGAGCCCATTGTATCCAATGGTGAACTGAGGTTAGTGAGACCATGAGAAAGTCTGTCATTCTTCTTCACAACAAATGACACAATATGTTTTAGAATTGTGGTGATATAATTTAATACTTCTTGCAGAAGTGAAGATTTATCTTCCAGAGCCCTGAAAAACAAACACAGAACAACAAAAGAATGTTAAGCATGACGACAGATAAATACTACAAAATCATGGGTTTGTGATATTCAAGATATTGCTTGAGCCATTAAAACAGACCAGACCAGCAGTTAAACCAGGGCCGGTCAGTGCACTGCCATGCATGTGAACCAAAATAAACTGGTAGGCGACAGTTTTAAATGGAACCACTGGAAACCGGCCTATTGAACCACACCCAGTTCACCAGCCAGAGAACCACATGAACTGGACCAAGAGTTTGGACAATAGATGAACAAGGAATAGAAAAAAGGATGAGGACGGATGGAGAACAAACCCAAGATCCCACCAATGGGACAATGTCTCTCTACCACAGCAAAATTATGGATTCAAAGGCAGAACTATATTACTGTGAACTCAAGGCAAAACTAAACTATCTATGGTACGCGAAGGGGCTCACGGTGCAGTGGCAAAGGCCACTGGTTGGAGTGCTCTTGTCCAGGGATCGAACCCTGGGTGCCACACCTGCACCTTAGGGGGTTTCCCTTGGGGTATTTCTCTCAAAAAAAAACTATCTATGGTACTCAATCTCATCCGATTCAAGATTTTCCTATAGATGTAAATGTTGTAGTAATGACAGATTAAAATACAAATTCTGACAATGAGACGACAATAAAACAAATACCTTGACAACAATGCAGAGTGAATCAGATTGCAGAGAAGAGAACAAACAAATACAAGATTAGGTAACTCCAATTTCTCAAACTGCTCATTTGAGGTCACAAATCCTTTGATGAAGTCAACGAGCTCAAGAAGCATCGGTTGCTGGATAGTCCCAGGAAGGTGTATGCGGTGGCATTTATCAGAAATGACCTGTTTAACAATAAAGCATCTTCTGTGACTAAAGGTGGAAGCAACAAAACAGGAATTGCATTTCATTAAACTGGTAATCTCTCTACAACCACCAAAGTCTGAATTACTAAGACCACAAACCATAGATTCAACCCTTGCTCAACTTTATCAGACCATTCAGATAACAAGCATTAAATATATAATGCGCCAGTATGCTTGTGCTTAGCTAATAAATGACACCAATAGGCACACTGCAAAGTTAGATGATCTCTTTCGATTAAACTGCGTCCATGCTAAATTGCATGATGTGTAATTGGTGTCCTGGTGAGTCCCAGATCTGAAAAGCTATTGTGTGAAGGTGTTTGTGTATAGAAAAAGACCATTCTGTCTCCCAACATACCAAAAGGATAAATACTCATAAGAAAAGGCATGCAGCTCAAAGCATGCTTTGTATAATTTCACAGAGGACGGATACAGAGTTTCTAGTTACAATATGAAAAAGCTGTCTGTCTGAAAAAGCTTCAGCCTCAGGTTCAAACCAAACAAAGAGAGAAGAAGAAATAGAAGACTACATTGCCACGCAAGTGTTTTAACCATTCATGAAGTTTAAATGAACTAGTAGCAGATTAACGCATAAACAATAAAGGACTAACAGCAAAGCACCTTGGCAGAACTATCCGAAGTGATTTCTGATAAAGCTTCCACTGAGTAGAGCAGTTCATCTTTGAGAACCCAGCTCTCGTCCTCAAGAGACTATGACAATCGAATTGGCACAAAGTCAACAGATGCATAAGCTTAGAAACACCCAACTGCAATCTGTAAAACCTTGTGACGACTAACTAATAACATACCTTGCAATAAATTTTACAATCACCAAACAGTTGTAATGTGTCTGATGAATTAATTGCTGATGACGAAAAAGCAGCACACAGTGAGAAAATAGCTTCAGGAATAAGAAGAACATTTTGATCATTCAGGAGAGAATATTCCTGCCAAAAAAATTGAACAAGTAATTGAGCTTGCATATCTCAAGGAAATAAAAATAGATGATCCATTCCACCTGAAGTTTATAAATGGATAAACTATTGCATAGCATAACCACAAAGACATTATGTAGTCCTAAAATTGAACTAAATCCATTTAGCTCTCTTATTTAACACAATGATAACCCATGTTGCAAACTATAACCTTTTGGGGGCAAACAGAAGGAAAAGGCACATGTGCACCCACTACTATACATGCACAGCAAACTTACAAACCCAGGTGTTCCCTTATACGCACAACAAACTCACGTACAGGGGCAAGCATTCACCACCAGGATTTGAACCTCAGTAGGTAAAAACATACTCGCACAAGTCCACTAAATTACAAAGTTTTTGTTCCAAATAACAAAATATAATCATCACAGTAGTATATAGTAAACTAGCCCCAAACTGAAGTGCAATAACAGCATTGTATTCATATGGCATCCTCCATCTGTGCTTTTCTTCAATGCAGAAGCTACCAATGCAATGAACTGTGTGATATTGCATTAAGAAGATAGAAAGTTTGTTATATCCGCCCATGCAAATATAAAGCGATAACCTTTGAATGAACTAGCTCCAACGTTGATCGTAGCAGATTCTTTCGAATAAAGATAGAATTGGATAAGTCACCCTGCATAGAGTGATATATCAAAGAAAATAATCATTCATTTTCTAATATTTGAAATAAAGAAGACAAATATTAACTACTTCACAAGTGATTGCAGTTGAAACAGGGTAAACAGGTAATATGATCAGAACTAGTACAGTCCATTAAGTTGAAGTACACAAAACTCAAGGTAAATATTTTCATCTTTTACTCAAGTTTGATTGTTGGCAAAATGGGCAAAGGATAATAAATTGCAGCATAAGCTTCATCAAGATGCACATGATAGTTCTTAAAATAACCAGCAACATGTTGCATCTGATCACTGAGCATACATAAACAAAACTATAAAAAAACATCTGCACATGAACAGCAGATTCAAGTAAATACCCAATCAATTGAAACTTTTTTTAAAACAAACTACAGGAGTAGGAAAATGATCTCAGAATGTTTCTCTCTGATCCAGTCCTGTTGACTTTGCCCTAATTAGATGAGTAACATATAGGAGAACTTGTAGTTTCAAATAGAAGAACAGTAGCAGAAATGTTAACAGCTAGTCTAATTTTTACCACCCCACCATAGAGGCTGCCCAACAGAGTAGAAGTAGCACAACATAGAAAAACATACCTGAAAGCCAATCCTTGAGAAGTAACAAGCAATGAAATACAATGCAGACCTAAAGCACCAGTAAGGAGCAAATAAAGCCTGTAAGCATAACTTCCAAAGTAACCAAAATAATATTCTAAGATTTTAACTCACAATAAGCCAGAACATTACAAATGAGTATAGGCTACAACATCACACAAATAAAGGATATTGAAGGAAAGACTAGGCAAAGATGTCAGACATATCACAGAATGAATAAAATTGAATCGCCAGAACTACTCTGCCATCATGAAGATGGCTTCAACTAAGAGTGCAAGGAATCAATAGTGAAGGAGTTACATTTATCCATGATAGCAGCCAATCCATTCTGTTCTTGGTGCAAGCAAACAGTTCATCACAAAAAGTTTGCAATTTTAATGTAGGTTCAAAGCTTTAACCTGTCAATATATAAATGTAACTAGACGGATTCATTTTTTTATTCCAGGTTTATGAGATGAAGAAAGTTATGTACCTACATTGCATTGAGTATAAATAGCTGATATATTACGCAAGAATTACTTTCTGTTCTCAATTCAAAGATAAACCTAACTCAGTAGATAAACATATCTGTAGCGATTAGAACCCATTTTAAACAAACCTTATGAAATGTAAAAGGTAACTCTAATAATCTACACAGTCGTCGTAACAGCACGACACTTGTTCACAGAACTGACTACTATTGCAGTCAGCATGTAAGCAATATGACCAATTGTGTTGGGCCGGTCGTGGAAGTCCTGATCCTAGTGTGTGGCCTGAATGTAAATTTTTGTCATAAGGGGTGTCTGTCATGTGTGGCTGGGAGAGGTCTTTTTTGCCCTTCCTTTGTACATAACTTTCTCTCTTCTTAATGAATTGACATACAGCTCCCTGTGTTGTTCGAGACAAAAAGCAATAGAGACCACAATTTCTATAGACATATATCTAGACATGTATGTTCAGCAATTTCACACCATTCTACAGTTAATTAGGTCAGATTGTTAGAATGGTATTTGGGGGCATGATAAGCTAAGG
>CM014274.1:73661502-73674641 GCA_004135705.1 Alloteropsis semialata
CCCCCGGGATAGATAGGTAGATGATCTTCTCGTAGGCAAGAATCTCCGTTGATTGGTCATGTGTTAGACCCAACTTGATGCAGGAAGTAGTCGTGGAAGATGGGAGGCCAGGGCTTTGGTTCCCGGCGGCGACGCTGCTGGAACGCCGTCCTGGCGGCCGGCGTTCTGGAGCAACAAGGACACGAGGGAAGATCAAAGGCAGGCAACCGAGAGCAATGACGCCAAGAGATCTAAATGATCTCAAGCATAACCTCCATTAGTTCTCAGAGTACAGGGTTTATAGATTAGAATATTAGATACAACAACTAAGTTTGCAAATTCTAATTCAAACACTAACTGCTAGGAGCGTCTCGCGACGTGGGGGCGTCGCAGTTCTCGTGCACCGGCGCTCAGCCATGGGACCTCCTTTGGTAGACTTGTTCCAACATAACATCATGTTTCTAAAAACCCTAGGACATCCTTGCCTATATATGTACACGTGCATTGCACTCCCATAATCAATCTACTATTTTTCAGTGCCAAATTCTTGCTTTCACTGATAATAAGAATTTATTGGTGTTACATTTCAGTAATCTGGAAAGAGACTTAAAGCAGTAGTTTAGAGGTTCCGATAACAAAGATGGTATTATCTGCTGCTTTTTCTATCTGTCTATCATCATCTATCAAATAAAAAAAAGATAGCCCACATGCCATAAGAAAAAATCCAATTAACAAAAAACATTAAAAATGGAAGTGGCAACTAAGAATAGTAGCTAAAATAATGTCACTGTAATTGTTCCAGAAAATTAATGTCACTGTAACAAAGAAAGAAAGAAGGCATACGGTGATGGCAATTGTTTAAATATTTGCAGGTTCCATGTATCTTCTGATAGAAATGGTGTATGAACTTGGTCCTGGAAGAAGTGAAAAAGGGACATAATATTAGAAACACCTAGTGTTAGCTACAAGGCTAAATTCTTAATGAGGATGAGAAGCTAACCCGCACAATCATTCCGCCCAGCAAAATCAGAGCTGAATCAGCCTACGAGGACAGTGTACACAATCAAAAGGTAGAAGTAGATAGGTGCCCCATGCTGTAATTAGTTACAAATTCTGTTTGCAAGATGGGACAGAAACAGTCCCCCCAGCAAAAGACTGATATTGTACGTAGAGGAACACAGTTCTTCATGCAGAGTTCTACCTAGAAAGCAAACAGCAACTCCAAAACAACGCTCCGGAAGCATCATACCACAGTCAAATCTAACCATCCAACTTGTCACATCAAATGAGCTCTGTGGTGTTAAGCTATCAATTGTGGTCCTGATTGGTCTTTAAAAAAACAATGTAATGGACCATGGGTAAATTGGGTCCAAATCACATCATGCAGTTTAAAGTGGTAACATTGTGGCCAATTTTTTTTTTCTCGAACACGCAGGAGAGCTGCGTATCTTTACTTTAGTAGAGGAGTCAGAGTACAACAGAGCAGTTCGCCACCTCATTAAAAGGTTGAAGGGAAACTGTTTCCCACCTTTACAAGGGTTGAAGGGAAACCGTTTCCCACCTTTACAAGATCACCTGTTACACAAGAACAAGACACGACCTACAGAGGAGTGCCTAATTTTCAAATTAAGGTTCTGAATTCCACATCCAAAAGCAATAGTAGTGAAATTTAATTACATTCAAGCAATTATGGTGATATTTCACTGCTTTGTGAGAGCAGTGAGACATCATCAGCGTACATAAGATATTAGTACAGAAATTCTCCATCCAATATGTGGACTAGAAGACATTATTGCATTTAAGAGTTTTGAATATGCAAATGTGGAAAATGGAATGAATTGTAATAGAATACGGTAACAGAAAAAAGTCAAAAGGAATCATGTTACTCTTTTGATTAATTGCCAATTTAATTTATTAGAGTTTAATGCTTGTTCAGTAATTCTAGTTCAATAAACACCACAAGACTGATGGATAGTTGCTGAGCAAGTAATGTTAAAAATATATAAAGCAATATAAAAATATAAGAAAAAGGCCATATAGAGTAATATACAGGTGCTCACAACTAGAGCTGTGCTGCTAAACAAGGGGAGTGCGTGAATAAGGGAATTCCATACGTCTTGCCAGCAACCTTCAACAATTGACATCTGCAATAAACAGGTAAATTGGTGCACGGCGTTTTCAACATATTAAGTTCACATTGCACTGAATTAAAATGCAAGACTTGGTTGAGAAAAGAATTGAGAATGTTAAACTCATAATCTTGTCTGTCAACAACCTGACAACTATAAGCAACAATACAGATGATAATCAAAGACAGACAGAAATAAGCTATTCCTTTGAGGAGTTTGCGTTGAATTAGAGCTACTATGGGTGTCCAAACTTTAAAATGAGCCAGTTAGAAAGTAGTATTTACATTATCATATATAATTAAGGGCTCGCCCCATTCATGATATATTGATATGTATATACAGATTATGGGGCTGTCTGTTGACTGGCCCACAATAATATGTTCCTAATTGTTAGAAAAATATGTTCCTATAAAAATCCCCATAGGTTGGATGGTGTTGTTGCAAGCAACAAAAGTTATTCTTTCAGCTAGATAAAAAATCAAAGCCACTGGGATATATAGATGGCTGTAGGATAAATGAGCCAGTTTGCGCTTGCAACTCAAAATGCATCAGCGTATCAGTTAAACTTCAAAAGTTGCACCTCTTATGTAACCATTGATCCTTTTAAGAACAGATATTTGGAGAAGTTTTCCCTACAAATCTAGGAAGAAAAATTCCCAGACTACAAAGAAGCGTGTGCAAACTTGCTATCACTCAATGGATATTCCCATACTATCACAACTTTGAATGTTATCATTTTGGAAACTAACAAAATTCAAACAGCACATGCAAAAGAAAATGCGGATTTGAAAATCTGACCTTGCTTTTTGTTAAACAAAACTGTGCTTCCTCACTAGGATTGAACAGGAGCACCATGGAGAACTCCTTGAGTGCCCTGTTAAGATCAATGACAAGTTAACAACTTGTAGTTAAACACAAAATGCAAAGATTGCAGCAGAAGATGATGATGGACTCCATATGATTTTACTTGGTCCACATTTGAAAACATTAATGAATAATATCAGTTGAAACATTTATAATCCTCCCGGGAGGGGGGGCATCAATACAACCAGAACAAACCTGAGAAGCCAGAGTGTTGAGTCCTGAAACCGTATGGCATTTGCATGGCTCAAGACACTGTATGAATATAGCAGCAGTCAATGAATCATATATTGCAGAACCAAAATGGCACAGAATATTTCACCTCAAAAGAGTAAAGCACAAACATTCTACCAAGAAACAAACTAGTTAGTACATGAGCATCTTCTAGGAACCTAGAAACTAATAAAAGCATGTAAAATTAATTGAACTTTAGAGACATCCACCATTCATTTTTCAATTAGAAATTTAGAGATGTAGGCCATAAGTTCAGTTAGCATGTTTCGTCTTTATTGAGCAGGAGAAATAACACAAACATAACTTCATTCCTCCAGCTTTAACAGAGAACAAAAACCTTGTGTAAATTTGAATTTATGTAAGCCTCATTTATGAGTTGGTATATTTTTCTCTATACCATTGTACATCGATATCAACCATGTTATTCTGTAGTATACCATAGAATCATGGCCATTTTTGTCACCCAACATCCCAGCAACAACTAAAATATAGTATTCAGAGTAACAAAATCTGTATCCAAAGTTGAGGTACAACCATTTATTGAACATACATAAGGGGCACTCTTAAGTCTTAATGCTACATATCTAGAATGCTACACTATAAATCTGAAAACCACAAGATCGTAAGTTCGTAAAAGCAGAAGTACTTGCTGCAAGCAAGCATCGGAAAGCAGGAACCAAACGAAGCATTCAATTTATTAGCTATGGCAAATTATCGCATAAGAAAAAAACTATAAAGTACAGACCTTCTCAAAGCTTTGCAACTTGCTTCAAACCAACTAATAAGCAAAGATTTGTCCACTCGATATCCATAGTTGTGGATAAGAAAACAAACAGAGCCGCTCCTGCGCGAGACCAACATAAGAAAAGCTAATAACATGAGCATAAAATGGAAGACTTGTTCTCAGTTCTCACCAATTAAGCACAAAGAAAGTTCTTGATAAGTTCTGCTACATAACATATCATTGTATCAACAAGGTATCAACTGTAAGGGGAATGGAAAAGGAAAACACACAGGCCAACTAAGGGACAGCACATTACATGCTGGGGTGTGCATGACGAAAGTTAGCCCAAATACCAAACTTCTAGCACTTATTAAAACATTATAGTGCCCAAGATTTAGGTAAAGAGGATTTGGGTAGTAACACATTTGCATACAGACAGACAGCGACTTTACACAAGATGGAAGATTTTCTGTTCAGGGAAGAGAGGCTTGCATGAGCTTCCTGGAGGCAATAACAGAGCATTTGGTTTATACAGATATATGTGAGAAAATCATATATTCTTCTTGTCAGAAGAAGCTACAGCCACCACACAAACAAGGAACCACATTTAAGTCATGGAAAGTACAGAAAAGGAGGCATTAATAGCAAGTGCCTCTTGGGTCTAAGTACTTACAGCTGTAAGAGGGTTCAAACATGGAAGGAATCAAAGGTTTCATAATGACCAGATAAAATATGCTTTTCATTTGAAGCGGTATAGATGATTAATTAACTTACCAAAACAGAGATCCTTTCAAAAGGCCATCAATGATGAGGTTCATAATGTGCTCTGTCTTCAACCTTTTCTCCCTATTTGGTGTCTTCAGTGTGCATTTGTGGGCCTAAATGTTTGTAACACATTGATCGTAACCATGGAAGGACGAGATGTTGTATTCAGTAAAAGATCCACAAATCAAATTAGTGAGCGCATGCATGGCGGCAGCGTTGGTGATGGGGAGGTCTGTGCACATGTGCAAGGGTGGGGTGTGCGGATCCCTACCAGATAAAAAACAGTAGCAGACAGGTCCATCCATTCCTCTTGGAAGCATCTTAAAGATCCAGCTTTCTCGTCTCGAGGTGCCTCACACCTGCATTAATTGAATTTGATCAATGAAGAACTCAAAAAAAGTAAAGTGTTGTCAATAACAGAAGTTGTGTTACCATAGAAAACCAGGCCCGGCGTTAACATTTTTATCCGGTTCCTTAATGATGATGTCAATAAGTTTATCCAAAATCTCTGAAATAGCCCTGGCAAGCTTCAGCTGAATTTTTGCATAGGTGATGAACAAACTCTGGAACCAGAAATGACAATCAGATAGATGAAGCAGAAAAATGTAGCAAAGTTATATTTCCTTGTTGTAATCAAAGTAAAGGAACAAAGTTACAATACTGCAGGTTAGATCACAGAACCTTCAAGGCCTGATCATGGGTCGCCAGCCAACAGGGAAATATGAAGTCTTGAACTGCATTATTAATCTTCACAGATTTGTATCCCAGGTTTGGCCCATCCTTCAGTAAGAAGGTGTTAATGCACTCCATAAGTTTGCGGGTCAGCTTTCCCTCCTCCCTGATTCCACAGAAATAATTTATTTATTAACTCCTGTCTAATTATTTGTGGTTTAGGATGACCAAACAGGTCCAAAGCACATCTTTGACAACATTTTATAAATGTATATTGACAGTAACTAAAAATATTATAATTCATAATCAATAAATAAGTGTTTTTTATAATGAAGCTGTTAAAATCAATATACCATTCTCATGGACAAATCTAAATAACTTTATGTGCAGTGGTGGCCAAAGTTTTAAAAGTTGGACTGCACCCATTCAAAAAACTACTTTGGGCCAGAGATGGTAGTTCACAACTGACGGAAGTAAAAAAGAGATAGTGCAACCAAACAACCGTGCCATCTTCTAGGGAGTCAAGGGATGTAACAAAAGAGGAAAAAAACAGAATTTGGGCAGAGAGACAACTCACCTAACATGTAAAAAGATTGCACTAAATCCATTAATAACGTCATCCCTCATGATATCAGGGTAATCACCCGGTGGGTTTTCAAGTAGCACTTGAAGTGTTAATGTACAACGGAAGGACTCATCCTTGTAGCTCGCCTGATTGCTGAATTTTGCATCGAAACCAGTAGCAACCTTCTTCATGTAGAGTGCTACAAAACCTGAGAGGGAAGTAGAGAAATGTGAAATAAAAGTCGGTGTCAATATATGAGCATAAAGTACCTTGGATAAGGAAACTCACTGCTATATGTTCGAGGTTTCATCTGATAGCGGTACTCCTTAACAGTTACAAGCTGTCTGAGAATCATGTTGTACTCTAACTGAAAGCTGGGGGCATCTTTTACAACCTCCCATACATGACTGAACAGTTGCTTAGCAACTGATATCAAAAGTAAGGAATGCCCTACAATGACAGATAATCTCTTCTTTAAGGACATTCAGAATATATTGTCTTCAAAGCAATTTAAAATTTCATTACATGCACATAATGCATCTGAATAACCCAGAAACATAATGGCTAGGAAGTAGTAAAATATACAACTAGAACAAGAATTTACCAGAATGCTGAAACATAACGCCCAACAAATGCCAAGATTACATGAAAATTACCATCTTTCTAAGATCAAGCTATGATCAGGGTTAGCAAAAATAAATGTTTGATTATGTCAAGGCACCTTCAACCAATACTATACGAAATCGCTGACTTAGTGTAGTGGTCGTGGTGTGGGGTGGGTGTGAGTGTCCTTGTACCCGGGTAGGATCTTTCCAGATCCATGTATTTTTTTTTCTTCTACCTTAATGAAATGACGCGCAGATCTCCTGCGTAGTTCGAGAAAGAAAATAATATACGGAATTGAGTACTATTAAACCCGTTACATGCTCTACAAACTATACACAAAAATAACTGTAGTGTTAGATGACAAAATAGTTTTAAGTTACATGATATTTGAAACTTCATACAAGGACAGATGTGGACAGAATAAACATCATAATGTGTGAGGAACTGGCATCTAATGCAAACTCTGATAGTACTAAGAGCTCAAGATGTGTCACATTACAGGATAGACTGAGCATATGACATAGACAGTAAAATGTGTGTTCAATATGTAAATAATATTTGCATTTTCCCTTTGCGAAGAAATTACAGGAAATGTTTATCTGACGCAATTCATGCATAACATGGTCAAAACAAAAAAACAAGTGGTTTTTGCTGCGTAAATCCATACCATGATTCAGAAACAACACACTCTAGCATGGTCAGGAAATGGTTTTGATCTGAAGTGATAGTGACATGCCAGAATTCAGATGGTCACATACTGACATGCAAGTACTCTATATTATGTTGTAGAAGATAAAAATCAGAAGCGACTATACTATGTATAAGACCATCACCCATCTCTAGTGAACTACAAATGTTCATATCAATTTCTCATCACAAGTTATGCTGGAGAAGTTCAATTAATTGCAGCACGGCAAACACCAGTAAACAATACAGCACTGCAGAAGATGGGAAGCCCTTCGAATCGGAGAAAACCTGATAGCTTGACGTCTTCGGCGCACTGTATGGCAATGCGGAGCATCCGGGCAGCCACACTTTTGGCGGCGCCGCGCTTCTTACCCGAGATGTCCTCCTTGACGCAGTTGAGGAGCGCCAGGACGAGGAGTGGCCACGTGGCGGCTGCAAACAAACAGCATCAGTGATCATCTGAAACAAAAGCGAAAGATCACCCGGCAATGATACGACAAAGCGAAGCGAAATGCACGAACTGACCTCCGGTGAGGTGGCCGTGACCCGGCTTGACCCTGGCGGTGTTGCGGCCGAGGAGGCGGCAGAAGGAGGCGGCGCGGTCGCCCTGCAGCCATGTCCCCAGCAGCTTCACCCCCTCCTGCGGGACACGACGGAAGCGGTCAACCGGAAAGCAGGCCGGAACAGTCGTTTGCTTCTGCGAGAGGGGTACTTACATCGCGGACTCTGGACCGATCGGAGTGAAGCTTCTGGATAACCTCCTCCACGTCGCGCGCGGTCGCCACACCCGCCATCGAGGAGGGAATCGGAGCTAGGGTTTTGGCGGGGAGGCCGCGGCGGAGGCAGACGGCATGAGGGAAGCGGCGCGGGGAGAGATGGATGGAGATGGCTGGCGGAGAGAGAGAAGGGGGAGGGGGTTTTGTTTGGGTTTTGGCGAAGAGAAACTGCCGAGAAAAAAAAAAGATAGTTGGAGAAATGTGCGATAGCTTCTAGGAAATGATTATACGTTTCGATCTTTCTCGCTTTACATACCTGAAATTTGACCTTACCTGAAATTTTGAATTCTTGCTTAAAATTTATTCCCAGGTACGGTTGGCATTTTAGTATCTGTCGGTGTGCGAAATAACCAACAAGTAAATTTAGTGGATTGCGCGTTTGGGCTCCGGATGGTTCGCGAGAGGACACAAGGGATTATACTGGTTCGGGCACGAACGCCCTACGTCCAGTTCGAGGCTGCTCGTGTTACTCGCGTTGCTCGTAGTAGGGGTTACAAGCGGTCGAGAGAGGGAGGGGCTCCCAAGTCTCTGGTGCGTCTGAGAGTGAGTGTTTCGTAGGTTGTGTTCTGGTGTGCGTGTTGTGTCTCTGTCCCCCTCTCTCCTGAGGCTTGATTTTTCTATTTATACTCAGGAGAGGTGAGACTTTACAAGGCGTGCTCAAGAAGGTAAAAAATAGAAAGCTTGCTGAAGAAGCTCCGCCGCCTGCGGGATACTGTGGACGCCGTACAGGACACTGTTCGAGACGCTGATCGGAGTTGTTGGGGACGTGGCTCTCCCTGCGTGGACGCTGATCGGAGTTGTTGGGGACGTGGCTCTCCTCGCGTGGCGCCCGCGTACGGGCAAGTCAGTGGGAGTCACATCCGCTGGCCGCGCCGGACAGTGCTTGGTGAGGCCAATTAATGCCGATGGGAAATGGCATGGGCGTATGGAGACACATCCTTACGCCGGGTCTTCCGGACGCTCCACTTCGTCTCGGGCCCACGCCGATTCGGGCGAGACGAAGAGAGGTCGGGCGAGATAGCGACAGGAGTGGATCGGCCGAGGCGGACGGGGGTCGGCCGAGGCGGACGGGGGTCGGCCGAGACGGACGAGGGTCGGCCGAGTCAGGGGAAAACTGATCCTCCCCTAATCTGATGTTCTTCGGATTTTCTTATGCCTATCTTCTTCCTGAAACGGCGTGGTCCCACCCGTCGGTGAGAGGGTCGGATATTGATATCCGACAGTAGCCCCCGAGCCTGCACGGAGGACAGGTGGTTCTCCGCACAGGCTCTTTCTCGATGCCTGATCAGATGTCACTCGGGGGTGCGCGCGAGCGCACCCACCGGGTGTAGCCCCCGAGCCCGTAGGGGAACGGTTGGTTCGCCTATGGGCTGCAGTAAAGTTTGTCCTTTTCCCACCGGGGCGCGCGAGCGCACCCGGTGGGTGTAGCTCCCGAGTCTATAGGGGAACGGTGGTTCGCCTATAGGCTGAAGTTGGGTTTGCCATCTCTGTGCGGTCCCTACAGGATGACGCCGTGCGTTGTCCGATGGACCGGAGCATGGTCCGCTTTTTTCAGAGGCACTGGCTCCCTTCTGAGCCGTCATGTCGTCCTTTCTGAGGTCACTGTTCGTTGGTGATGCTCTGTCGCTTTGCATGGAGGACCACGCGGCGCGTTCCCGTACCCGGCTTGAGTGCTGACTCAGGTTCCTTCGGGCTATAAATAGGGTCGGCCGAGGCGTCTTCCTGGGCACGCAACTATCCTGCCTCTTCTTTCTCCTGTTAGCATGAGATCCCTGGTCGGTGAACCGCCTCGAGGGCGTCCCCCTGGTCCAGGGGCCGAGAGATTAGTCGCCTGATGCCACAAGAATGACTGCGACTTCGGGGAGTTCCGGCATGGAGGAGTGCTGCTCGGCGTCGCAAGTGAAGGTCGGCTCTGGCTCCGACAACCCCTCCCGTCCGTTGATGCTGCCTCGGTGGCAGTGGAACGGGCTCGAGGGGGAGTGCACGAGCGGACGCGCCGTGTCCGTCAGGCATCCGGACGCATCGTGTGTCGCAGCGAGCCGAAGCCACTCCCCGACTTGCGTCGCCAGGGGAGTTGCAGTGGTCGTGTACAGCCACCTGCGCGCTTCCTCTCCTTTCCCTTGCGCCGATGTGATGCCGATGTCGGCGACCGTCGGCCCTAGGACGACGGAGAGAGTCGGTGGTGACACTCCATTGTCGTGGCACCGCGGCGTGATCCTCTGCCGAGTTCCCCTTGCGGCGTCGGCGTGCGGGGAGATGCTACAAGAAGGACTGCGACGTTCGCAGCTCGGCCCTTCTTGTTGCATCGGATCTCCTGCTCCCTTCGTCGCTTGATTTCGTCACCAAGGGTGGTGAAACCCGTTTGCGTTATTTCACGGCCTTTGGCCGCGTGTACTTTTTGCCCTTATTTGAGAAATAAAGGAATCTGGTTGACTCGGGGTGTCTTTCTGCGGCCGCGCAGTCGGCCTCTTTTTGCGATTTCGGCTCCCCCGTGCGCCCCCGAGTCGGTCGGGCGGGAAGCCGTTTCGTCTTTTTATCGTTTTCCCCTCACGCACTCCCTCCGCGGGACGGAAGGTAAGGGCACGCCTCGTGTTTTACCGCGTAGGCCGAAACACGGCTCCCGGTGAGCTACTAACGGGCTAGATCGAGCGAGGCCTCGGTCCTCCTCCGGGAGAGGACCGTCGGATCAACTGGTGATCGACCTCGGATAATCCCCAGATTCCCGACCCCCTTAGTTCCCGCGGTCGTTCGACCGACCACAGGGGCTCGTCGCCTCTCTTCGGGGAGATACATGGGGTCAGGAATCTTAGGCTCGAACGCAGGTCTGGGCGTCCTCGGCACCCGTGTGCCGAGACTATGGCCTCTAGTGGGCCCGCCCATCTCTGCCCCTTCGCTCGGGCGCTTCAGAGCGGCCGTCGGACCCTAGGGCCGGCCTTCGAACTCTTGGGCTGTTTTTCGATTTAGCGTCGTGTCCCTTGGGCCTAAGAACGGCCCGGGCCTGTTTTATTTTCCCTGAAAAATAAACGCGCAAGAGAAGGAAACAGGAATAGACGCGAAATAAACAAAAGAAAAGCTGGATATGGAATGCGAAGGGGTTGAGAGAGAGAGAGCCTGGGCGCGAATCTCGGGTCGTGGGAGACGTGGGAGATCGTGGGCACGCGTCGTGGGCCGCGTGGCCTTCGCGGGCTGAGGCGCAGGCGGGAGACCCGAGGCGTCGCGCCCATCCCCTCACCTGCCCATTTAAGGCAGAGAGGAGGGGGCCCCGGGCCTTCTTCTTCCTCCGCTCGCCTGTCCTCGAATCGCCGCCGCTGCCTTTCTTCTCCTTCCGCTCGCCTGCCCCCAAATCGCCGCTGCCGCCTGCAAGAGACAGAGAGAGACCGTACCTTTCTTCCCCTTCCGCTCGCCTGCCGGTCATGGCCTGGTCCCGCTCGTCCGTCACGGAGGGTGAGCTTGAGCGCCTGGTGGGGCGCGGGCTTCTGTGCCGGCGAACCGACGTCGTGGAGTGGATGGCGCCGGGAAACGAGGAGATCCCCGCTCCGCCCGACGGATACGTGGTGTCCTTCGTCCCCTTCCATGAGCGGGGCTTGGGACTTCCTCCCCACAACTTCCTCCGCGGGCTCCTGTGCTACTATGGCATCGAGCTCCACCATCTCAATCCTAACGGATTGCTCCACATGGCGGTCTTCGTCGCCATGTGCGAGGGATTTCTCGGCATCGAGCCCCACTTCAACCTGTGGCGGTCCTACTTCCACGTCGAGGAGGTGAGGGCGGAGGGGCGACCGAGACCGCACGGCTGCGCCGGGGTACGGCTGCGCACCGGTCAGGGTGAGAGTTACCCCTCGCTCCCTTGGATCTCCAGCAACAAGGGGTGGCAGCCGAGGTGGTTCTACCTGCGGAGCGACCCGGGCGCTCCCTTCCCGGCCTTCACGGGAAGGCTCATCGAGGGGCGGCCGAACTCCTGGCATTGGGGCGTGCCTCAGGACGAACGGCCTCACCTGACCGGACTTCGGGACGCGGTCGCCCGGCTTCGCGAGCGCAGGGTTACCGGCCCTGGGATCGTTGCGGCGTACCACTCGCGCCGCGTCCTTCCCCTGATGGCCCGCCGTCTGCGATTGGACCAGATGACTCTGGCGGCGGACTGGACAGGGTCGGTGATGGCGGTCGGGGAACCTTCCGACGAGGAGATGGTCGCCCGACTCCGCGAAGCGGTCCAGCGTTCGTCCGCGGGGTACCCGCTGCCGAATCACCCTGTCATGCTCCCCACGGGCGAATCCCTCATCCAGGTTAGCTGTCGGGGTTTTTCTTGGGTTTTTCTTGGGTTTTTCTTTTTCCTTCGCCGTCCTTTTTTCGAATCTGGAGATTCATCTGACCCTCTTCTTCTTCAGCGCCCCCTGTCGTTCAGGGTTTCCCGGCCCCCACTTCCCGAGGACGTGGCCGTTCGGGCCACGAACCGTGCGCGCGCAGAGGCCGACCGCCTGAGGAAGAAGGAGGAGGAGGCAAAGAAGAAGAGGAAGCGGCTGGCCCGCGAGAAGGCCGAGGCGGCGTACCGCGAGCGGCGTCGGCAGGCTCGGCAGGACGGGCTGTGGAGGGAAGATCAGGGCTCCTTCGAGGGGGGCTTTGAGTATGCCTCGGACTCCTCCACTGGATCCGGGCAGAGCGGCCCGGCCCCCCAGCGCGAGTCCTCGGCCGGTCGGGAGACGCCGGAGGTCACGGGGCCGTCACGCGATGGCAGACCCGCGCCGATTCCACCCCCGACCCGAGGGCGGACTCCGCCGAGGGCCGACCGGGGCAAACGGCCGCGGGAGGAGGGATCGGGGTCGGAGACGGCTCCGCCAGTCAAGCGACCGTCCCGCGACTTTCCCGTATCGAACCGGTAAGTTTCTCCCCTTTCTCTCGTCGATCCTTTTTCGCCTATATCGAGGGGAGTGTGTGAAGGCTCCTTTTGTTCGCAGGAGGGGAAGTCAGGCGACCCCTTTGGGGCTGGCGCCGATCAAGCGGCTCGCGCGCCGGACCGCCGAGGTGGCGACGAGCCGAGGGATCAACCTGGGCGACCCCCAAGTGGAGAGGACGCTCGCCCCGCTTCTTCCCGAGCAGCAGCTCGCCGCGGTGTCGGGCGACGTGTTCGCGCACTCGGCGGGGGC
>CM014274.1:73676532-73708726 GCA_004135705.1 Alloteropsis semialata
CCATCTCGGAGGGCCTCACGCGCGAGGCAACGGCCCCGGCGCGGAGGGCCTCACGCGCGAGGGAGCTGCCCCGGCGCGGAGGGCCTCGCGAGGGCACGGGCGTGATGCCGGCGTAGCCATGGCACGGAGCGGAGATCAAGCCCGGAGTTTGCACCTCTTCTTGCCCACTCTAATCTCTCTGTTTCTTGTTTGATTAGCTACTGTGTTGTCTGAGATTAGCTATAGGGATTACGAGCATTTGGCCCCAACCTGTTTGATGCAGTAACATTTAGGGCGATTTAGCTAACTTTTATTTGGTCCCGTGATTTGTAGGACAAATCACAGGGATATGGAACTTGTTGTTAGATTTCGGTCTTTTTTCAGCTTGCCAGATGGGGGGCCAAAGGCATGGGTGCAGGGCAGAACATTGCCAAAACAAATTGTTCACCCACATAGCTATGGGCTCGTGCAATTAGTTGATTTCATTGGTGAACGCTGCATATGGGGTTCAACTCAGCACATCACTTTGTGGCAGGATTTGGACAATTACTCTATTGAGATAAAATCTGATGAGCAGTTGTTTGAGTGGTTGCAACTCAATGTAGAGAAGGGAGTAACCCCTATCGTTGGCCAGATAATTGATTTTGAGGGACCATTGCAGTGCTCACCAACAAAATGTAGGTGCCGCCCTTCTGTAAGAAATAGAGTACACACAAATCAACCACCCACAAATGAGGCAGCCACAAATCAGTCAGCCACAAATCAGCCAGCCAAAAAGTGAGAGCCAAATCCACATCGAAAAAAAGAGAGGCACATATGAGAGTGTAGAATTTGATGAGGAGGGCATGTACTCAGACACAGATTCACTTGTGGCACCAAGTGATAGCAGCTATGACACTGATTTGGCTGCATCTTCAGACTCTGGAGATGATTGCTCTGACCCTGAGTTTGACCCCGATGGTGAAATAGTTGTTGATGATGATGAGTTTGATCCTCCCCCCTTCTCCTATGATGTTGATGATCCATGTATTGATATCAATGTGGTGTTCCCAGATGTTGATCAATGCAAATCAGCAGTTACCCATCATGCTATCTTGAATGATCATGCTTTTGAGATAGTGAAAAAGGATAAGAGCAGATTTAGGGCCATCTGCAAGAGAGGCGAGAAGGGCTGCCCATGGAAGTTTTTTGCATCTACAAGCAAGAACTACTTTGGCTGTAAGGTAAATTCAGTGTTGCTGAAATATTTTGTGGTTATTTTGTGGCTTTTATCTTGCTGGTTTTACTCACAAAATAGTTATTTTGTTGTTGTTTTGCAAGTTAAGACTAGTGGACCAAAGTATACTTGTGGTTCAGTAAACAATTGTGGTGAAACAATGGCCTCAAATAAATGGGTAGCGGATAGAGTGGTAGATTTGTTGCGGGATAATCCTCAAATGGGTCCAAGGGAGTTGCAGGAGAGGCTACAGAAGAATTACTCCATGGAAATTCCATATGACAGAGTTGTTAGAGGCAAGATGAGAGCATTTGACATGATATATGGAAAATGGGATGATAGCTATGATTTGGTACCTACATATCAAGCTGAGTTGCTGAGGTCAGTGCCTGGTAGCATTGTTGATCTGGACACCGAGGACCACAATGATGATGTGTGTTTTAGAAGGTTATTTGTTGCTCTTAAACCATGTATTGATGGGTTTTTGCAAGGATGTAGGCCCTACATAGCCATAGATGCTACACATTTGACAGGGAGGTCTAGGGGTCAGCTAGCTGCTGCTGTTGCAGTTGATGGGCATAATTGGCTTTTTCCAGTGGCATATGGAGTGATTGGACCGAGTCTAATGATAGCTGGATTTGGTTTGTCAACAACTTGAAGAAGGCTATTGGTACTCCCCAAGGTTTGGTCATTAGTACAGATGCAGGCAAAGGAATAGAAGGAGCTATAGATGATGTGTACCCAGGAGTGGAGCATAGAGAGTGCATGAGGCATTTGTGGAAGAATATGAAGAAAAATGGGTTCAATAGTGAGCTTTATGGGAAGAACATGTGGGTGGCTGCAAAGAGTTACACAATTGACAAATTTAACTACTTCATGGGGAAGATAGGGGAGAAGGATCCTAGTGCACTTTCATGGTTGGATGACAATCATCCATATGTGTGGAGTAGAAGCAAATTCGGTGAAGATTGCAAGGTAGATTACATCAACAACAATCTCACTGAATGTTTCAACAGTTGGGTGTCAAAATCCAAAGATTATCAAATTGTTGACATGCTTGATAGGATAAGGCAGATGATCATTGAGAAATTTGTCATGAGATGCAAGATTGGTAGTAAAATGTCCGGAATAACCATCCCATCTATCATCAATGCTCTAAATGCTAAATCCAAAACAATCAAGGACCATGAAGTACTAATATGTGGGGCTGGGACAGCTGAAGTAACAGTGAACAAATTCAGGCATGCAATACATTTGGAGCAGAAGACATGCAGTTGTAGGGCTTGGCAAGTGGCTGGAAAGCCATGCAGCCATGCTTTAGCTTACATTGCAAAGCTAAGTAGAAATGTTCCAATAGATGACTTTGTCCATGAATACTTCTCTGTTGATAGGTTTAGAAAGGCATATGCATGTACTTTCAATCCAATGACATCCAAGGACAGTTGGCCACGTGTTAATTTGGGATACAAAATCAAGAAGCCCAAGTTGAGAAGGAAACCTGGGAGGCCAAGAACATCCAGAATCAAATCATATGATGAGGCTGATCCTAGTAAAAAAAGGAGGCCATGTTCTGAGTGCCATGAACTAGGCCATACAGCCAAGCATTGCCAAGGAGATCCCACTGCTAGTCAAAAGAAAATGCGCTCATCACAAGTTGGATCAGTAGACGGGATCAATGACCCAAGTGTATCACAATCATCAACGTGAGTCCTATATTGACACTCAGTTGCATTTATCTAGCTTATTTATCTATTGCTTTGTGGAACAGGTAGAAGGGGAAGGGGAAGGGGAAGGGGAAGGGCTGCAGGAACAGCAACTTCAAGTGGAACAGAAACAACTGCAAGTGGAATACAAACAGGAAGGGGAAGAGGAAGGGGAAGGGGAAGTGGAGGAGAAAGAGGGAGAGGAGGAAGAATAGGGAGCTTGGCTCAGTTGTTAGGCATAGATGGTTGATTGTGATGTTTGTCATTTGACATGTAATGCTTTTGCTCGAAAAAATGTATGCTTATATGCTTCCATGATGGAGATGACATGTGGACATGTTGGGATGTGATCTGGTCCTTTTGTTGGACATCTATGTGCCACATGTGTGACCTGGTGCTTTTATTGGACAAATGTGTCCTATATGTGGTCTGCTACTTTGGTCATACATATACTACTGTCATATAATGCTTTTGTGATCTGGTAAAATGTATGATCTGGTGCTTTTGTCATATATATACTACTGTCATAATGCTGTAATGATGGAATATATATGCCAGTTGTGCCAAAATGCTGTCATTTTTTTTAAAAATTTGCCAAATTTTGCTCAGTTCTGAATGGTATGAAAATTATGCCCAGATTGGTTTCAACTTTATTCTTGAATATATCAAATTGATGTCCAATTTGTTTTGGTCAAAATAGGGGCACAAATTGTTTACAAATAGTAGGGGTAAATTCACATGGGCATAACTATCTTTCTCCACCAATTCTAACGCTGTTAAGTGTCTTTCACAGAACAGGGGTAAACTTTCTCTTCGTTTCAAGAAATGAGGGGCAAATTCACAAAGTTAAAAAAACAAGGGCAAAATCACCATTTGCCATCGAAACAGGGGCAAGAACACCAAAATCCCCTAATAGGGATTTTATATCACATAAGCCTAGCAACACATGGCCATAAAAGAAAAGGCTAACACATTACATTATCATTGTCACTTAACAAAGGCACGCATCAGGTGCACAAAATGCCAAAGCTTCTACATCATTTCATCCGCTTAAGTAGATCAAGAAGCGCAAATCTGATTGGCCCAAGCTGTTAGCAGTCTTAGGGGGTGTTTAGTTCACCCCCATTCTCCAAAATTTTGCATAACGCACATTTTCCAATGTACTTTCTCTCTCTGTGCACGTGACCCAACGCATGCCCATTTTGCAAAATGGGGTGAGGAAACACTAGCTAGCGCTGTGCACCAGTGCTGCACAATTTTATCAGGTCCATCAGGGTAGAGTACAGCACTTCCAGAGAAAGGTACCCCAAAAACCTACGCTTCTCCAACTCTGGATTATCCACTGACATCTTCCCCTCCTCTGTCGGGTGATCAACGGTGAGGTACCACGAGATGCAACCATAGGCATCATCCGGGTCAACATGCGCCACTAGTCCTAGCGTTTCACCTTGGTCAAGATCGAAGTAAAGACACAGGAAATCTCTAGTCACATTCATCCCAAGAACCATCGCTTCTTCATGAAGCCAGTGGATCACTTGACTTGCAACCTGCAGACACAAAATAAGTTATCAAACTGTTCTTGCAAAATAAGGTTCACTACAGCACTGGAAAATAGAGTGCAGAATTTGCATGACATGGACAATGGAAGAGTTTTCAGAAGGGGCATAAGGTAAAATTTAAAGAGCCACAATTCAACATCGCAGTTATGCATAGAGTTATGTGTCAGAGTTTGATCCCCACATAATAAAATGCACAATCTCATGGACAAATAAAGTACTCTCGGTTTTTGATCTCCTTAATAGTACTAGATAGTTCCAGTGGTACTATTTAAAGGATAATTTCATCATGCAGATCTACAAGAAAGAAAAAAGGATGACATGAAAGATTGTTATCACACGTTTACCTGCTGCAGAAGCATCATTGGGAGGTCTTCCAAGTCACAATTATAACTATTTATTAAATGTCCATCAGATGGCTTTCCAGTCAATGATCCAGCAATGCTTGGGGAGCCTTCACCCATTAAACTAATTTGGCCATCTTTCAAGATCACCTTTGTATTAAACTGCGATCTGGATTTGTATTTAGGCTCGTGATTATCTGAAGGCTTTGTGAGTCGATCAGCAGCCAGGATAGGCTGAGGAACTTTGAAACAGAGAGACCAGGAAGATGTTCGGGAATGCCATGTAGGAAGAGAACACAAATGGAGATAAGGAACCCTACTAACCTGCATTAGAGAAAGGAAGTTAGAATGCCAGTCTACACACAAATTTTGTCCCTACTAATTAACAAGTGTGGAGAAGTCGTACCACAGTCTCCAGCTCCAAATGTACTCTATTAGAAAATATCCTGTGAGACACTGTCATGCAGAAATGACCAAGCAGGCCACATTGTTCAGATACAGCCTGAGCAAGACTCTGGTAGCGAACAACAAAACATGATTTCTCCCTGATTTTCCTAACAATGTTCTCGTGGAACATATGTAACAAGTAAATTTCTAAACTTTTGGGGTTTGGAAATCGTATCATGTTTAAAGACTCCTGCCTCCCGTTTACAGTGGCTACTGCAAGATTTCCAGAATACTCTGAGTCCATATGATCTTCCTGACCTACTGTTTCTGAATCACTATTCTGTCCAGAGAGCACAAGCGAAAGACACAAAGAACACTCCTGGCCAATTGCTAATTGGAGAAAATCTTCGCACATTCCAGTAACATTGATGCCTTGAGATTGGGTAAATGTCTCACGGATCACCATATCAAATACCTACATGAGATGTGCAGTTATGCACTAAATTAAAAGTGATGGTATAGATACAAAAATAAAGCCAAACAGCGGAGACAAGACTTCAATTCAATGATTATTTTCTACCCATGGTGCTCTAGTTAGTCAGAGAGGAATTTGCAAGAATTCATAGACATAACCCACCTGCTCCTCAAATATGGACTTGTGGATGTCACGAAGGATGGAATGAGCTTGTTTAACAGACTTATTGACGTCATCATTCTCCAAAGCATCACTTTTGGCTTGAGAAGAAGTACTTCTTAAAGTGCCTTCTTTCTTTTTGCTGGCACTGCTTGCAGCATTACTGGCACTGTCTCCATAAAATTGAAGGCTCAAGGAACGGAAAGACTTCTGTGGAATTTGTACAGACAAAGTGCCTCCAGAGTCTTGATCAATTGGGACTAAAGACAATGGTGATATTCGAGGCATTGTTGTTGTGTCTAACTGATAACTATCAACTAGATCAAACATGAAGCCCTCACTTCCAACAACACGTTGCCGCTTCACTTTCCAGTTCTGCTGCAATCTGCGGATCCATCAGCCCTTATGTCAAAAGCTTCAATTTCAAAGAGTTCTGATATCCAAAATTTCAACAAAAATAAGTACCTTATCAATGAATTATAGAACCTAGTCTCCTTCTGAAATTGTTGCTCCATCGTCTTGGCAGATTGTTTGAAGTATCTTGACAAATGCTGAGAGATCCCAAAAGGCACAAATGAAGAATGCAGCAGTAAACACAAACAAACAGCAGAGCTTCAAACATCAATACAGGAACATTCTCTATTACAGTTCCGTTCAACTCTGGTTTTGTTATTTGCAGAAGTATGAACTCTGAAGTGCCCCTTGCCTTCAATCCACCAATTGAAATGTGTTATCTAATTACAAAGGGGATAGAAATGGCACAGAGCATACCCGAAGGCGCTGGAGCTTAGTGGCCGCAGAGACTGCCATGTCAACTAGTATTTCGTTTGGCTGTGACTTGGGCTTCGTTGTCGAGGCAACTGCCACAGCATCATTTGCCTCAACCTGCAGCACAATTTCCAGCATAGTCAGAAATAGTTTGCTGCATGGCCTTCACGAAGACTGAAATTGGATGTGAGTATGAATGTATCAACCGTGCCAATGAGGTCAATGACTACGGATAGCTCATGCTGTGCCTGCTGCAGGCTCTCCATGAGGCCCTGCCACGGCCATGCCTGCTGAGCTGTGTCGGCCTCAGCTGCTTTCTTGGCCTTCTTGGCATCCTTCTCGATGACCCAGGAGAAGTCAATCCGGCGGATGGCTGCAAGGCGCTGTTCCTCATTGCTGGTATCCCTGCAGCCGCAGACGCCCCCAACAAGCACAGAGCAATGGAAAAGCGAGTTAGTTCCGGGGTGGATTTGAGCGGAACCGCTGAGGGTTTTGCAGCCAGCTTACGGTGGATAGTGCTCGTTGCCGGCCTCGTCGATGGCCTCGAGGCGCTTGATGGGGAGCTTGTCGAGGTCCACCAGCACGTCCCCTTCTACCATGGCGTCCCCCTCCCCTCCTTGCTTCCTTCAGCTCACCTTATTTCACAAAAACAAAATTGGACGGATCAATCTCGCGAACTCAAGAGGAAGATGGATTGGATTGGTAGGTTCAGTGGCGGAGCACGCTTTAAATTTTAGGTGGGGTGAACATGTGCGACAAAACTCGTAGTAAAAAAAGATCGTGTACACATCCACACATTCTCGTTGAAATCAAACAAATAAGAGTACAAATGATTAACAAATTGATGCTTAAAGATTGGAGATGGTACCTCCTATTAAAAGGTAGCAAAGTCTTTTAACACCATATTATAATTCATTAATTCAATACAAACCAAGATCCAAGAGCAAAAATAACCAACCTTTCGATTTAAAAAATAAATCACATAATTTCCTATTACCCTGTTGACTGTTGCTAAAATAAATCAGCACATGACGAAAAGGTGAAGGAGAAGGAGAAGGAGAAGGGTGTGCCCGCTGTATGCGAAGCCTCACCACAGAAAACAAATCAAGGACTTTACTAATACCTACACATGCAGGATTTTGGGCGACGGCGTGCACAGTCCAGGTTCCATGAATTGGACTGCCGCCCCTGCCACCACAGGCAATGGCGCCGACGCCCCTGCCACCCACAAGCCGCCATCCACCCCCATTCGCCAACTGAGGAAGACGCTCGCTTCCTCAGTCAGCCCTTCCCATCAGTTGTCATCCACCGCCCCTAGCGCCCACGCCGCCTCACCTCGCCAGCCTTCACCCGCCACCGCCCGCTGTGCCTACTGCCACCACGAGACGCTCCTCTTAGACCGCCCGCCATGGAGCCCTCCCCCGAGGACCCTGAGCCGGAAACCCTAACCTAGCCACCACCATGCCTCAATCCGAGATGGGTGAGGAGCAGGCAGGATCCACCCCGTCGCTGGCCGTCTACCGCTACCCACCAGAGTTGGATGAACAGGAATCGTCGGAGAGAAGAGAGAGTTGTTGAGCAAGAGCCCTGACGGATGAGGCCCCGTCTTTCCTCTCCTCCCCGCACACCTCTCTCCCCGACCGGGGAGCCGCGACACCGAGGACCCGGAGCCCCAGAGGACAGGAGCAGCAGTAGCACGTACCTCGTGGATCCGGCGCCGCCGCCTGTTGCCCGCGGCTCCCCGTCCCGTCCGCGCGGGCGCGACCGCGCTGCCGCGTGGAGGCTGCCTGTGAAGGGCCGCTCGTCCTGGCTGCGATGGGAGAAGTGGAGAACGGTGCGCGACGGCAGCGGGGTAGAGAGATCTGAGCGAAGGGCGGCGGCGGCGGGATCAGAGGAGAAAGGCGGCCGTAGCAGCCGGTCGGCGAGATCAGAGGAGAAAGGCAGCCATCGTTAGGCCTCGTTCGGTTAGGCCGGAACGGCCCGGAACGACGTCCGTTCCGGCTGGTTTCGCGTCACCCGGAATGAAGACGGCCCCCTATCAAAATTACTCCTCGGTTGGGCCGGAACGGAAGCAAAATAGGGCCGGATCGTTTTCAACCCCTCATTCCACGACCTGGTTTTGATCCGGAAAAAGTCCTATTTACCTCCCTGGATTATGAGCCGAGTCCATCTTTCCTCCTCGAACTCGAAAACCATCCATTCTGTCTCCTCGGATTCCTAAAACCGACACATAACCACCCCGACCCGGTTTTGTCTGTTTTAGTGAGTGGTTTTAAATTTTTTTATTTACAATTTAGTCCTTAGATCTTAAAATGATTATTACTTTTTGTCTGTACCTCTGATTTAGGTGATTCTTACGATCACGCGTTCATAACGGTGAGCTTTATCTTTTAAAATGGTCTTTATACTATTTTATTACTATTTGTTATATTATTCTTATGTTATTGTGTAAAAACAACAATATAAGAAAAATAAAACAAACAGTTATAAAATAATATGAACAACATTTTAAAAGACAAAGCTCATCGTTACGAATGCATGACCACTAGAATCACTTAAATCGGAGATACGAGAAAAAAATAGTAATTATTTTAAGATCCAAGGACTATTTAGTGATTCTAGTGGTTACTAAATAGTCCTTGGATCTTAAAATGTTACTATTTTTTTCTCGTATCTTCGATTGAAGTGATTCTAGTGGTCATGTGTTCGTAACGATGAGCTTTGTCTTTTAAAATGTTGTTCATATTATTTTGTAACTGTTTTTTTACTTTTCTTATATTGTTGTTTTTACACAATAACATAAGAATAATATAACAAATAGTAATAAAATAATATAAAGACTATTTTAAAAGATAAAGCTCACCGTTATGAACGCGTGACCGTAAGAATCTCCTAAATCGGAGATACATACAAAAAGTAATAATCATTTTAAGATCTAAGGACTAAATTGTAAATAAAAAAATTTAAAACCACTCACCAAAACAGACAAAACCGGGTCGGGGTGGTCATGTGTCCAGTTTTAGGAATTCGAGGAGACAGGATGGACGGTTTTCGAGTTGGAGGAGGAAAGATGGACTTGGCTTATAATCCAGGGAGGTAAATAGGACTTTTTCCTTTTAATCCCCATGTCCTCCCTCCCGGAACGGAGCTGACGCATGGGAGGAGACGACGCGCAAGGCGGCGGCGTGACGGCGCGGCACATCTCCCTCGACAGCTTCCACCATGATGGCGACAGCCCCTCCGACAGCAACGCTCGCCGCCCCCTTCTCGCCGGTAGGCCTTGCCCTCTCCTCGTCCTTCCCCTCTCCTCATTCATGTTCTTGCCCGAGGCAGTTGAGATCCATGGCGTGTATGCATAGATTCTTGATTTGATTTTTAGGGAAACCCTAGCTTCTTGCCCTAGGTCGTCGGCGGAGCTGGGTCTCGGCATACGGGATTGGTCGTTGGGGGTCTGGATCTGAGTTGTTGGGGCCTGGATCTGAGTTCTTGGGGTCTGGATATGAGTTCTTGGCTACGGGATTGCCCTGTCTCTTTATGGACGGTGTTCTTTCGGTTTCAACCATAGGTATCCCATTGTCTATAGTTTGTTCTGAAGGTGGACTTCGATCCTTTGGTGAATCATGAGAGTTTCTGTTGGCATCTGATCGCCAAAATTGAAGCATGCCATGTGTTCTTTAAAGTGAAGGTGATTTTGTCATCTTAGGAGAGGATGAATCTTGAAAGTATTGGCTCACTGATGCGTCCTCAGTTTGGAACGACTTACGCTCCTTGTTATTCTCGGTGGGCATCCTGACATGGATCAAAATAGGATTAATAAGGCAGTCCAAATTAAATTATGCACTTCTGCAACTGATAGCATAGAATGCAGAGTGATGAAGTAAACGCCAAAGGTTAATGTTGTTTATGCTTGAAATACACTCTGCCATGAACTAAGTTCATATGGTACTGTCTGCATGATGAATTTGTTTGTTTGGTGCGTAACCTTAATATCTGTGTCATCATCTTAGTTCAACTTATCGGACAAACGATGAACCATAGCTTGGCTCCCTAGAATGATAGCACTATTGCATTTAAACGCTGATGGGAAGAAGATAGAGCTAGGAGTTGCAAACCAAACATCACCACCTTTGTTGGGGAAAAAGGCCTAAGCAATTCTTGTCCATCTAGCTTGTACCAGCGATGGAACCAAATTACCAAACAATCCCAGATTCTGTAAGTGCAGCCATGCATGTTGATATTTTGCTTGTATGAAGTTGCAGTGATTATTTTGAATCTTGCATCAAATGAGTGAGCTAGTTTCTATCCTGTGTGTTGACCACCTAGAAATGAACTCATTGCAGGGCTCCTATCGGTGAGGAAGTGGAGGGAAGAAGAAAATATGTTATTCGCCTGCAAGTTCTGCGCCAACTGAATCAAATGCATGTGTCTTTAGTGCCACCAACATGGACATCCTCTTGGACCTTTATTTCTTGTAATTTGTAAAGCATTACTACAAACTAGGAATAAGCATAAACACAAGATGTTCACCAATATAGGATATTTGTAGTTAAGGACACAACCTTATTATTCTTCAATCAGATTTAATAAGTATTTTATCCTGTTTTCTGCAGGTACACGCCTATCTCTGATCCAGATTATAAAGGATATTTTGACCTGTTGATCAAGGTATCCACAAAATCCAGTGTATAAATTGCAGAACCTTTTATTGTTCAGTGATCACTGGAGTTCCAATTTAAGGTAGTCTTGAACATGGAATCAAGAATAGTAGGATAGAGGTCTCTAGCATTTAATTTCTGTTCATAGGTAAATATACATTTTTTTTAAAAAAAATTCTCAGCTCCTCTTTCACTACGGCCTCTTGTCACTGAAGCATTTTTATGCTTTTGTTAGGTCCATTGAAAAGCTCAGATATAGCCCGAACATGAAAAAACAGATTGGCATGGTAAGATAGCCTAAACTTGACCCAGTAGTCTGCCTTTTGATTCATCCCCACAAGGACAATGACAGATGAATTATTTATGTTAACTATTTAGTGTTCACGCGATTTTTAGCACCTGGTGCACCCTTTTTATTTAATTGTTCGTGTCTTTCATAGAACATCTACTAAATAATGTGTACAACTTTGCTTCCAGATTGTTGGTGGAACTGGTATAACACCAATGCTGCAGGTTGTCAGGGCTATCCTAAAAAATCCTGATGACAACACTAAGGCAAGTTGCCGTCACAAAATTCTGAACATTCTTCAAAATTGGCTATTTTTCATGCATATGAGCACTATTTTGGCAACTTTCTGAGAAAGTTTTGTGTTAACTCTCAAAACAAAAATATTTCCGTTCAATAGTATTCAAATAGTGCCTCAGATTGGCATTCTGCCAGAGGCCAGAACTACTTTATGTCTTAATTTTCATACAATATTCTCAACAACAATAGTTCATCGTTGATTATGTTTTTTACTTATGGATTCTAACTTATGTTTGTTTGGATTCTTTATTGTTCTTTCTAGGTCTCCTTAATTTATGCTAACGTGTCGCCAGATGATATCTTGCTCAAAAGGGAACTAGATAGACTTGCCAGTAGCTAAAATTGCTTCTTCTTCTTTTTTATCATACACTGGTGGTAGCTAAGGTGCTTGTTTTTTCCTCGGCTGATTGAGTTTGTGTCCTTTTATGCTTCGCTTAGCGGATCTTACATGATCGATTCAATTGGAGGTTTTCAGGCAGAGGGCATTGATGATCAATTATTTACTAGTACTATGCAGCGCTGCTACCCTTTACTCCCTGTGTTTTCAAGTGTTTTGTGTATTCAAGTCTCGCTACTGTGCGGCACTATTTCTTAGACAGTCCTGACTAATAAAATTCTTGCCCCATTCTTCTCTCATTGCTGCAATATACCCTTGTCAATCTGATTTTGATGTTATTGGCAAATGTTGCAGGACCAGAGTGTTTCTGGTGAGGGAAATTAAAGCAAGGGGCATCAGAGAAGAAGAACAGAGACAAATGTTGTCACCTTTCTTTTTTGAAATTGATCATTTCTGCAATTTCGTAAATTAAATGTTGTCATCAGAACAAAGTTAAGAAAACTTTGGATTTAGATACTCCTTGTGATTCTTATTTTTGTGATTGAACTATGTAGTACTTGAACCGCTGAAAAGTGTATTGCAAATGACTCTTTTCTAGCTTTGAAATGGCTCTGTTCTAGGTTTGAAATGGCTATGCCTGGAATGAAATCACCTGGAATTGCCGAACAGCTTCTATGCATGTGGAATCGCTCTATCTCGAATGAAACCACCTGGATAAAGCAAACCACCTGGATCAAGTGAACCAGCAGGTTTCACTAGATCCCCTCCTGGAAAGGTTCCGGGCCAGGTTTTATTCCACAGGAAACGAATGAGGCCTTAGAAGGATTAATTCCTCTCGTGCCATTATAATTTTCAAAATTTTGAAAAATGCCACTAGTTGAAAATTTTTATTTCACCATCTTAGGATGTAGATTTCACAAAATGCCATTAAATTTTGGACTTCGCTGTAATATCATTATAAAATGCTCCGTTACTATGCCTTTTCTTTGTTCTTTATTCATTTTATGACTTCTCTATTTTTTAAGGCATATGAACTAGCCATTAAGCCACTAAGGCACCAGCATCTTTTGGTCTTTTCATCGACCATGGAGCCGCAGGCCGCGCTGTGCGCAACCGTGCTCAAGACGAACCGGAGGGGCGGCTGTGGTGACAACGGCCCTTGTGGCCACGCTCAAGGTGGACCGGTGGGACGGCAGCGGCCCTCGCGACCGTGCTCCAGGTGAACCAGCTGGGTCGCGACCGCGTGGCGACTGGCCTGAAGAGCAGGGCGGCGCCGCGAGGAGTGCGTTGCAGCCCTAGCAGTCACGCATAGGGAGGACAGAGGTGCAACGGTGCCCCTCGCGACTCGAGGAGGAGCGGGACGGCGGCGGCCCTCACGGTAAGAAGAGGAGCGAGGCGACGAGAAGAGGAAAGAAGAGGAGGAAGGAGAAAGAAGGCTAATTTGGGTAATTGACATGAAAAATGAGTGAAATATGATTAAATGAATTGAAAAAGAGGGAAAAGACATTCTAGCTGGAAGAAGTTAGGGTTTCTTACCGAAGAAAGGAAGAATCAATCCACGTCCCAGCGAATATTCCCTAACCTGAACTCTATAAGACTAAAGTAAGGGGAAACTGCGCTTATGACCGTGGCATAAGTGAACTGAGAGGCCGAGGCTCCGGCGGGGGTGGTCAGTGGCGGTGATGGCGATGCGTCAGGAGTCAGAGCCAACGGTCGCGTGGAAGGAAGCCGGGCCACGGTCATTCTTGGGGAGGAACGCCGTTTGCGGGGAGATAGGGCTGGATTCCAGCTCTCCTGGCCCATGAAAATTCAGACAATTCCAGCCCATACAAAATGTAATTGTGTAAGCCAAATTGTGCTGCCCATACGTACTCAGTTTGTAAGCCTTTCATGGAACTAAGCGTTAGTTTTCTCGTGGTGGAAACTACCCACCCAGGTTCGAGTATCCGACTCGGCGCGGGTGTCACATTTTTCTGGATTTATTCCAGTATTCTTTCAGTGGTAGTTGACATGCCCGTCGATAGCGGGCGCCTGTGGTGACTTCGTCAATCTCAAGATCGAAACAGCCGGCCCAGTCTCCCGGAGGTGCTCATAGGATTAGAATTTGCGTGCGTGTATTAATGGGGTGAGTGTGCGTGCATGTGAATGTCTGCGTTTGTACTGGTCTTTCGAAAAAAAAAGTTTGCAAGCCTTTCTCTTTCCCAATTTTCCTATAGAAGAATTTATGCTATTGTTGGGATTCGGGAATGAAAACCTAAATTCTCAACTGAAAATTTTACATAAACAGACTAATATAGCCCATCAATGTAGGATAAGGCCTGATGGCTCGACCAGGGGTGATTTTTACTGACTTTAGAGAATAATCGCCCCTTTATTTCAGCCTTCAGGACACTATCTAAGGCCCCGTTTGGTATATCTCCAACCAGATTCAGCTCCTCCTGACAATACACTATTCACGCTACTGTTTATTAGAGTTGTTTTTCTCTCTCCTTTCCCCTCCTCTCACAGAGCTGGGTGAAGCCACTATTTTTAGCTTCACCAGCTCCAGCTCCTTGCGCACTGTAGCAAAGAGCTGAAGACACAAGGAGCTCTACCAAATGGGGCCTAAATACTCCATAAAATTTTTGGTTACTTCATAAAATTTCACGAGCAATGGTCGTACAATAAAGAGGTCAAAAGCATAAACTCTTGGGAAAAAAATCTTTTTACGAGCAATTTGATCTTACAATACAAGAGATCATAAACTAATAGTTAGTACGTACTTTCTGACGTATTGGACAAACTATTTTGTTTAAAACTAAACTAATCTACTTAGGAACAGATGGAATATAAACATAACAAATAAGTTTTTTTGGAAAAAAATAAACTTATTGAACAGAAGGAATATAAACTAATCTACTTATTTAATCTTCTCACTGAGCAGCTTCCTAAAAAATAAGCTCCAAAGCAGTCAAACGGTAAACTTGTGCTGCTTACCGTTTGGCTCTCTTCAAGCTTGTTTTTTTTATGGAAAGCTACTCAATAAACAGTTCCAACACAGGTTATGACCATGGCTCAAACTCTCAACTCTGGTCTAGAGCAGGGTGGAGCCAGCCAAATACTCCCAACTCCCCAAATTTGTGGATCAGACCAACTCCACAGAGTTTCTTGAGCTGTAGTTTATTTTATTGGAGCGCCTCTTTCGCAACTCCAGGAACCTCAGATATGGACATAGATGTGGAATTTGGGATAAATTACCCACCACTGTCACCCGTTAAACAAAGAAAACAGTCCATCATTTTCTTTCTTCCTCTCGTTCACCTGGCCCAGCTCACATCCTTCCGCACTGCTCCCACCAGAGGGCCTCCTTCCCGCCAAGCATCCACCCTCTCTCCCCCACGCCCCCACAAGCGAGTCCTTACTCACTATCCCACAGGTCGCCCACCCCTTTCCCCGCGCACCGCCCCACCCTGCCCCAAGTGCCTCCTACTCTTTCCTGTCGATAGCCAGAGGGTCGCATGGGGGGCAATCTTGCAACCGAGGGAGTTCGTTGGAATCGTTGCAGTCAGCCCGAGCTCGCGGCGAGCGAGCAAAGGGGCGAGAAGCTCCCAGAGGCGAGAGAGCACGAGCGCCAAGAGCTCGTGGAGGCGAGGGTCGGCGGAAGCGGTGGGGAGCACTCAGTGCAAGCGTGTGAACAAAAGAAGAAAATGGAGAAGATGAGGTGAGAAAAAAGAAAAAGAAAGAAAATTGGTAAAAAAAAAAGAGAATGACACGTAGATCCCATGAACTAATGGCGACAACGGCAACTCACCTTTAAAACCCTCTTTTATAGAGCTGCGAGCACCCTCGTAGCCAAACACTTCATCTAGACAACTCTAACTCCACGCAGAGCCAACTCCAGCCAAAGTTGTGGAGTGGAGCATTAAACCTAAAGTTTGAGCTGGGCCAAACAGAAAAATATGGGAGCCACATTTTTTTCGCGACCGTGCCTTGGCACGTTTTTCATTAAGAGGAAGAGCATTACAACCTAGAGTCTGTAGCCAAACAGAAGGTGTCACAGACAAGACGAAGCGAGAGTCAGGGGCGGATATGGGCCTAGGGCCACTAGGGCCGTGGCCCTAGGCGTGGCCCAAATCGCCCCTTGTACATGTCTTAATTTTTCCATGGGCCAGCAACTATTTTCAGAAATTGCTCCAGGCGTGGCCCAGCCCATGTCACCGCTCGACCCATCTCACCGGTCGGCCCATCGCCTCTCGCTCTCTCGGTCCGCCGCTCTCTCGGAGTCTCGGTCTCTCGCTCTCCCGCGCCGCACGGCCGCACGCGCAGACCCCAGCGCCAAGCAGAGCCTTAGCGGCTAGCGCCGCCGGCCGCCGCCNCCCTCCCTGGCTCCCTGCACCCTGGCTCCCTGACGAGCACGGCCAGGGCCTGGCCGGTGGCCGCGGCCAGCTGCCGCCCGGCACGGGCCCGTGGCCGCGTGCGGCTTGCCCGCGTGGGTGGCTGGGCCTCCGTGGCGCGCCGGCGAGTTGCCGGCTGCCCTGCTGCGCGGCTGCCCCTGACTCACTGAGTCTGCGGAGGCGGAGCGGCCTGACAAACTGGTCCCGACGCCCTTCAGCCACGCCGTTGCGGAGCTGTTCTCTAGCGTCGTCGGCCGCCGTGGAGATGCCCTCGCTCTATGCCCCAGCAGGCAACAGCACCCGAGCTCAGGGCATCTGTGTTCTTGCGATGCCAGCGTGAGCGCGAGCAGCAATGGTACCGTCTCCTGTGCTCGTCATATGTTCGATGTTTTGCCTGACCACCACCGAAGGTGCTTTTTCTTTTTTACTAGTATTTGCTTTGCTTGCTGCTGTTACTGGGAGGTCACTGCTGACCACATTCATAGATGCTAGAGCTATAACGAAAGTGTGACTAGCTGACTGGGTAATTGAGGAGTGCGCATTGGCTTAATTTTTGGGATAGTCTCCCTGCTGCTGCTTTTGTTTTTTAGGAAAACTACGGCAATCCTTAGGTTGCGTGATGTTACTTTTGTATGTTGCCATGTGAATGTGATTCAATATTTGGTTAGGAATTTGCTTTCCTTAGCCTGAAACCAGAGCATGTTATGTCATTTTTTGGTACTTTATTTGTTGAATTTATGGTAGTATGAGACCTTCATCTTGTACATATTATCGTATTTTTGGTTATTCTATACCTCTGTACCAAACTGCTTGGAAAACAATGTGGTTGTGTTACCGAATTGTGTATTGGAGTAAACCGTATTTGCATATTTAAGTTTTGGATAGACCGCTACTACTTTAAATAGCTTAAAGTTGGCCCTAGGCGTGGAAACTCGCCTGGTCCGCCACTGAGCGAGACTATACGTTAAACAAATGCGCGACCGAACTAAATGCAGCACCATCTCCCGACGGCGGCGTGATCAGCGGCGGGACGACAGCTATATGGCGCCACCCTGCCATCAGCCATAGCCACATTAGCCATGATACATGGAGTCTGATCCTAATAACTGGGTCACATACCTCTGCCGCTTCCTGCTTGTCGGTTTAGGTGATGGGCGATGGGCCATGGCTGGACACGATTATTACAGTGTCCTAAACAATCAGAAAAAGCTAGCCAATCATACCTCTCCTAGTCATGTCCGTAGGACTCGCTCCGCCGCATGAAAATGGAAAATCAAGTTAGAGTCGACCGTATAAAGATTAGATTTGCTCATATCATTATGCAACGATCAAATCAACAAGTTTCAGTCAAGGTCTATCTTAATGCGCACATGCCTAATTGATGCACACTGGAATCCCCAGTCTCTCGAGTAGGGTTGAAAACGGACGGAAACGGACAGAAAAACCTCTTATTCATTTCCGTGTCCATATTTTATCATCGGAAACGGGATCGGTAGCGGGATAACCAGAAACGGGAGCAAAAATGGGATATACGGGTTTACGGAAATGGGCAGGGACCGGAAACTTAGCGGGATACATTTTTATAATTTAATTAATCACTACTCATTATGCACACAAACACAACACTACATTTATTATGTATTTTATGCATTCACCGTAGGCAAACATGTATGCAACACATTTGTGCAGGCACCTGTGCACCAACTTAGGGCTTGAGGAGCCCAAGGGAGTTGTTGATTGGTGACCTTTTTTTGGATTTACAAATACGGGATAAACATGTAATTTTTAAATACAGAAACCCATAAAAATGGGCGGGAAACACCTCCATCCATGTCCAGTCCCATTTCCATATTTTTATGGAGATACGGAAATGGGCGGGACAAACATAGAAATACGGGCGGGATGGGACAGGATAATTTCCGTCCGTTTTCATCCCTACTCTCGAGACATGGGTTTGGCAGGGTAGATGAGAACGAGGCTCAAGAATATCCATCTTATTTTTTAAGAACACGCCCTATTTCATTAAGAGAAAAACAAAAATAACAAACACAGAAAAGGACATAAAGAATATACGCCACAACAACACGACCAGACGTTAGGGACGTTCGAAACTACTATTACAGCAACAAGCTAGAAGAACCACAGCTCTATTAGCGTTAGCACGCCTTTTATTGGAGAAGACCGAAGAACGCCGAAGCCGGAAAACCATGACACATCAGAAGGGAACCACTAGAAATGCTCCCTCTAGCGGCTCGAAGCGACCAAACAAACTTACAACTGCCATGACGACCAAACGACTATACGACTACCACACCAAAATGAAGATAACCTTGCTAGCGATGGGAAAAACGACCAAGGGTCCAGAGGCCAGCGGGTATAGGAGGAACTGTAGGACGATGCATCCAAGAAGGTTACGATGTAGAAGCGACTCAACCGTTCGATAGAGGTCGAACCAGGTTTTCACTCGACAGAAGCAGAGGAAGGGGAGAGAGACCGTGACAATGCCCCAATAGGGAGAACTACACGAGAGCATAGCCATTGGCGGCACTGGTAGAAGCCGGACAAGGTTTTCACCCATGGCGTCCAACCCCCAACTCTGCCCCCAGCCTCAACGACCCGTCGCAACCAAACGACCGAAGGTGCCACAGGAAATAGACCACAACTACAAAAGAGATAAGGGGTCCTAATCGTCACACCTCTCCTGCATAAACTGTAGGACGATACTTTCAAAAAGATACTGCACAGAAGCGACGCCATCGACCGTTCGTCAGAGGATAGACCAAGTTTCCACCCAATAGCAATTGAAGAGGAGGCCCAAGATGACCATGGTGCAACCACGAAGACCCAAAGACGCGGAGCCCACCATCGGACGCACCACCACAGAAACAGATTGAGCTTTGAAAAGATCTATCCGGTGGGCAACGACCTTGGTGACCGAAGGATCCAAGACAGGGGCGGTGGCCGAAGGCTCACAAAAGAATTTGACGACTAGAGTTAGACCGTGACGGCGATGGTCAGCAAGGGTTGGGGAAGGAGGGTCAGCTAAGGAGGCGGTCAAGGGTAGAGACCGGAGGACGACCTATGTGCGGTGGGTGAAGGGAGGAGGGGAGAAAAGGGAAGGAGGACACCAGCACCGTTGCGGGCGAAGGTGACCAAGACGACTGGAGGGCCAAAGACCGACGATGGAAACGACGACGACCCAAAACGACCAAGGTGGGGGGAGGGGTAGAGTGAGAGGGGGGAGGGGCTGTTTAGTTGCCACCATCAGTCGGTCGCCGCAGATGGCTGGGCGCTGACGGCCGCTGCCGGGCTAGGTTTTGGGCGGTTGCCCCGTCATGGGACGAGCCACGCCAGCGACGACTCCGCGGTCTCCACCATTGATGACCCTCACGATAGCGCTCGAGTGAAAGGGCGTGCCTTTAGCTAGAGCCGACAACCCCCGGCCGGATATGGTCCTCGCCAGGCACCCACCCAACCCTGTCTCGCCTCCACACTAAATGCGGTCGATGACGAAACCACACTCAACACGGAGGAGGAAGCGACGAAGTCGGAGCCAGACACGGAAGCGGAGGGCCCGGTGAAAGGACCTTGATGTCGCCTAGAGGGGGGGTGAATAGGCGAATGGCCGGCAAATAAAACTTTTCCCCCAAATTTGTCTAGCTGCCAGAGGGAGACCGGTCAGACCGGTGCTGTGCTTGTGCACACTAGGACTGGGCATAATAAACCAAAAACCAAGAACCGAACCGAATTAATCGAGAACCGAACCGAATTAACCGAAACCGAATATTTCGGTCACCTGTTCGGTTCCAGGTGCTGGAGAACCGAAATAATTACGGTTATTTCAGTTTTAGGCCTCAGTTAACCGAAGTAACTGAACTAACCGATATACATATGAAGGCCCAATAATAGCACAGCCCATTAGTCATCTAACTATATAACTGGCACACTCACTCCTCCCGGCTCCCGTAACCCTATCCCTATCCATTCTATCCCCTGCTCAGGGCGCCGCGGCGGGTGGCACTGGGCGGCGGGCTCGCGGCTGCTCTCCCCTCTCTCCCTGCTCGCGCTCGGCGCCTCCCCGCAGGCCGCAGCTCCTCCTCCGTCCGAGTCATCCCTTATCCCCTCCCGGCTTCCCCCACTCCACACGCACGCCGCACCTGCCCCGCTCGCCAGCCAGATCCACAAGCAGAGCGAGCAAGCGGTGGCGCTCCCCGGGCCCTAGCCTCACCCCACCTCATCGGTTGTCGCCTCACCATCCTCAGCCCTTTTCCCCGGCGGTGGCGCAGATCAGCAAGTAGAGCAGGCCTAGGCGGCGGTGGTGCAGAGCAGCAAGCAGGCGCACGCGGCGTCCGCGGCACCGAGCAACAAGCAAGCGTGGGCTTCGGGCGTCGCAGAGCAGGAAGCACAGGCGCAGGTGGCAGCACGCAGCAGGGTGCAGCTTGGGGCCAGCCGGCCGCGGTGCAGCAACCGAAAAGGCAGCAGGCACTTGCTTCTCGTTCTCTTATCCCCATGGTCCATGGATCGTCTGGGATCTAAGGATTCTGTGGCCTATGCTGTGATTTATGTTCACTGATTATGTTGAAATTGTAACAAATTTATTTCTTGATTCTTCCATTTGTCGGATGTGAAAACTGCTCGGTTAGTTTGGTTAGTAATCGAAACCGAACTGAACTAACCGAACCGAAATTGCTCGGTTTCTAGTTTGGCCAGGAACCGAACGGTTCCCGTTCTATGAACCGAACTTCTTTGAAAACCGAAGAACCGATCGGTTCGGTTCAGTTTAACCGAATGCCCAGCCCTAGTGCACACACCCAAACAGCAGCTCGAGCTTCTTCTTGACTTCTAGCATGAACCAAACTTGGTGAGTAGCTTCTGTAGATGATGTTTAGCAAGGCAATGCTATCCCTGCACACAGTATAAGCACACCCAAGTAGATCGAAGCGGAAGCACAAATAATGTACTAGAAATCAACAAGTGAGGTAAAACCAAACCAAGACACAAGGAGTTGTTTTCCCGAAGTTCGGATTCACCGCTCGCACCAAGCAACCACCAAGGCACGGTGAATCCTACTCTCCGTTGAGGAAGCTTATGCGACCACACTAGGTCAAGCTATCTCCTCCTTCCACTAGCTTGCTTCTTCCCTTTCGGAGGCGAAGCACGACCTGCACAAACAATCCCGTGGCTCACCACACACTTTGGTAGCTCACCGGGCGACGCCTAGCCGTCTAGGAGGAAGAACCTCCAAGAGTAACAAATGCTTCAAATGGCTTTCTTGACAGCGAATCGAAGTGCTCAAGCTATGGTTGCTCTTGTTTGCTCTCTAATGCTCACACAATCTCAATCCCTCAACCCAACACAAAGATATCTCAAATATCACACAAATCTCACAAAGAGAGGTTGGGGAGTGTTTTTCTGGCTTCTAGGATGTGTAAATGGCGTGTGGAAGCAGCAGCCCACCAAGAGGGGGGCTGAGGGGTATAAATACCCCAGCACACAAAAACTAGCCGTTGGGATTCTGTCCTGACCGGTCAGACCGGTCACCCTGAGCTGAATTTGAAAACTAGCCGTTAGAGCCGGCACCGGTCAGACCGGTCCCCTTGACCGGTCAGACCGGTCAGGCTGAGTGTGTCCCAAAACTTCCCTCAAGTTAGCTCCAAGTTTCATCCAGGGATAAAACCACACAATGTTAGTTGAGTTGGGACTGTTAGCACACTCTGAGACTCTCTTAAGGCTATTCTCACATAGGTCAACTATTGAGCACTTTTGATATTTGTCAATAAGCAAATGTTGCATCCCTCTTGATAGTACGGCGTACCTATACTCAAGGATAAATATAAACACAAAGAGATCCTCTTGAGTTTCCAAGTCTTCATCAATGCCATACTTTGATAGTTGTCAACTTGAGGGTTTTTAACATTGCTATCTTTCTTGAGCAATTCCATACTTGAGCCAGTGACTTAGGATTTTCCATCATCCATTGACAAAGTGTATTTGAATCCTTAAGTCACTCCATTTTATCAATCACAACTAATTGATGCTTTGCATTGCTTCCCTCAATAAAGCTTGGATATAGTTCTTCGAAACCCCACGGACCTAGATACTCCACCTTAGCAATTTGCACACATGGAAAGCCGTCGCTTAGCCAAAGCTTGCTTAGTCCCTCGCTCTAGTCATCTCGGTTGATTTCTTCACCACTTACCCTTGCCATATTGAGTTTAGCTTTGCTTCATCATTTTGAAATCCCATTTGAAAGAACTCTTCAAATGCTTGTTCTTGATTGACAAAGTACATTCAAACCATTACAAGCTTCCAACAATGAGACCAACGTATATCACATAAGCATATGTCCCTTTGGTGTAAATGCATGAAGCCTTGCAATTTCCACTTTGAATGATCCCTTCATATATCAACAAGCTTTCTCATAGATTGGAACCACATAGATATACCTTTGTTGACTTGTCCAAAATATATCAACACTCATGCTTTGTCATTCGTTATTTATGCACAAAGAGATCACACACTTGCTTGCCTTTCTCATTATGAGCCAAAGAACATTCATTTCATATATAATTCAATATCACAACATGAATGTACAAATAAAAACCTGCTCATAGTCTTAAGCAAACAAGTTAGTCCTTTAATCGTTTTGTCATACAATTCACCAAAACCCACATGGGGGCCTAGATGCACTTTCACCCGGGCCAAGCGCGGTTGTAAGGAACAACCGACGCCAAAGACGAGACCTGCAAGGCACCGCTTCGGTGGTTTCGACGACGTCGGGGGAGAGGTAGGCGGAGGCGAGGTCTCGCCGGAGCTTTGATCGCCAGAGCCGGCTGTGGCTGCGGCCCCATGGGCGCCCTCAGGCGTGGGTGAAAGTGCATCTAGGCCCTCAAGTAGATTTTGGTGAATTGAGTGACAAAACGATTAAAGGACTAACTTGTTTGTTTAAGTGCATGAGCAGGGATCTATTCTTATAGTTCATTTACAGTTTATATGCTCATGATATATATGTGTTTATTAATCAAAGCAAGCAAGTATGATCCATGATTTCTAGAATGTTGAAAATGGCATGTCATTGGTATTCATGATGGAGACATAGTTCTATGATTCATATATGGTCTCTAATTGCTTAAGATGGACAGTCATTAAAATATTGGGATGTTAGTTTCAAAGAAGTATGCTTGGATCATTATTGGTCTCATGTCATGGATGCTCTTTGGACAAGACACGAGACATTATCACTATAATGAAGATGGAGATTTATGGATCAGCTAAGAAAAGAAGAAGAATACATAGGATTGGATATTGCAAGGCTTCATGTGTGTATGATAAAATGACATGAGCATATATGTTATATATTGGTCTACAATTGGAAGCTTGCAACTATGTGGGATATTCTTTATCAATCAAGAACAAGCATTTGAAGAATCTTTCAAATGGAATTCATTCAATGGCAAAGCAAAACTAACTTGATGATGCAAGGGTAAGTGGTGAAGAAACAAATCGAGATGACTAGAGCGAGAGACTAAGCAAGCTTTGGTTAAGTGACGACTTATGACCATGTGCAAATTGCTAAGGTGAAGTATCTAGTATCCGGGGGGTTTCGAAGTATCATATCCAAGTTTTATCAAGAGAAGCAATGCAATGCATATATGTTATGGTTGATGAAGAGAGTGGCCTAAGGATTAAAGTGAACTCAAATATAAGTTATGGAAAATCCTAAGTCACTAGCTCAAGGTGGATATGCTCAGTTGAAGATACAATGTTGAAAAGCCCTCAAAGAAGTGATTGATCAAGTAATGGCATGATCATTGACATACAAGCTCAAGTAGTTGAATTATGATTTATCTTATGTCTTGAGTGTAGGTATGCCGTACTATCAAGAGGGATGCAACATTGGTTGAATGACAATCTCCAAAAGTGCTCAAGTGAACCCTTGTGAGTTTAACCATGAGAGATTCTAACTTAGTGGGGGTTCCCTGGTGTCGGTGTAAGAAATGACCAACTAGTAAATTTAGTGAATTGCGCGTTTAGGCTCGGATGGTTCGCGAGAGGACACAAGGAATTATACTGGTTCAGGCGCTAACGCCCTACGTCCAGTGTCGATCTGCTCGTGTTACTCGCGTTGCTCGTAGTAGGGGTTACAAGCCGTCGAGAGAGAGGAGAAGCCTCAAGTCTCTGTGAGCGTCTAAGTGTGAGTGAGTGTGTGTTTCTTTTTTTGGTTGTCCGTCCCCTCCCCTGAGGCCTTATTTTTGTTTTTATACCTCTGGGGGGAGACTTGTACAAGGCGTGTTCAACAAAAATGATGAATAATAAGAAGCTTGCTGGAGAAGTCCCGCCGCCTGCGGGACACTGTGGGCGCTGTTGGAGTAGGTCCTAATCCTGAGCTTGTTAGGGTCGTGCACGTCGCTCCGCGGTGCACGCGGGGCGGCTGGAACAGTTACCTCCTTCTGCCACGGCGGGCGGCGCGGCGTGGCCCGTTAATGCTAGTAGGTGGCGCGGTAGATATGCGGCGCGTCCTCCCGGTCCCCTCTCGTTCCGGGTCCCCCTTGTTGACCCATGACACCTGGCCCGGGTAGGGTCGGCGAGGCGGAGATGGGTCGGCCGAGGCGGAGATGGGTCGGCCGAGGCGGGGCAGGTCGGCCGAGGCGGAGCTAGGTCGGCCGAGGCGGAGATGGGTCGGCCGAGGCGGAGCCAGGTCGGCCCTCCTCCTATCTGATGTCCTCCTAGTTTATGGGTTTGATTACGCTCGTCTCCTTCCCAAAACAGCGAGGTCCCACCCGTCGGTGAGAGGGTCGGATATTGATATCCGACAGTAGCCCCCGAGCCTGCTCGGAGGACAGGTGGTTCTTCGTGCAGGCTCCTTCTTGATACCCGCTCGGATGTCATTCGGGGGTGCGCGCGAGCGCACCCACCGGGTGTAGCCCCCGAGCCTGTAGGGGAACGGTTGGTTCGCCTATAGGCTGAAGTAAAATTTGTCTTTTTTCCACCGAGGCGCGCGAGCGCACCCGGTGGGTGTAGCCCCCGAGCCTGTAGGGGAACGGATGGTTCGCCTATAGGCTGAAGTAAAATTTGTCTTTTCTCGCGCCTGGTGGCTGCAGCCCCCGAGCCGGCAGGTGAATTGTCAAGTCGCCCGGAGGCTTTCTGTCACTTCCGTTCAGTCCCTGCAGGACGCCGCCGCGTTTGTCCAATGGACCGGGACATGACCTGCTTTTTCCAGGGGCACTGTTTTCCTCGATTCGGGAGCACACGCTTCCGCTGCGTCGGGCAGTGCTTCCGCCACGCCTGCTCTGCCTCCCTTTTGAGCCGTCATGTCGTCCTTTTCGAGCTCACTGTTCGCTTGTGAGGCCCTGGCGTCCTACAGGAAGGGCCGCGTGGCGCGTCTCCTCGCTCTGTCGAAGGGTCGGCTCGGGCATTTCCGGGCTATAAATAGGGTTCTCCGGCTCTCATTCTTGAGGCATCCGGCCATCTCGCTTCTTCTCTCTCTTGTTAGCATGAGATCTCCGGCCTGGGAACCATCTCAGGGGCGTCTCCCCTGGCCCGGGGGGCGGGAGAATAGCCTGCTGATGCCACAAGAATGACTGCGACCTTAGGGGGCTTCGGCGTGGAGGGGCGCCGCTCGGTGTCGCAAGCGAAGGGCGGTTCTACCCCTGGCAGCTCCCCCCGTCCGTCCGCCCTACCTCGGTGGTGGTGGAATAGGTTCGAGGGGGAGTGCGTCGGTGGAACTGTCGCCGTCTCCTCCACTTGGCCCGACGCTTGGCCTCGGTCGTGCCTCGCCAGGGCAGTTGCAGGAGTCGTATACACCCACCGGCGCGCCTCTCCTCCTTCCTTGGGCGCCGATGTGATGCCGTCGCCGGCGTCGGTCGGTCCCGAGGCAATGGAGGGAGTCTGTGGTGATTCTCCGTCGTCGCGCCGCCACAGCGCGAACCTCTGCCGAGCTCCCTCCATGGTGTCGGCGGGCGGAGAGATGCTACAAGAAGGACTGCGACGTTCTGCAGCTCGGTCCTTCTCGTGGCACCGAAACCCCCGCGCCTTTCGTCGCCCGACCCCGCCGCCGAGGGTGGCGAAATCCGTTTGTACTATTCCACGGTTCTCGGCTGTATGTACTTTTTACCCTTATTTATGAACAAAGGGATTTGGTTGGTTCTGGACCTTTTCTACGACAGCGTGGTCGGTCTCTTTTTGCGATTCCGGCTTCCCTATGTCTCCCCGAAGCGGTCGGGAGGGAGGCCGTTTCGTCTTTTCATCATTTTCCCCTCACGCAATCCCTCCGCGGGACAGAAGGTTAGGGCACGCCTCGCGTTTTGCCACTTAGGCCGAAACACGGCTCCCGGTGAGCTACTAACGGGCTAGATCGAGCGAGGCCTCAGTCCTCCTCCGAGAGAGGACCGTCGGATCAACTGGTGACCGACCTCGGAAAAAACCCCCAACGCTCCCAACCCCCTTAGTTCCCATGATCGTTCGACCGACCACGGGGGCTCGTCGCCTCTCTTCGATGAGATACATGGGTCGGGAGCCTCAGGCTCGAACGCAGGTCGGGGCGTCCTCGGCACTCGTGTGCCGAGGCTGTGGCCTCTAGTGGGCCCGCCCGTTTCTGCCCCTTCGCTCGGACGCCCCAGAGCGGCCGTCGGACCCTTGGGCCGGCCTTAGAACTCTTGGGCTGTTTTTCGATTTGTGCTTTTCACCGCGAGCGCCCCCTGCGGGCTCCTTGCCACGGCCTTTCGGCCCGAGAACGGCCCAGCACCGTTTTCTCTTCCCTGAAAAATAAAATTGCCGGAAAAGAAAGGGAAATAGCATACTCGGTGGAAAAGAAAAGCGGGGCGGGGGATTGGAATGCGAAGGGTTCGGAGAGAGAAGGAGAGAGAGAGAGAGAGCTTGGGCGCGAGTTCCGGGACGTGGGAGACGTGGGCGATCGGGGGCGCGCGTCGTGGGCCGTGTGGGCCCCACGAGCCGCGGCGCAGGCGGGAGACCCGAGGCGTCCCGCCTACTCCCTTACCTGCCTATTTAAGGCGGAGAGGAGGGGGGCCGGAGGCCTCTTCTTCTTCCCTCGCTTGCCTGCCCCCTGAATCGCCGCCGGCGCCTGCAAAAGAAAAAGCCCGTACCCTTCTCCCCTTTGTCCACCGCCTTCCTTGCTTCCCAGCCATGGCCTGGTCCCGTTCCTCCGTCACCGAAGGCGAGCTTGAGCGTCTGGTAGGGCGCGGGCTACTGTGCCCGCGGACCGACCTTGTGGAGTGGATGGCGCCGGGCAACGAGGGAGTCCCCTCCCCGCCCGACGGGTATGTGGTGTCCTTCGTCCCCTTCCACGAGCGGGGCTTGGGGCTTCCTCCTCATTCCTTTCTCCGCGGGCTCCTCCACTATTATGGGATTGAGCTTCAACATCTCAACCCCAATGGGCTGCTTCATGTGGCGGTGTTCGTCACCCTGTGCGAGGGGTTTCTTGGAATCGACCCCCACTTCGACCTCTGGAGGTCTTACTTCCACGTCGAGGAGGTGAAGAAGGAGGGGCGGCCGAGGCCACACGGCTGCGCCGGGGTCAGACTACGCTCAGGCCAGGGCGAGAACTACCTCCAGCTTCCATGGATCACCACCAACAAGGGGTGGCACCCCCGGTGGTTTTATCTGCGGAGTGACCCGGGCGCTCCCTTTCCGGCCTTCACAGGGAGGCTCATCGAGGGGCGGCCGGACTGCTAGCATTGGGGCCCACTCAAGACGGACCGGCCACACCTGACCGGACTTCGTGCCGCGGTCGTCCGCCTTCGCGCGCTGGGAGTCACCGGCCCCGGGATTATCGCGGTGTACCACTCGCGTCGCGTCCTCCCTCTGATGGCCCGCCGGCTGCGACTGGATCAGATGACCCTGGCAGCGGACTGGACAGGGTCGGTGATGGCGGTCGGGGCTCTTTCAGATGAGGAGGTGAGCGCTCGCCTTCGCGAAGCGGTGCAGCGCGAGTCCGCGGCGTATCCGATGCCGGATCACCCCGCCATGCGCCCCGTGGGCGAGTCCCTCATCCCGGTAAGTCGTTGGGGTTTTTCTTTTGTCTTTGTTGTTTATTTTTGAATCCGGTGAGCCACCTGAGTTTCTTCTTCTTCAGCACCCCCTGGTCTACAAACCTTCTCGGCCCCCGCTCCCTGAGGACGCGGCCGTTCGGGCCTCGAACCGCGCGCGAGCGGAGGCCGCCCGTCTGAAGAAGGCGGAAGCCGAGGCGAAGAAGGAGAGGAAGCGACTGGCCCGCGAGAAGGCCGAGGAGGAGTACCGCCAGCGACGTCTGCGCGCCCGGCAAGACGGGCGGTGGAGCGAGGACCAGGGCTCCTTCGAGGGAGGTTTTGAGTATGCTTCGGAGTCCTCCACCGGATCCGGGTGGAGTTCCCCGAACCCCCGGCGCGAGTCCTCGGTCGATCGGGACGCGCCGGAGGCCACGGGAACGTCGGGTGGCCGCGGTACCCTGCCTGCGCCACCGCCGACCCAGTCGCCGCGCGAGGTCCCTCGTGGCGCCAACCCCCCGACCCGAGAGTGGACTCCGCCGAGGGGCGACCGGGGCAAGCGGTCGCGAGAGGAAGGGTCGGGGTCGGGGGCGGCTCCCCCGGCCAAGCGGCCGTCCCGGGGCTTTCCCGTGTCAGATCGGTAAGTCCCTTTCTCCTCCCTCGCTCGTCTTCCTTGCCCCCGTCGAGGCGTGTGTGTGAGGCCTCCCTTTGTTCGCAGGAGGGGGAGCCAGGCGGCTCCTTTGGGACTGGCGCCGATCAAGCGGCTTGCGCGCCAGATCTCCGAGGTGGCGACGAGCCGAGGGATCGACCTGGGCGACCCCATGGTGGAGAGGGTGCTCGACCCGCTTCTTCCCGAGCAGCAGCTCGCCGCGGTGTCGAGCGCCGAGTCCGCGCACTCGGCCGAGGCGATTCCGGAGGCCCTCGTCGGGCTGTATTGTCCGTCCGCGGATGATCCGGCCGGAGCGGAGGACGTGGTGCCGCCTGAGTCGGCTGCGCCAGGCGGGGATGCGCCCGGGGAGGAGGAGCTGGTGCCCTCCGGTCCTGGTCGTGACCAGGAAGATCCCATTCCCCCGGCCCGAGCGGTCGGGCTTTTGTCCGAGGAGGGGGCGGACGAAGAAGAGGAGGTCCCGAGGGACTCGACGCCGGTCGCGTCCCCGAATGCTGCCGGCCGCGAGGAGGGGGAGGTCATCCCCGAGCCGGATGCCACCGCCGCCCTGACCGACCCGTTGCCTGGTTCGGGCGAGGTGATGGCGCCTTCTCCTCCCGCGGCGGGAATGGAGGACGCCGTGGGGTCGAGCTCGGGTCAGGGGACCCGTTCTGCCGCTGACGCCCCAGAGGGCCGTGAGATCGTCCGGCAAGGGGATGACCCCTTGGAGTTCGGGGGCCCCCGCATCACCTGGACCGACCGCGCCTCAGGCGACGTCGTCTTCTCTTTGGACGACGCCGAGGAGAAGAACGAGGCCTCCCGGATTCGTGCCGGGGTCAGGTTGGCGGTTCGGTCGCTCAACTCCACTCTGGAAGCCATCCGCGACGTCGCCATTCCTTGCGGGGAGGTAATCACTCCTTCATTTGTTTTTTCTCTTTCTTCTTTTCCCGAGCTGATTCTGACTCTGACTCGTTTTCGGCAGTCTCTGATGGCCCGCAGCCGGGACAAGTCTCTCTTCCTGCACCGGGAGAAGGACTCGTGGGGCCGTCTGTCCTCGATCACCGCCGAGCGCGACGCCCTGAGGGAGCAGCTGGCGGCCGCCCGCCGAGAGGTTGCCGCCGCCCGCGCGGATGCGCGGGGTGAGCTCGAAGGGCAGCTGGCTGCGGCCAACCGGGAGATAGAGTCCCTGCGGGGGCGGGTCAAGGAGGCGTGCGAGCATGCCGATGACGCTGACAAGCGCAAGAGCGACGTCCTGATCTCCTGGGAGAGGGACTCGGCGGCTCGGGAGCAAGTCAGGCTGGGCCTGGTCCGCGAGACGGAGCGCCTGCGGGCCGACCGGGACCGCATCAACGCCGTTCTCGAAGGAACTCGCACCCAGTTGGCTCAGGTGGCGGCGGACCGTGACGAGGCCAGGCGGCTCATCGAGGCGCAGACCCGCGACCTTGAGGCTGCGGGCCGAGCTCTTGAGGTTGAGCGGGGCGCCCGCGAGGAGGCCGAGGCGCAGCGCGCCTCCTTGGCCGAAGCGGCGGCGACGGATCGCGCGACGATCGAGCGCCTTGAGAACGAGGCGCGTAACCTCGAGGAGCTGCTGCTGCACGAAGGAGACGAGCATGACGCTCTCCGCACGGTGATCGGCGTTGTGCTCGATGACCTTAGGGTGAGGTCGGAGCGAGGGTCAAGCTCGCTGCTCGCGGACATCGAGCGCATCCCGGCTCGGGCTCGTTCCATGGCGAGCGACGGGCTCTTCATCGGGGTGCGCCGGGCCTTCGCCGTCGCCCGCTCCTACTACTCCGAAATCGGCCTGAAGTACCTCGCCAAGGGGTTCGCTCCCGGCACGACGGAGGCGGAGGTGGTCGCGCTCGAGGAGGAGGTGTCGTCGCTGGCGTCCGTCCTTGCCACCAAGACTGCGGAAGAGGAGGGGCCGTGGGCGCCCTGATTAGTTTTTCTTTTCTTTTGGTTTTTAGACAGTTGAATTCATTTCTGTAATGAACTTAAGCGTCTGCGTTGTTAACACTCGGCCTTTCGCGTTTCCTTGATTAAGCTGTCAGGGTATGCTTAGACTGAAGCGAGCCACGCGGTTTACCAGTGAGCCTTTTGAACCGTTGCCACTGGGGCCTTTGTCCTTTTGGCATTCCGACTAGTGAGCGCGTGTCACTTTGTTATCCAGCACCCTTTTTCCTTAATCTCGGGTATGCGAATATGCCGAGGGTCAAGGACCCGGGGGACGTAGGCTAGCCCCCGAGTGACGTCCGACCCTTGGCCAGCGGACAAGGGTCGGGCGTCGCTTTTTGAAACGAAAGGAATATGTTTAAACGACAATAGGGAGGTAGCCTAGAGCAATTAGGGATAGAAACGACGTAGCTGTTCGATGTTCCAGGCGTTGGTGTATTCTTCTCCTTCCGCGTTCTTTAGCTTGTACGAGCCGGGTCGGAGGACTTGGGAGACGATGAACGGGCCCTCCCAAGGCGACGAGAGCTTGTGTTTACCTTTGTTGCTCTGAACGAGGCGTAGCACCAAATCGCCGACCTGGAATGCTCGGCCCCTAATGCGCCGACCGTGGTAGCGCCGTAGGGACTGCTGGTACTTTGCCGAGTGGGCCAAAGCGACTTCCCTGGCCTCTTCTAGCTGGTCGGCCGCGTCCTCAAGGGAGGTCCGGTTGCCCTCGTCGTCGTAGGCACGGACACGCGGGGACCCGTAGTCAAGGTCGGTCGGGAGTACGGCTTCGGACCCGTACACCATGAAGAACGGGGTGAAGCCCGTCGTGCGACTCGCCGTCGTGCGCAGGCTCCAGACCACCGCCGGAAGCTCTTCAACCCAGCGTCCTCCGAACTTTTTCAAACGCTCGAATATCCGGGGTTTGAGTCCTCGCAGGATCATCCCATTCGCGCGCTCTACTTGCCCGTTTGTGCGAGGATGTGCGACGGCGGCCCAATCGACTCGTATGTGATACTCATCACAGAATCGCAGGAATTTCTTCCCGGTGAACTGGGTTCCGTTGTCTGTGATGATCGAATTGGGGACGCCGAAGC
>CM014274.1:73709726-73722104 GCA_004135705.1 Alloteropsis semialata
TCTTTTTTCAAGGGATCAAGTTGTGAAAGCAATGATGAAAACAACGAAAGAGGTTATTTTTTAAGTCCATTTATTTATTGCACTTGTACTTCCGTCAGCTTAACTAGAAAGAAAGTTTCTTGATTTATAGGTTCAATCCTACAAATTCATACCATTGGTTTACCAAATTGCTTCGAGACTTGGAAGCTCCAATGCTCAGGGGTCAACAAACTTCCAGGTACATGCAGTGTTTGTATTTCATTTGCTGTGGATTAACAGAATCTCTCAAGTAACAATGTTGTTTTCTGTAGCAGATTGCATTGGCTTCTCTTTTGAAGAAAATGGCTATTGATCACCCATATCATACAATATTTCAGGTACCTTAGTGGCAGATCTTATGTGTACAAGGAAAAAGCAGTCATTAAATATTATATTACTCTCTCAGTTTAACCATGATAATAATATTGCTAGTAGTGTTAATAACTAGTGCTATCTGCTAAGAGCATATATATATTTTACTGTAAAAGTAAGAGTAGCATTAACCTATGCATTGACTAATGACTTTGTTTCTCTGTTGATTTAAGGTAAGAGTAGCTAGTGTCCTAACCCCTACTACTGTAGTACCGTGAGGAAGTTTTGTTTTGTTTTTGTAGCATTTGTACTCACTATAGGCCAGTGAGGATACGAGGAGCTGTAACGTAGAAGTAAAATAAGATGTGATACAATCACAACAAGTCCAATGGATTCAAGAGCTATGTATGCTGATGCAGTTTTTTTTTTTTACCGACAAACTGTGGGGAAGAATCCCTCCAGTGAAGATCTTTTTTCCATTATAGGAAAAGAAAAGGAAAAAAGAGTGAAAGAAAAGGGGAAATAGAAAGAAAGGGAAAACTAGGGAGGAAGCTGATGGGATTACAAACACTAGTCATGCTACAAAGACTATTCATGAACAATCATGAATAAAAGTTTGATGAAAATCGGACTTTATTCTGGGAAAATGCAGGATAATCTCATGCTTCACAGTGTTTCCCATGCTGCTATGTTGGGCACTTTGCTTTCAGAAATGAAGTCATTTCCCTGCCAATGCGGATACCAGTTGTTATATGCAATGAAGGCTACTGAGAAAAAAAAGGCCCATCCATCAAACTTGAATCCCATCCATGATATTTTCAAGAGACAGGATACATGTGCCTAAGATGCACTGAAATATCCAGAGTGAATATCTTTACGTAGATCTAACAGTTTACCCCACTTAGTGTAGTATGAAGGCAACTGCGGTATGTCTTAAATTAATCTAAGTTACCAGATTTCTTTTAGAAGCCTACCCCAACTTGCTTGGGACTGAAAGGCTTTGTTGTTGTTGTTGTTGTTGTACCAGAATTCTTTTAGACTGTTGTTGAAGTATAAGTGAATTGCCCACCTTTCCCTATCAGCTTAAGCTTTTGGGTGTAACTGGTTGGTGCATGCAACTCAATATGGTATCAAAGCCAAAGGTCTCGAGTTCGAATCCTGGCGGGCGCGATTAAATTAAATAATTGCAGCCGACTCCTAATTTCCACGTTTGAGGCCTGGGGGAGTGTTGAAGTATAAGTGAATTGCCCACCTTTCCCTATCAGCTTAAGCTTTTGTGTTGAACTGGTTGGTGCATGCAACTCAATAACTGTTTTTCGGAGCTAAGAACTAACTGTTTTGCTGTGTCTCTATGTTGTGCGATTAATTTGCTTTTCAGCTTTTGGCTCTGGCAAATGGCGATCGTGTTAAAGACAAGCAGAGGAGTAGGAGTTCTTTTGTTGTGGATATGGAGAAGAAGCTTGCTGCCGAAAATCTTTTAAAGGAGCTATCTTCCTGTCATGGAGCTTTGATTTGTCAGGTTCCACTCCTTATTATATTGACAATTTGACATGTTCTTATTGCTTAAGTGGGGCAAGTATTTTCTGTTACAAGATATTGTTCATGATGTTCATTTGCGCATCTTATAGATGAAACAAATGGTTGAGATCTACATTAAGTTAGCTGAACTGGAGACCAAGAAGGAGGTTAGATCACTTTTCAAAATGAACTTGGAAACTTTATCCATATTCATCATGTTAACATATATTATTTTCATCCAACTTATTCAGGACACTAACAAAAAAATTCCACTGCCTAGGGAGGTCCGCAGCACCTGCCAGCTTGAACTTGTAAGATAACATTTTTAAGATATGCTATTGTAACTTGTTTTGTGTCCATAGCCATTGGAGCATTTGACTTTACAACACTAATCCTCTAGTCCGAAGCAAATCAGGGTAGTCTCAAATAAAATCTAACAGGAGCTACATGAACCAAAAGATAGTAATGATATGAAATCATGATAGGCATAATTTTGTGGCATAGTAGTGAAAAAAAACTCGATTTGATACGTCCACACCATCTCAAGTGATTGCATAAAAGTTTATGTTCAATCAGTGAAAATATTTTACTATTTTACTATGTTGGGCATGTTTTCCTCCAGCACATGTACTAATTATCCTCTTACACGGACCCAAATACCCCAAATTAATCTGTTAAGCAATCACCTTGGTGTAGCTCACTGTGTCAGCTACAAGTGCGTGCATGCACATGTGCATCGTGACCAAAAACACACAAAAAATACACAGGGAATAAAAAAAGCCTAACAATTGTGGACTACTCTAATAAAAAGTAGGACCGACATAAGTGGACATTGGACGGAGAACATAAGTGGGCAGAGGGCTTATAATATAAGAAGACAATTTTCTTTACCTCAAAAACTGTGGGTGCATTTCTTACATAAAAACAATAAATCGAGTATATGGACTTTAATTTTTATTCTCTACTTGTAGGCCTTATAAACCCATTTCAAATAATTATACTCTGCATTTTCTTTTGTTCTCTTTGGCTTCATCAGGTTCCTGTTGTGACCGCTACTGTTCCAGTTGACCCTAGTTGTCAGTATGAAGTAGGTTCCTTTCCGCATTTCAGTGGGTTGGTTGACTCAATTACGTAAGTTGAGTTTTATGTTTTACCCATTACTTGCTAGTTGCTCCTGAAGATTGTATGTCTGATATTTGTTGACTGTTGGCATTCTTATGTCAGGATAATGAATGGGATTAATGCTCCCAAAGTTATAGAATGTTTTGGCTCGGATGGTAACAAATACCGCCAACTTGCAAAATCTGGAAATGATGACCTGCGACAGGATGCTGTATGTTCTTCTCTTCCATGTTTAAATTATAAGATTTCTACAACATCGGTTTGGCATAAAGATTTCAGCAGTTTGGGCTACCAACCAAGAAGAATGTTGTAGCACTTTTTATTCTTTTCCAATAATTGAATTGTGTAGGTTCTTGTTCAACCTTCTAGCCACAAGTGGTTTACAGAAATATTCCATACTTATCAGTATTTCTATTTTTGTGTCACCACTGCCACAGATATTGTTGTCCCAATTACTAAGACCATTGCATACACTGGCATAGATACAACCAGTATCACATGCTAGCAGCAACCACTAGATAGTATAAATGTTTGGCATACTAAACTACTATATTTAACCATAATATAGAACAATAGTTCTCTACTATGTTTTGAGATTCTAGCTTGTAGTTTTTTATGTTATATTGCACATCCTGCTACCACTAGACAAGATTATATTGTTATATATTAGTAATAGTGCTTTATTAGATTCTCAGCCAAACCAATGAATTAGTCACATCAAGTTCTCTTGGCCTTCTCTGCCACGTAATCTGATAGTGTTCCCCTTAATGCAGTCTGATAATGTCAAGTGAGTAGAATTGACAGGAGAGAATCTCAGTTGAATTTCTGAATGAGAATCTATTTTGTGCAACAGATATATTGGGATGAATGAGTAACGTCAAATGTGAAATTGCAGGTGATGGAGCAATTTTTCAGTTTGGTAAATACTTTCTTGCAAAATCACAGAGATACTTCTCAAAGGAGATTGAGAATCCGTACATATAAGGTAGCAGTGAATGCCATAATTTAATAAAATCTTCTCTCTTTTCTAATTCTGGCTCTTGAATATTGTCTGTCATAAATTTCATAATTGCTTAGTGATCCATTGAAGTGTTGCAATTCCCAAGATGTTATATAATTCTAGAATTTATGAGAACTTTAATCTAGATCACACTTGTGAAGGACTCGCACTATTGCATTCCTTGTTCCTTTTTATTAAATATAAGTAGGGGAGAGACCTACTGATATTAAGAAAGGGAAAGACCACCCCTACTTCATTTTTTTTCTTGGACACGCAAGAGAGCTGTGTATCATTGTATTAATAGGGGAGAAGGAGTCACACACCCTTTTAGAGACCTTACCTCCTAATTGCTTTGATATAAAATAGGGAAGACCTGACCACTATACGAAGGGCTTAACCTTCACTTCTAGCATGAGCCTGGTGAGTCCCTTTGCTCCTGCCATACTCCACGACTGGGCTTCATTGGCCAGAGCAAGGGCTGCCGCAATGCTTGGGGCAGCACCATTGATACGCAGTCATCAATCATGTAAGAAGAATCTAAACCACAGCTGGGTCTAGAAAGGGTCCCAAAGGCTGCTCGCCCAGGCGGCGCTCCCAACACCCAGGGACCCATTTACTAATATGCAGTCTTCAGGGATCGAACCCTGGCTGGGAGCGCAAATCTCCACCACCACACTGTGCGCGCGTCTCCAAAATAAGGATTAAGTTATAATATAAAGAGATACATATGATCACAAAGACCTCTGGCCAAAATAGATTTGTGGTTGAATTGAAATAAGGTTGCACAAGTAAAATTGTTACATTTGAAGAGATAGAACTCTGCACATCCCTATGTTCCACAGTACGTTTGGCTATAGGAGGCCTGTTACCTCTGTGAACTGCATTGTTGTGATCTTGGAATTTATGCTTCTAACTGATTTGTGGTTGAACTGAAATAAGGTTGCAGAAGTAAAATTGTTACATTTGAAAAGATAGAACTCTGCACATCCCTATCTTCCATTGTTTTTTCGAGAAAGCCCTATCTTCCATAGTACATTTGGCTATAGGCCCCCTTCATGGTAGTGTAATAAGGCCTATTACATCGGTGAACTGCATTGTTGTGATCTTAGAGCATTTATCACACAATGTAAAGCACAAAACTTCATCAGATGCCCCTTAATTGCAGGACAAAACATGAAAAGAATTCATTCAAACAATAACCAATTCAGTATTGCACCCTTTTTAATGTATCGTGGTCTGTAAGTAATTGTCTGATGTGAAAGTAAAGTCGGAATTTCTAGTTGTTTATTTCTTCTGTGAATCATAATTTGAATTTTTCAATTTTCAGGAGGCCTGATGTGTTGTGCTTGCTTTAGCCTTCTAGATAGTCCTTAACATTTCAGTGTCCGTTTGTAAAAAAAAGAAACATTTGAGTGGTTTGTTAACGAAATATTTTTATTTTTAACCATTTTTAAATCTAATGTTTTATTGGTGTCCTTGCCCAACTAAATTTTAGAAAATAACCCTTTTTTCAAAAAAAAAAAATGGGCCTTGTTGTAGTAAACTTGGTATGCCACACCAAGGCACATGATTGGAATGGCAAGGATTGAACCATACCACGGGCCTTGGCATGGCCAAATGGTCGTCTACACTAAGGCCCTTGGCATGGTAGGTGGCAGGCCAATCTTGCCACACCAAATGTTCCAAAAGGGTTATTCTAAAGTTGTTGTTTGGGGAGGAGTCATTAACAAAATATTATATAACAGAGTTAAAACTCCACAATATTAACAAAACATTGGTTTTCATTCTATTTTTTCTGCAATTTTAACTCCTGAGTTCTGATATGCCTTTGTATCCATTATTTTCTATGGCATCTTGTCTTCCCACATTTAGCACGTTACTAGCTACCAATCTGCAGCCTGTTTAGCATATAACAGTGTAAATGTATAATGGCACCATTCAATGCACAGTGCCTTGGTACTTCTAATGTTGGTAAAGCCTGATTAATCCTACCTCAAACATGCTCGTTGTGCAAGATACAACATTTCTAACTACTTGCTCCTGTAACTTAGGTTGTTCCGTTCACTCCAAGTGCTGGTGTTGTTGAATGGGTAAATGGCACTGTTCCACTCGGCGAATATCTATTGGGGAGGTCTCTATATACATGACCTCAGTTCTAATATGTAAATTATTTTCTGAATGCTTTGTATTTATTTGTTTTTCTTGGGTTTATACAGTACTAGAAGCAGTGGAGCACATGGACGATATGGAACTGGGGACTGGACATATCTTCAATGCAGAGAGTATATCACGAGTGTATGTTCGCATGTTGTCGAGTTTAGAATTCTATTTTTTGCTAGTCGAGCATGATGAATATATGTTCAATTTGAAGGGATTTTGTTTTGTAGGAGAAGGACAAAAGAAGGGCATTTCTTAAAATCTGCAACAACTTTAGGTCTTTTCTTGATCTCTACTTCCATGTACAATCTAATATGTACACAGATGCATCGTCTCAGGCATGAAACGCATATCATGTGTTTACCTTACACTTCTTTTCCCCCTCTTCCTACAAATAACTAGGCCTGTAATGCACCACTTCTTTCTCGAGAGATTCTTGCGGCCTGCTGATTGGTTTCAAAATAGACTTGCTTACACACGAAGTGTGGCAGCAAGCTCAATGGTAATTTCTTTTAGTTGTCGAAATGAAATTCGTGTCATTGTCTTGGATGGCTACTGAGAATACTGTATGTTGCCTATTATTTTCATGTCTTCAGGTAGGATACATCGTGGGACTTGGGGATCGCCATTCCATGAATATTCTAATTGACCAAGACACAGCCGAGGTTGTGCACATTGATCTTGGTGTTGCATTTGAACAGGGTCTCATGCTTAAAACACCTGAACGGGTATGTGATGAACCACAACCAGAACATTGTATTTTTCCAAGCTTCTGTGAGTAATGATTGCTAGTTCTTCCTTGGTGAAATCCTATTCTTTTTTCTGTTCTCCTTGTAGGTTCCATTTCGGCTGACGAGGGACATCATAGATGGCATGGGTGTTACTGGTGTTGAAGGTGTGTTCAGAAGATGTTGTGAGAAAACTCTCTCTGTCATGAGGGCGAATAAAGAAGCATTGCTCACTATTATCGAAGTATGTATATTATCAGGCTTTTCGTAATCTTAAGAGAGTTCAATACTTAGCTCTTTCTGAGACTGGATCGAATGTGTCAGGTTTTCATTCATGATCCTCTGTATAAATGGGCACTCTCACCACTGAAAGCTTTACAGCGTCAAAAGGTAACTAAATTTGTTTTATTTCATTTCTTCTCCGTAACGCTCCTCAGTTCCTACAACTGGAAGTTACTGGTATGCCTGTTAGGACTTAGGAGTTATGGCAGGTAAGCAGTATAATCAATAGCAGCCAGTATTAGGATTGTGTAACTTTGTTTTAATTAAATGAACTCTTGGAACCTAAGCAAATTCAAAGAACTGAAACCTAATAAAACAACAGCAGCAAATAAGCCTCTGGCCTTTGACCATGCTGTTGAACACAGATATTCTGTCTGCAGAATTCTCCTTCTGGCAACCCATTAAACTAGTAAGTACTTTTTGCAGGAAACAGATGATACTGATTCATGTTTGGATGACTCACAAGAGGCTTACGAGGGCAACAAGGATGCAGCTCGTGCTATACTCCGTGTTAAACAGAAGTTGGATGGTTACGAAGACGGTGAGATGAGAAGCGTGCAGGGTCAGGTAACCATCTTGCTGATGATCTTTATACTTTTCCTAATGCAAAATCACATTCATCTTTATGTTTGCCTTTCAGGTCCAACAACTCATACAGGATGCGGTAGATGTCGATCGGTTGTGCCAAATGTTTCCTGGGTGGGGACCTTGGTTGTAAGCTCCATGGGAGATGGATGCAAATTTTGATCAAAGGGAAGAGCAATTTTGTGACTTGTGAAGTTTTGCCCTTATGTGGGTGTTTTCTTCCACTTGACCTCCATGGTCTTTTTTTTCACTTGACCTCCGTGGTCCTTCGGGCACATGGGTTGCTGCCTTCAGTGCCTGAGCCGGTTCGAAGGGAGGGAAGTATAGCATTTGGACGAAGGTCAATTGGTTGTGCAGTTATACCTGCCGATAGCTGTTTGAACTTACAAGGGCTGTGGTCAAGGGACACTGGCTTAGGCGTGTATGAGGTCGACAAACCTGCTTAGCCTAGGAGGCCACAGCCACAGATCTCTGTTTTTTTTCTAACTTCGTTAGTTTGAAAGCCAGAGGGATAGCCGTTGTGTCGATTGTAGTTGTTGTAGAAACCATTTGCTGCGAATGCTCGTATTGTCATTGCTGCTTGGATGGTTTGGATGCCGTTTCCTTTTTGCTTTCGTTTACTTTGTATAAGCATTTGAGGCTGTATGTAACTGTTGTAATATAATGGTATATAGATATAGAAAAGAGGTCGTTGAGTTAGTCATCAAATTGGTAAGTGGCAAACATAAAACCTATGTCATGAACATCTCAGAGTTATTCTTCTTTACTAGTTATATGTGAGCATGTCAGCGCGACAGTGGGATGGGAATGGAAAATACTTAAGCACAACTTTGAGTAGAGAGTACTATACACCGCCCTTTTTTTGTGGTGCCATCTTGATCTATTTTCTGTAGAGTATGAATTCACGTGTATGTTTAGAATGCACTGCCTTCGTATCTAAATATTTGTCGTAATTGTCTTTTTATCATAACTTTGACTATTCATCTTATTCAAAACATTATCTATATCATGTATTTTGTTTGTGATTTTCTTTATCATTATATGTACTTCAAGTGTGCCTTATCCTTTTGCAAATTTGCACAAATACCTAGCTCTTGTTTAAGGGCTAAAGGTGAAACATTTCAGAAGTTATCCTTAGGTCATTTTTGTTATAGATAAACCATTTTAGAAGTTAACCTTAGGTCATTTTTGTTTCCGCTTATAAGCGGCTTATCGGAGTTGGATAGTTCAGGCTACGGAAGAAGTCATGATGCCATTTCTTTTATCGATACATGCCCCTGAGCTATTAATAGAAACTACCTTGAACTGTCGTGAACCATTCGAGAGTAGCTGCGAACCCAAGGTGTTCAAAGCCCCTTAGCAATGGGAGTGGAATACTTTAGTTTGAGCGGAATACTTCAGTTTGAGGAGGAATGATTGAGGAAAGAAAAAAGGAGTAGGTGTTCCCCGCTCAATGGAGTAAGCCCTTGTGAGTGCGGCAGCTCGAAGAGAAGATTGGGCATGAGACGTTGAGGAGAATAGGGAGTATGCCAATCGAAGACACATAAAATGGCATATTCCTTGCTTATGGTGAGTGCCACTATGCTTCTTACCTGCTTTATCTGCTTGGTCTAGAGAGAGGGCTTTAGGGGTTCCAGGGCAAAAGCTATATCAGTTGTTAGCAGGTCATGGTTTACATTGATTTTTCTTTTGAGCATCCGTGGTTTACATTGATTGAGGCATGTGTTTATGACAATTATTTACACTCATACCCAAGTGGAGCTTGTTGACAAGGTCATAGCAGTTGAAAGGAATTTCTTGAGTAGAAATGAAAAATAAAGTGAAGATACAAAATTGCAAAAAAAAAATATAGAATGGATTTCATGGATGAGTTGATTGTGACACAAGCCTATATGGAGCTCTATGTGACGCAAGGATGAAGGGTTGGATCCGAGATAGTGTTTTGAGGGACTAAGCTTGGAGAAGGGCAATTGGTTTGTGCCAAAGGACCACACTAGGGTGAAGAAACTTTCTTGGTTACTCAGTTTGAAGAATTTTGGTCATGTATGGTTTCTCATATTGGAAAGTATCAACCACTACTGAATTATAATTGTGAAGATTGTAATTTGGACTAGAAATGGTTTTCATTTAAGATGAAGGTTTAAATCACTAGTTCAAGGAAGTTCTTCTCAAAATAATGAGACAAAGTTGGATGCAGTCCTCATAAGATATATTGATCAAGTATGGCAAAAGTCCAAAGAAGAAAAGCTCAAGATTGTTTTGTCTTGTTCTTTCTTTAATCTAGTATAGACATCACGTACTATCAAAAGGGATGCATCATGTGATTCATTGATAAAGTCTCAGTGCTCAACTAACCCATGTGAGGATATGAGAGTCACAAAAACCTCACGAACACTTTTAGATGGTTAGTCAGTGGCAAAATCGGAGGTATCGGTTTTGGTTGCCACGTGGCGCTAACGGCTCTTTGGTTTGAAAAAGAGGAAAACCAAAAGTTCTGGTTTCTACCATCTCCAACAGCTAGTTTTTGTGGGCATGAGTATTTATACTCCCTCTCCTGCGCCTGCTGCCATCACCAGAGCTTTTTGTGAGCTTGTTGTTCGTCCTGATCTAAGTGATAGCATTGTTGAGCTCTCCCCAACCCCTTTTAGTGAGGGAATGTGATCCTTGCCAAATTTAGTGAGTTGGGTATGAGACAGAAATCCTTGAGAGCACACAATACCTTGAGCATTGTTGAGCTTCGTCAAAACTCTCATGATATATTTGTTACTCTTGGAGAGTTGTCCTCCTAGAAGGTTAGGTGTTGCTCAAGAGCTCCCAACCGTATGGTGAGCCTTGGGAAGTTTGTGAAGGTTGTGTTGTGCTTCGCGTCCGCAAGGGAAGAAACTGCTTAGTGGATCGAGAAACGGGTTAGAAAATACCCAGCTCATTAGGAGATAGTTGTAAGAGACTCATAGAGATTGCTCAAACGGAGACTAGGATTCACCTACGTGTGTGGAAAGTGAATCTGAACTTTGGTAAAACAAATCTTTGTGTCTCCTACTGGTTTGCTTACATTTGCTCACTTTTGCCTTCATAGTTGAATTTGTAAATTTGGTTGATCTGCATGGGTACTTGTGTTTGTGAAGTGTAGGAGCTTTGTGAACTTGCCAAGAAACACCTCCTGAAGTCACTCCAAGTTTGTTTTGATCTCAAGCTGAATTACTTCACGTTGGTTTGGAGTTCTCTTTGCCCGAGTCAAAAACAGAGGTTCCGGTTTTTGGTATAGAGAGTTTTAATCCGCTGCAGTTGAGTGTAATTTCAGTTTACACCTATTCACCCACTCTAGGCGACATCAAGGTCTTTCACCTTGCCGGCTTGGCATTGTGGAGCTGCGGGTGGTGAAATAAGGGAAAAAAAAGTATACTTTTCTAACGGCGTCAACTCAAGGCAGGCCCATCTTATAGAGGAACAATAAAAATCAACGTTGTAGGTAGCTGTTCAGACTATCTTCAACAGATGACCCATATGGGCACTCAATGCAAACCCAAAATGGGTCTCCGACAGTTGTTTGAGTCTCCAACAGAGTATCTATACAGCAGACCTATTTTGGGTGCCAGGAGAGTCACAACCCTAATCTGAGTATCCTCTCTCCTGAAGACCCATTCGCAGAAAGAGCTCTCTTTTGAGTCTTATTGTTGGAGAAGACAATTGAACCATTTGCCTGTAGCGCTATGCAAATATGAAATGGGTCTTGTATTTTAGGTTTTATTGTTGAAGATAGTCTCATGCACGCCAATATAGATGAGTGACAAATCCGCTTTGTAAAACATTCGAGACATTTTTTAATTACCCTCCACGTGTTCAATTCAAAGCTTATCATAGTTTGAAATCAAAAGCAAGCTCAGTTTGGGTTACGCACAAGCACAAACCTTTTAATTACTTTCCCTTTTCCTTTAGCCATGTCTTATGCATCCATTTTGACCAACGTAATATCTTTTTTCATCCTCTTTCCTTTCCTTTTGCTTTTTTTAGGTGATGATAAACACTTCCAATCGTAAATATGAGTTGTTTTAATATTTATATCAATTACTTTCTCATTCAATATGTATATATGACCATAGTAATCGACAATAAAAATCCGATACCTATAATCATAAATATTTAATAAAACTTAATAATAGGCCTAAAAAATATTAGCCAAAGTTTTCCCTTGACGATTGCGCCCATCATCCTCGTTGCCCCACGTGCTGAAGTAGTGTAGGGCCCACCTTGGTTTTATCTTCTACCCTGTGTAGCTCTAGTTCCTCGGCTCCACCCCATCTCCGCGGCCGACCGCCGCCTCGCGTGGTATTGCTCCCTTCCCTCACTCCACCTCTCTTTTACTTACCATGCCTCATCAAATCCACAGCTCTCGCCGCCACTCCCAACTCCAACGGCGCCGTCGCTAACCAATCATCCTCCTCCACCACTCCGCTGGTGGCGCCATCGCCGCCCACAAACCCGCCACCTCCGCTAGGCCTATCGTCGTTGCCAGCCATGCTGTAGCCCCTCTAGCCACGGGCCCTCCCTCCTCCCCCACCCTGACCTCGACCCTAGGCGACGTAGAAACCTTAACCGCTGCTCCCACAACCTGCAGAGACGAAGGAGATCGCTCCAGAAAAAAAGATAAGATTCCTT
>CM014274.1:73722733-73747006 GCA_004135705.1 Alloteropsis semialata
TATGCTCAAGTTCCAGTCTGTGCACCGCTGATAGGATGCGTGGGACCGATTTGTAAAAAAATATAAACACCAGAGCCATCCTAGCCTGAGAGAATGAAACGGGAGTTAAAAAAGAGAGGCTACAAGGCTCTGGATTCTTCCACACTGCTCGCTTCCAATCTTTCCTGGTTACCAGTGCTAGTTTGATGTGTAAAACATGGCGTACAGTTCTTGTACTAGAAGTATGGTTGCTTTCTGGTTTCTTTTTAAATTATATAAAGCTGCATTGGTGACTGATGTGTTCTCTTGCTATTTGTTGTCTTTACCTAGGGGCAATAATGTCATTTTCCACTCCCTGCTAATTTGTTGTTCAAATCTTAGAAGTGCATTTATAATGGGACGGAGGGAGTAGGTAGCATGGACACATTGTTTGGGATCATAGTCGGCTGGCCCTTGGGGCTGAGAGTAGTGCTGCATAGGCCGCTTGACCCCGCATCTCCTGGGATTAGGATAATTACCAATTGGGCTAGGATATCCGTTGATTGGCCTTACTTCTATAAGCCAAGCCCTAGAATATCCTTGCCTAGATATGTGTGTGAGCATTGCTCCCTTTAATCAATCTACAGTTTTCCTGAGCTATATCTTTGCTTTCGTGGTATCAGAGTCTGGTAAAGTACCCTGAGTCGCCTTCCACTTCCATAGTGCGCTGTGGCTAATTCTGTTGTTGATGTCACCTGGCTGCGCCAGCTTCTCCTTGAGATCCATACCCTTTTTGCCATGCTTTGTTGGACTATTGTGGCAACATCAGCGATGTTTACATGTCCACTAATCCTGCTCAACATCAGCACACCAAACAAATTGAGATTGATCTTCACTTCGTTCAGGAGCAGGTTGCCCTTGGTGAAATCCGTGAGCGGAACTATGTAGTGGTGTGGCCATGGCAACCCCTCTGGTTTTGGAAAACTCACTTTAGCAGACACTGAGCTTCACCTCTAATAAGCTACAAAAGCACTAAATTGAGTGTGTTTTGGGTCTGGTCTCTAAACTTAGCCCCCTTTGGAATTGTGTTCAAGCTCCACCACTGTTCCTACCTCATGGCAATATACAGACATCTTTGACTAAGGGACTTCCTTTTTCAGTCTTCATGGAGTTTAGATTCAGCCTGAATGTCCGGAGGGCCGACGATCAAACTGCGGGGCATGCTAGAATGGGCAATTGGGATCATAGTTGACTGGCCCTTTTGGCTGAGGGTGGATTGCTGCACAGGCCTCTTGGCCTTGCACCTCTTTTTTTTCTTTTTTTTTTCTTTTTGGAGGTAAAGGCAGGCTCATTCATTAGCACACACATTCAGAGATTACAACATTCACCTATGTTGTATATGTTATTATGTACTTAGACTTAGCTTACCTATGTTTAGTGTGAGCTAAAGAGAATTTCTGCTGTCTCAAAAGCAAAAATGAAAAGCTCAACCATATACAGTTTGTATAAAAGCTTTTGTATATGTCTATGCAAATGAACTACATGTCCACATGGTTCTTATTAATGGCAAAATGAAATTTTTAATTCATGGTTATGCATTACATGATGGTATTTGGCATAGTTGATTCTTCAGCTTCACTTGGTTTAACAAGGTTTGTTTTTGCATGCTACAGGTGTCTGTAATCATGCTTTTCACTTCCACTGCATCAGCAGGTGGCTTAAGACTCGCCAAGTGTGCCCATTAGGTAACTGCAGCTCCTGTCTATGATTTGATCTTGTAGCTCATTCTTTTTGCATATTGACAAACCACTCTCTCTCTCTCTCTCTCTCTCTTGCAGATAACAGTGAGTGGGAGTTCCAGAAATATGGTCACTAGGGCCTGGGCCCATGTGCTGTTTGGAGCTTGTTTTTGGCAACTGCTGCTGCAACCCAAGTGTTTTTGTCTGCCAAATAACTCCATCTTTTGCTGCTTTCAATGGTTGCATCAATTGCCTGCCAATTATGGCTGTTAGTAACATCCATCTGGGATTGTATTTGCATGATTCATAGAGGACATTATATAGTAGGCCCCTTTTTATATCAATGTAATGTAATGTGGACCTGCATAAGTGAGCAAGAATTGTGCTGTGGTACCATCTTTAAAGTATGTTGCTTTTTCGTGCTTCTTTGTGTTTTCCTTATCTTGACATGGAATGAAGTGGGACGGCTATCTTTCGGTTGAACAATTTTATGGTGGATGGTAAAGGTGCCGGATCACGGTGGAATGGTCCAGAAATAATGAATGTTGCGTAAGCTATGTTCTACATTAAATAATGAATGTTGCGTAAGCTATGTTCTACATCAAGTGATATGAACATTGAACGCCATTGCCAGCTGGGAGGAAAGTAGAAAGCTGCAAAGTAGTCATTACTCGTTCTAATAATGCATATAGGGTGTATTGTAAATCCTGTCAATCAATGGGTCAAATTATATGTATGTACTGTAAAAGCTTTGTCAATAGATTTGCCTTTTATAAATTTTTCAACGTGATATTGATTTTATAGCTGACACATTGGTCAAAGTAATTTTTTTGTTAATGAAACATCAATGTATTAGTTCATATTTCATATTGTTTTAATGTCAAAGTAAATTTCTAAAGATTAATTTTCTGAATCCTAATAGGCCTTGTAAAAAGAAAACGGTGGGAGTATACGTAAGATTGACAGCTGTGTAGGTGTAGGGTTGAGGTCGAGCGTAGGTGCTATTCTTTGCAGTCACCAGCAAACATACTACACCGAAAGGGATGCATCTGATTCCGCCCAAACTTTCCGCTTCAGCCATCAAAGATTATATGGAGCACATGCAATTTATTCATGTGAAGACATGATTTACACTCGGAAGGGCAAGCTAGACTGGCGCTAGTGCTTCATCTAGCTCCAGAATGACACCAGTCGACCATGGAAACCGGGAGAAGTGGGCACATCGTGTACCAGCCCACACCATATCTCAGAGCTCCCACTGTACACCATGATCACTGCAACCTATAGGCGTGCGTATACTTATGCAGGGACAGGGCTCAGGCCAGATGACGGTTGTAGGCTCGCTGCGTATCTCCTTGCCCACAGATCATAGTGGATAATCTCCTCAAGCGAAGGGCTTGTTACCAGCTCATTCCGATGAGCGTCGCATGTAAGCTCCACCACCTTGAAGATGTCCAGGTAGCTAATCCTGCAAATCAAGTGAAAAAGGAGAAATGAATTCTTCGTATGCATATGTAAACCGATGATAGAAAACATGTGTTCTTGTTTCGCAAAAAAAAAAAGTGTTCTTGAAGCGCTGAATGCAGTAAACAGAATTTCTCCAATTTAAACTAATTTGGTAAAAGTAACCATGTAGTTTAAATCATGATCAAGTTCTCCTTTTACTAATTTCTGGAGAACGACCACTTTACTTAATGGACTGTGCGTGTAGATCAATAACTTTCAATTTTTATGCAGAGAAACCTATCTCCGTGACATTTTATCTGAATACCAATCCATCATAAACGGCTGCAGGTTAGCAATAGCAACAGCAAGCAGCCCTACGATAGTTTAGATCAAGATTCTATAGAGTTATTCTAATCCATAATGTAGGCTCAAAAGGTGCATGAGAGTAGCTTTGCGGACATAAATTCTCCTTCCAACTCGCATTTTTTAAAAGTAAAGTGCAGTAGGTGTCCATGGACTTTGGTTGGCCCAAAGGTGTGTTTTTTCCATTCCAGCAATCAACATAACATATCTCAACTTATAAATTGCAGAATATTCCGCAAACCAAATCAAAATATAGCAATAAACATGCAGTGCTTTATCTAGAAGAAAAACAGACAAAAGTTGACAATATGCAGAAAAACTCATACTTTTCATCAATGAACAACTCCACGGCCTTCTCATTAGCAGCGCTCAGGACACCTGTCATGGTGCCCCCAGCCCGCCCAGCTGCGTAGGCGAGGTCCACTGAAGGGAATTTTACATGGTTAGGAGCTTCGAACGTCAGTGAACCCAACCTGCATTAGCCAAATGGAAATCAAACCTGAGTGCTCAGAAATTGTCAGTATGGCATGCCTACAATTTAAGCGATTGTTTGTAGTTCTTTTAATTTCTTAACCTTTTGTTATTTCAATATCCTTAAAGAAGCATATTCTTGTTTTGCTACCAAACCATGGTTACTACTTGATTATTACTAGTAACCAGACGTTGAATAGCCAACCAGTTCAAATCATATAATTGTTTGTAACTATTGCAGTGAGTTTAGGTCAACGTCCAAGCTCAATGAGTTATGTGGAAATTCAGTTTAAGTACATTCACATATTTATTTTCTGTGGCTGTCATAATATTTGCTTGTTAAAACCCAACTTAGATCTGTTGTCAACTCACAAATGCACACACCAACAGCAGACATGGGTGCCCCTGAACCATACACATCTATCAACATTACCCATCATATATGGGTGGCTTATGTGAATGATCCGATACTGTAATCAAGAAAAATAAGACTCGAGTGCTTCGAGGTCTTTCCAAATAAAAAGTATCAGCTGTACAGCAAAAGAGCATAAGAGCTGTGACGATGTCATACTTGCAAAGATCCAGACGGGGCCAGGTGACCTCAGAGCAATAGATTCTATCTGGCCAAGATAAGGTGTACAAGATTGGTATCCGCATGTCTGCCCATCCCAGTTGAGCTAGGACGGATGAATCCTGCGAAAATAGAACTTCATGAATGCTAAAAAAACAATTTTAAGCCATATGTAAAGCCAGGATAGAAACAATTCTGTATGTACCATAATGACCTGAAATAATCATAAACTTGAGATTATGCTCAGATGCTGGCATGCACTATACCAGAGAATGGCAGGCGGAAATAAAAATCCACAAGGAATAAGCATGGATATGTTACAGGGTACGAAGCACTATATCATCATTTGCTTTTTAGTAAAGCATATAATGTATCTCACCTGGGTTTCAACCATAGAGTGTATGATAGACTGTGGATGTATCACAATCTCAATGTCATCATATTCAGCACCAAATAAATAATGTGCTTCGATAACTTCTAGCCCCTATAAGAATCAAGTTGAAAAAACTTTAGTGTTTGATAGAAGAAAATGCGGGTTCAGTAAATTTACATAAATATATATATATATATATATATATATATATATATATATATATATATATATATATATACATATATATATATATATATATATATATATATATATATATATATATGTATATATATATATTGTTGAATAAAGTGGCAGAATCTACAGTGATCTTTTTCCCCATAGTCCAGTTTGGATGCTTTAAAGCGTCAGCAACTTTTACGTCTTTCAATTTGTCAACTGGCCATTCCCTGTCACGATCAATTGATATGAGATGGATTCGTATGTTTCCAGAAGTACATAAACACATATGAGAATGGACTTGCCTGAATGCACCACCTGATGCAGTTAGAAGAATGCGACGAAGTGCTCCTTCAGGCAAACCTTGTATACACTGGCACAAGAGAAGCAGATTCTAATAAGCAAAGAACACCATGAAAACATAAAGTGTACTTCCATATTATTTCAAGTTACAGAGATAACACCACCATCATTACAGTTTGTTTAAACATCCAAAACCAGTACATCTCTCCCAATCTTAAACCAGCATGCATAGTAATGAAAAATATTGTTGCAGCAAATCGTTTTATGAGATACCTGAAATATTGCAGAGTGCTCAGAATCAGCAGGAAGAATTTTCACTTTGTGTTTGTGTGCAAGGGGGAGCACGAAAGGCCCACCTGCAATAAGCGTCTCTTTGTTCGCCAACGCTATGTCTTTACCAGCTTCAATTGCAGCAACTGTAGGCTAACAGAGCAAACAATACGAAGTTATGGAGTCAGCCAGATTTACTCATAAATTAGCTTGCTATCTATTTTTGGGTACACTGCACTTATTTACATCCACCAAAACAGAAGAATGAAATTGTAAGGATTACAAAAAATGTAACTGTGGAAATGTAAAGATAATATTAAGATATTTGGCAGTCTGAAAGTAACAGTAACACCATCTAGTTATGATTCCTCCACTTCTCCAGATACTGCAGTATAATAAAAATAGGGGGCCATGGAACTTGGTTCTCGAACAATATAAATATGACAGGCAATAGGATAATGACATATAGACCACTACCAATTGATGTTGGCACAGCCCCTAGCTCACGCTCTCACTCGCGAACACTGATTGCCAGCGAGGGAAACACAGCACAGAGAGTTGCCGGCAACGAACGCCGCGGAGCCACTGCTCCTGTATCTTGGCTTTCTATTGAACTGGACTGAGCAACAAGAATGCACAGAGTACATGAGTTTTTGTAGGCCGGGGACACAGCAGGAGCTCTCCTCCAAGTCCTCCATTCGCGCCAGACCCGCAGGACCCGCTCAGCATGCCCAGGAGCCGCTCGCTTGCTCTGGACGTGGCGGCCTTCTCCAAACAGACCGGCGCCTCGACCACCACTCCTAACAACTCCAAGACTCGACCAATACTGCAGCCACCACACAACGCACACGCGCACGACCTGCTCCTAGACCTGAACGGCAACGATCTTGCCAACCTACTAGACCTGAGCTCGAACGAACGCTGAATGAGCTGGACGCTACAACGCGACGCGGCCGCGACACAACAAGCGCATGGCGCGATGACGCGTTTATTTCTAACAATTGAGTTGTTGCATCAAATTTGGGATTCCAAATATGCCTATCTATGTCTGGAAACAAAGTAATGCTCTATCTTCATATTATATCTGATATTGTGGTAATTTAAAAAAAAAAACTCGAGCTATGGGGGTAAGACAGCCCCCAGGCATTTTGCTAAAAAGAAGACTTTCTCACACAGGTCGAGAAAACCCCCGAACCCCTGCCCCACCCTTACACAGCGGCACCGTAGCCCGTGTGAGAACGACCAATGACCTGGGCTGCGCCTTAGACCTATGCTTTGGCCGTGGGACAGACGAGGGGATTTCTTTTAACCCCAGCCTGAAATTCTCTCCCACGGGGAGTCGAACCGAGGAGTGCTACTGGAGCCACCTAAGTACCTAACCAACTCAGCTAGAGCCCCGTTCGCATATTGTGGTAATTTTACATGTACTCCTTTTCAATTCCTTCTAACTGTATAACTATAGCAACCCAGAATAGTTCAAATTCCTAGAAAAAATTTACTAGACATTTTTTAACTTCAAAAGAAGTTAACTTGCCATGAGGTCATCCAATTCGAGCTTAACCCAATGAAAAACTCATGCAACTAAATGACATCAGAATAGCTTTTTTCAAAAAAAAAAGGAGAGTTTCCTATAGCAGAGCTTATTGCAAATAAATTTATTGACCTAGCAAATGAATATATCAGGCCCCGTTTGGCAGAGCTCTCAGAGTTGATTCTTGGCTGAATCCAGCAGGAGCTCTGCCAAACAGTTTTCCAGAGAGAAGTGATTCTCTGCTGATTCTGTGAAGTGATTCTCCATCCTGATTCAACCCTTGAATCACTTCTCTCGGAGAATAAGCTCCCATAGAGAATCAGAATCAGATGGAACTCTACCAAACAGGCCTTATATGCAAGCACATAAATATCACTTCAATGATAAAAAAAAAATCTTAAATACTTCAGAAGTATCAGGCAACAATAGATGCTTAGAATACCCAACATAAAGGACAGCACAAAGACAAATACTCTAAATATATGGGACATTACCTTTAGCCCTGCACACCCTACTATCCCTGTGACAACTGTAACTGCATCTGGGTGGCGAGCAACCTATTATTCAAGGGTTGAATATTTGAGAAACTTCCAGACCAAACCTTCAGTTATTCGCAGAGACAGAAACAGAAGAAATGCCTTACCTCTATGACACCTTGCTCCCCAGGAATGATTTCTGGCTTCTCCTCACAATCAGCTATGGCTTCTTTTAGCTCATCAACTAATGATTCGTTTCTTACAGCAACCAGCTTTGGTTTGAATGTTTTGACCTGTTAATTAGTAAATTACACCTAGAATGCTCAAACAAGTGCATAATTTTGTCTGACATGTTGAATGTTCAGATGAGCGCTAGATTTCCACTTCCAAGTTGATAAAAGAAAAGGTGGAAAGGGAAGAATCTACTCAGAAGATCACTGTACCTGATCAGCTAGAAGAGTCACATTGGAGCCAGCGGCCAGAGCAACAACTCGGAACTTGTCAGGATTCTCCGCAACAATGTCCAATGTCTTCCCATTATGCAAAAGATGGAATATTATCAGCGTCTTTAGTTTCATACCTATCATAAGGTACAAGTAAGACATGTTCACTATTTCAAAAAAAAAATTGTTATTAGCAACGCATGTTGATTAGACCTGAAACCTAAATAAAACCCACAAGCTACTGTAGGATGAGAAATTTATTACATGGAACTACTATAACTGATCTGCAGGGAAAATTCTAAAACAACATGCAAAAACTACTACTTGTATTTCAAACTGATGCATGTGCACCAATTCGGTAAAGTTTGATGTATCCACTACCAACATTATTTGAACAGCTGCCACAACAATGTTAAGGGCTAACAAATTCCATCCATTCAATTAATCTCTTTACCTGTGTTCCTATGGAACCAGTTGATCCAACAATTGAAATAGGCTTCGGGCCATCCCATGACCTCCGGCCGGGCTCAGCAACAGCTCGTCCAGGCCATGCTGGTGGTGGAGCCTGTTGCATTGAACAGCATGTCCTCCTCAGCGAAATTGCTCTTTTGCCCTTCCTTTGAAAGGTAAAATCCACTACATTGAGATAGATCAAAGTAAGCTTACAGAAAAATACTACTACCCAGAATTCACACTAGAAATAAGTGTCTATGGCCAAGAAAGATCACTGCAAAACGTGTGTGACTGCAATATGGTCAACAAAGTCAACGAATTTAAACCCTGAATTAATGCACCTAACTTTGACCAATTTATCTTCTGGTTGGACATGATGCTCGTGTACTCATCCATGTAAACATCAATTTCATGTGCACAGACCAATTAGCCTATCAGGGCGTCACACAACAACTGTGCTAGCACCTCTGGATCATATCAAATCACTAGAAAGTATAACCTGAACAGGAATCTGTGGAGAATATATTCTAAGAACATTAGATGTTCCAACGGCTGAAGTAACAAACGGCAAGTTGAGGCCCAGATATTTCAGAATTTAATGCACCCAGGTGATCACGAAAGAAGCGATTCCAGACACACGTAAGAAACGATTCTCGACCAAGAAAAGGCCGCATAACATTCAGGAAATTTCAGCCTTGGAACCCGAGTGGGAGAAAATTCTGTCTATTATCTCAAAGTAAAGGAATTATAACTTTTTCCTCAGAGAACCGAAAAATTCTGCCTTTTAGGATGTCAAAATCATAACAGTTAGAATCAGAGTTTGCAACTTTACAATGACTATACCCTTCAAAACTCTATAAGGAGACGGGCCCAAAATTAACTCCAAAAAAGAACGCCACGAACCATACTAAAATCCAACCCGATCCTCACAGTCGCCAAACCTTCTGCACCGCTATTACTGCTATCTAATTGCAGATGACGCATAGACGCCAAAAGTGTAAAAGAACGATTAAACCATGAAGTCATGAACAACATGACGGCATGAAGACCTCTTTGCTGAGCGACACTACAAATCTCCACCACTGCAATCCGCTTGGAACCCAAAAATATCTGTTTGAGTCGACCGGAATGGATCAAGAAAGCATCAGAATAGCCGGAAAACACGGGATAGCAAAGGTGAGGACATCAAGCCGGAAAAGCAAGAAGATAGACTCATGCACCGATCAGGAAAGAGCGGGCGCCGAAAGAGGAAAATATCCAACCTTTGTGCTGGCCGAAAGGTCCCCTGCTGGAGTCCAGGAAGGAGACGGCGCTTAGCTCCCCCGGGAACGACGCCTTGAGTGCAGCCATCCCGGCTTCTTGGCAACGCTGCAGTAATGGCCGCGGAGCGAGTGGGAGGAGGAGAGGGAGGGGAGCGGTGGTCGTGGTGGCCGTCGCTGAGGTCGCCCGTGGGACGGAGAGGTGGGAGATTGAGCTCGAGTTATATAAACAAGAGGGGGGAAAATGTGTGGAGATAAGACGGGGTGGGAATCTGAGAGTCCTATGGATGCCACCGCAACCGGCCGATGCTCGCCCTCTGCATCTCGCTCTCCATGCGTTTTTGTATTGCTTGCTTTGTGAGCTGTGTGAATCGCAAGTGTGGTGGAGTGTGGACAAATAGTGGGCTCTGGTGATAGTGGCTAGGCCTCTGCCGTCTCGCCACTCATGGACTGGGATGACTACTGAGTCGTCAAAAACCAAGTGCTAATTGAAAATCTTACTACTACTTTGGAGTCTTATACTTCCTGTATACGTACGGTGACTTTGGAGTCTTATACTTTCCTGTACGTACGGTGAGGTGGTACATCCCAATACTTAAATTCTAGCTTTCCTTTTGAGTGTGTACCCCAAGAGATCCTCTTGGTGGAGATGAAATCCTATCGGCCGGTATCCATGAGACGTGCGCGGGATATGGGTATAAAATTCCATTTTGGTCCATTAAATAGCGGGCTATAATATTTAGCTATAGCAGAAGATAGAAAAGGCTATAACTGAATATTTTGTACCTTGATCTGGATGTAGGCGCCAGTGTAAAAATTCATCCGTCGGTGACAACTAAGTCTATGACTTGTGTAGGAATACAAGAGATTTTGTTTATTCTAAAATTATGAATGCATATGTTAGTAAGACTGTCTCCAACAATGAGGACGCAAATCCAACACCTTTGGGTCATGCACAGTAAAAGCGTCCTCACCCAAAATTTACTCGTCTCCAAAGGGAAACCAGAGAACGCAAATCCCCTCCCCACCCATCGTGGTGGTGGGTCCCGCGCTCCAGGACGACGCAAAGAGACCGAGGGACGACGCTTTTTTGCCTTCAACGTTGCCTCCGACCCAAAATAGGTGCTGCGTTTGCCTACCTTGTTGGAGGTTGTTTTTACAATGTACGTCACCCATTTTGGATATGGGTCTTGCTATGCCAACTCTGTTGGAGACAGTCTAAGGACGTAGAATTTCACTAGCATATGCTAGTAAGGACGTAAATTTTGTTTATTCTAAAATTATGCACGTATATGCTAGTAAACAAGTGTTTTCTAAGGAATTATTATCAAGTTTTTTCGTAATTACTTTAGATGTGAAATGCTTGAAATTCATTAGAAAAGGACACGGCTACGTGGAGAGGGCTATCCCGTTAACACACAATTGAGAGCCCTCCTTCTCACCCCCGCACGATATTATCAGCAAAAAAAAACACTCAATCTTATCGCCTTCCTCCTCTTCTCATCTTTCTTTGTTGCCCTGTTAAACAAGAGAATAACGCGCCAAATCCCCAAGAGCACCTCAAGGTATTGACTTGTTCCCGGGTACAAAGGAGGATGAGGTGGTTGCCAAATCTCTATGGTTGTCTAGTAGGACACACTCACCTCACTGGGATAGGAACACCAGCAATTTAGTAGGCTGAGTAACAATAGAACCCCACTTCCATTATTCATGGGTTCTTAATAATTGGGTTTATTGGATTTGGCGCTGAGGAGTGTTGGCGGCCCTTAAATACCAAATTTGACCATCAATTATACCAAAGAATGAACACCAAACAATATAATATGGTTTATCACTAACTATTTTCACAAGGTTTGGTGAATCATTGTGTATAGGGGGGCCCATCTGCATAAGGGGTGAAACATGCTCGAACATAGACAAAATATAGTCACATACCACTTTGTGCAAGCAATGGAGAATCTAGAAATTGAGAGGAGGGGGGGCTCAATTTGTTCTTCTTCTTTCTATCTTCCCTCTTTCTCTTCTTCTTCCACCATATTTCCTTCTTCCTCTCTTCAACCATGGATAAAAATTATTGAGGGGGGGGGGTCCATGAAGTTCAGGGGGTAGGGGGGCTCCAGCCCCCTCAGCCCCTCCCCCCCTTCCCCTTTGGATCCGCCCCTGTGTGCAAGCACGGGGATGATCTGGTCCACAAAACAGTCAAACCAACCAAACCCGCAGGAAATCTACCAACAATATATCCTATGCCCACTTACCAGTCGACTAGAGGAAGCCGGTCGCGAGTCGGCTCTACTTGGGGTCGGCTGAACTCCGGGAGCGTTCGCGCGCGCCCGACTTTGGCGTGAACGCCTCCCGCGCTCTCCCCTTGGCGCCAATGCAGGTTTCCATCCTTTGAGCCCCCAGAACCGCCAACGAACCAAGACACATTTGTGTACAAGAGGAGAAGAATAATAGAAAGAAAGAATTGATCCCAAGGCCTCCACCACCATTATAAAAGGACCCCCTCTCCCTCTCATTCATTCGTTCATTCCATTCCATCACAACACAACCAAGAGGCAAGAGAGGAAGGGCTACTCCTAGGCCTAGAGCCAATCCGGTGGCGTAGTTGTAGGGAGTGGTGACGATGTAGTCCAGAGGAGCATCGAGCTGTCGGCGCTCTACTCCGGCTTGTACCTCGTCGGATATGATCCAGTTGTTGTAAGTATCCAAGTTCGTCCATGGTGGTGAGTTCTCTGGTTATGTTATGCTTTCGTTACTAGTTGCTTGCGGGTTTATTGTCCGTTCTCGTAGCGGATGCTCTAGCTCTGATCAAAAGCTAGAGTAGTGATCAATAGCGTAGACGTGGTGTCTAATCTATTGATCACCTTGTTTACCTCGTTTCCACGACCTGAGAGGTAGGCGGCAGGTGGTGACAGCCTGTCCGTCCCTTGTATTCCTTCATGTTCAGGTTCGGCGTAGAGCTGTTGGCTGGAGACATCTGGCAGACCAAGTGTAAACCAGCGCCCGAAGGAAGCTCTTAACCAAGCTTAGCCTATCCTTGATCTCTATCCACGGACAACCCCTCTACCCACGCCACTTGACCTTCTGTCTTCTTGGGGTGACTAGCTAAGTTGACTTTTGCACATCCGTTCCCCTGTGACTGTGAGATAAGATACCCATGAATACTCATGGGTGAAATGTTACAACGGTATATCCGTGCGCTTGCGGATTCATTCGCGACGTAAGAAATACCAACAAGGAGCATGGGAAAGCGCCAAGGCTCATTGAGTGTGGGTCTGCCACTAGTTACCAGCGATGAGTACATGACTTGAGGTAGTGTACGATGATTTCTATGGTGGCCGGCAATGAGGCAAGGTGGCTAAAGGAGAACGGAAGAGAGCTATGTAGAATAGAAGCAATACAAACTCCTCATAGGATGAACCTGGAAGTGAGGAGTGCGCTGGAGCAATGGAGACCTAGGAAGGTGGTTGAAACTAACGGGGAAGGGATGGAAACAAAGAGGATTGAGTGAGGGAGCAGAGGGTGGTGCGAAAGGGCATGGGACTATGGGAGGCCTCTCAAGATATTTCAATGCACAAGGAGGGGGCCGGAAATCCTTTAGTAGGGCCTAATTCCCATATTGTCTGCAAGACTATGTAATTATTCTCATATACATGCAGGACTAAGAAACCTTCTTGATGTGGTGGTGGGGTGTGATTTTTGTGCTTGCTCTCAATTTCGTAACATTTATGTGTCATTGGTACTTATTTGGGGTTTTTCGAACATCAGCACAGACACAGACGCTCACACACGTATGCACACTCATAGCGGTAAGGTTTATGTGCATATAGGTTACTACTACAGAATCCTTATCACTGCCAGCTCTAAAGGGGTCTTCACCACCGATTTTCTAGCGCTGCTGAAAAAGCGGCTGTGAAAACACGGTTTTCACCGCCGGTACGTGAACCACATTAAAAACAATGTAAAAATATCAAATGGATAGAAAAAATTATATTCAAATGGGAGGGCCGCCCCAAGGAACCAGCCACCAGGGACGGAGCCAGGATTGAAATATGGGGGGGCCAACAGTGTTGAACATGTCTTGTAATAGAGGTTGATGACCTCTTTAATTACTAAATATATTTTATGAGATTATTTTAGATGGCTAATTACGTAGGTGTTTGTTTTCTCAAATTTCTTAATAGTTTTTTTAAGTGTAGCACTTTGCTTTTGATGAACTACTACAAAAATATACACACATTATATGATAGATGTCTTTGACTCACTCTCGAGATATGCCTATAATAATCGTGTTCAAATTAAACTATAAATTGATTGTCATGGTATTTTGCAATTAGTTCGTCAAGACGCTTGAGAGTGCGATATATATTAAAACTAAAAGTGTGGAAGAGAGTTGTTGAAAGAGGACTAAATATGTAAGTGAAAAATGTTGTGTATTTATGTAATACAAGTACTAGGTTGAAGTATAGGATAAAACTAAATTGTTGAAAGGAAAATAAAAATGACTTAGCTCAATCAGGATGCATGAGAGCTTATTAGCTTGCAAAAACATCTACTTTTGTATTAAAATTAAATCATACTTCATTTTAACACTCAATTGCTAAAGATCTAGTACATAACTTAATTACTACTCTATATAAATTATGAGATACTGGTTACTTGGTTAGGCTTGACCCAAAGCATAGGGGGGGCCATGGCCCCTGCCAGCCCCCCTTGTCTCCGTCCCTGCCAGCCACCCTCTCCTTCCAACACCATAATTTTTTGTGCTTGTTGCAAAGTGTGGGATTCAAATTCACGACCTCGGCCTTCATGCAATACTCGCCTTACCACTGCATCATACCATCACTTGTGATTGTATTGAGGATGAGTCCTTTTATATTAACCTCTCTAAATCTTTATAAATTTCTAGAGGCCACAACTAAAGTGCGATTAGGCTGTAATTTTTTGTGGTTGTCTGTTACTCGCTCCTAGCTAAACAGACAATATCAAAAAAATATTATTAAAATAAAAAATTGTGTACAGAAAATTAATTTATAAGTACTAAAATTCATTTAATATATAAAAAATAGCAAATCATTTCAAAAAAATCAAAGCTCCTTCATGGAAACTTATATAAAAATAAAAAGACAATATCAAAAAAATAATATAAAAATAAAAAATCTGTGTACAGAAAATTAATTTATAAGTACTAAATATTCATTTAATATATAAAAAATAGCAAATCATTTGAAAAAAAATCAAAGCTCCTCCATGGCAACTTATATGCATCATAACACATGAAAAGAATATTTTCATGTAACATTAGTAAAAATAATGTTTAAAGGTGTGAAAGACTTAAGTTTTCCTTCGAAAATATGAAAGAGTGTGAGAGATGTATGTATTTGTGCACAATGTTTAGTCTAATTTCTTAAAATGAGTTGATTTTTTTATAAGAAGGTTATACACCTATAAAAAAAACTTCATGCCAATTTTCATAATTTTTGGATGCAATCCTTTATGTTTAATCTTTTTTCTTATAATATGTTGAACCTTCGTGAATTTCTAGAGTCCAAGCCGTAAGTCCGATCATACTGATTTTTTACGATCGCTCCTTGCATGCTACTATTTCGAGAAAAATATTAAAAAAATAAAAATAGTGTGCAAAGCCACGGTGAAAATAAAATTATCACTTGCGATTCGTGTTACTAACTGGTGGTGAAAATGTTTCACCAGCGGTTTGGCCAAAACCGGTGGTGAAAATGGTGTTGGGGGAGGATCATTTATGTAATAGTGGGCAATCATTTATGGTCACCATATTGCCTCCATTTCTAAATATTTTGTGTTTTGACTTCATTCAGCCATGTTTTTAAACTTTTGGATATGTATTGTTTGAAATATTTTTGTTTTAGAAAAATAAAAAAGAGACATGCAATAATGCAACTATTTTTCTAACCTTAAATTTGCTAGCGACAGGTAGGTAAATAAGATAAAGTTTAGGGGTGAAATGGTGGTGACGCATTTTTTTAATAAGCAGTAGCTAAAGATGTAAAATGGGAGAGCGCTAGACGTGTGTGGCGGGCTTGAATATTCATTCATTCCACTTTTGATCGCAGGCGAAAGGCGTGGTCGGCCGCACTGGGTCGGAGGCACGACCCGCCTACCTAACAAGTGCCAGATCCCGAATGCTCAGCGCGCATGTTGCCATGTTCGTGCTGCCACTATCCCCGTGGACACGTGTGCGTGTGGATGGAGCAGCTAGTGCCTCCCCACTGTCACCGGCCAGATCGATGAGGTTAGACGACGATAAATTAGCTAGATTAGTGGAGTGCCGACCCAGTGCATTTGTGCAGTGATCAGATGGACAGGCAGCATGAACTGAAAGGGATGGGGGTCCCTATTTGACTCCAATTCAATGCTGCGGTTGAGAGAGCTTATTCAGCCAGTTTATTCACGATCACATATTCAGAACACATCAGCGAGTTTATTCTCGTCCACGTGGTCTGATTTCAGCTGAGCTGACCAATCGGTACTGTCGCTGCCGTCGCTGAGATGCAGTCGCCGTCACTGTGTAGTCTGCAGTCTGTAAGTCTGTAACTACGCTCGCCCGTCCCACCTGACACGCGAGCCGGTTTAGTTTCGCACCCACGAGTTTGGACTCTGCGGCCACTGTCCTTCGATTTCCCAGCACATGTTCAACCTGTTGCCAAGCATGATCATATCGAACAATCAACATGGGTCTCAACTCTCAAGCACAGCGCGAGGTCAATGAAGTTTCAGTTTTTTCAGCGAGACCGGAAGGAAATGCTAACCCGAGGACAGAGTAAGCACATGTGATGCAGCATGTGTTTTGAAGTCTGAAGATTTGCAGTCTCCCAGCAAGAGAGGGCAGATAATTCCCGGGCCACGACCACGAGCTTGGAAAATCCGTGGCCGTCCGTCCGTCTCCACACACACTCTCGGCTCGGCTCCTTGCCGGCTTCAGAGACACAGAGTTTCAGCTTCTTCCCAGGAGACGCTTGGAATTCATTCCGAGCGAAGCACGGTCCAGCTTCTTCCCACGAGTTCCTATTGCAGCGTCGGCCTCTTCCTCCCGGACCGACCCTCCACGTCATCACGTGATGTGACCGGCGCCGGCTAGCCGCCGATACGAAGCGTCCCTCCTCCACCTGCCACATGTATTTTCTGTGACGGCCGATATTCAAGGCCGCCGCGGGCGCCCGGATCCGCATGAAAAACAAGACAGCGAAGCTCATCCCCCGCTGCTGCGAAGCCCGACAGGAAAATGTTCTCATTTTTTGCGTGCATGGTTCGAGAAGGCGATCGGCGGCCAATAAGAGGCCAATGCTTTCTCTCAAGACGGCGACTGCTTCTTGGAGCCCTGCCAATCTTTGGAATTATCCACAACTTTTGTTTCAGAGAAAAAAAAAGTCAGAATTTTTTACTTCAGTGATGGCTACACGGGCTTTTGTCATGCGTTTTCCAGCCCATGCTTGGCCCAGCCTTCATCGGTGAATAAATTTCCAACTGGGCCCAAAACAAGAGCTCATTGATACACATGTATAAGGGTTGCAGAGCCTTTCTGTTCAATTCAATTCCTGAGCTCAAACATACAAGCAATCATTACTTTTTGTGTATACATGTAAACTCGATCAGTTGCAGTGGTACATCTACATACAGTTGCAACTTTATACACGAGATGGGTAAACTTTCTTATGTTATGCGCTAAACACAACACAAACACAGGTGCACCAAAAACCACATAGGAGTATACCACTCAGCAATGGAGCTATGAAAGGGCGTCCAAAGCTTGGCTCAAGCGGCTTCCAGCTGCTGCTCTTCACTCCCGCCGCTGGTGCCGGCGCTGGCTGTCACGGCACCACCGTCGCTTGCCAACTCTCCACCAGGTGCTCCAGGGGCGGCACCATTCATATGCTCTGCTGTCGCCGCAGCAGGCTCAGATGGTCTCGGAACATCCGTACTCGGGCGATCATCGACTGGCTGTGACTGCTGCCTCGGGATGGACCTTGGCTGCCGGATGGCGGCCGCAGCCTCTGGCATGATGACACCTGGTGTCTGTGGGGGCGCCCAGCGGCGCTGGAATTCTGCTGCAGCCGCTGCGGGGTCATCAAAGCCATTGCCGGCATGGTGACTCAAAGAACCCCCTTGGTAGCTACCCCGGCCACCGAGGTTTGATCGGTCGTTGCTCACTTGTGGCTGGAATCCATACACACCAGGCCTCTGCAGGCGTTGCTGCAATCACAAAACTTCGAGTTTAAGGCAGCTACCTTCTACTAATGAAAGCTAGGGAAATCAAATGATTCAGTGTAACTTCGCCACCAATTAGTCACATAACACTGCTATAGGCACTACAAGGTTTCAGCTATGTTGGACAAGTTGATGTATGGTACTCAACACAAATATGATATTCAAAACTAATTACTAGAGCATGATCCCATGATTGCCTACCTCAGAGTAGGATCCTGAATATGATCCATAAGTAGGTTCTGCGGGTAATGTCATGAATGAATGCCTCCCTGTTAAAGATAAACCATGAGTGAACAAGCAAAAAGTGCTACAGACCAAAAAAAAATGAGGCTGGGAGTAGAAAGAAATATCTTTGATGTTATCGTGGTGAGTTGGTGTAACATCCCTAGTTTGTAATTTGGTGAAATTAAAAATTTTTCGTGCAACTTGTATGATAACCCTAAAGTGAAACATATCTCTCTCTGAAAATTTCTAATAATTAAATTATGTGCATTGCATTAGGGAAAATTTATATGCTAGAGTGATTCGGCTTTCTTGGTTTCATGTGATTGCTTGAGTGAAATTCGAATTTGAACTCAAACCATTCAAATTCGAATTCAAAACCTAACTATACTAACTCTAAAACCTAAACCACTAACAGGCCTAAACCCACCTAACCAACTAACCCGGCCCAGCACTCTCGGCCCAGCCTTCCCGCTCCGGCCCTTTCCCCGCTCTCCCGCACGCAGCCCACCTCGCCGCCCAGGCCCAGCTAGCGCGCCGGCCCACTCCACGCGCGCGGACGCACGCGCCCGCTCCTTCCTGCCGCTGACGCTCCGGTCCCACCTCGCCCTGTGCTTCTTCCACCACGCAGCCGTGACGCCGCCGCGCTCCCCTTTCCCGCCCGCGCGCGCCAGCCCCGCTCCGCCCGCCGCGAATCGCGCCGAGCCCGCAACCGCCTCGGCCCCACCACGTGCCCCTGCCCCCCCTCGTTCCCTTGGCCACCAAGGAAGCCCCGGCCGAACCCCATCTACAAAACCCCCTCCTCCCCTTTCCTCTCCGGCCGAACCAAACCCCAAGGGCGAAGCCCTGCCCAATTCCACCCAATCCCAACCCCGTGGAAGAGAAGGAGGAGAAGGAAGTGGAGGCGTGGGAGTGAGGAAGCCGAAGCCGCCCGAGGAGGAGGACGCCGTGCTGCCCGACGCCGAACCGCGACGCCGCGACGCCACCACGCCGGGGTCAAGGACGAAGAAGCCGCCGCCGAGCCGTTCCGCAAGCAGGACCGCGAGCCGCACCCCATCTTCGCCACGACGTTCGCGCCCATCTTCTTCCCAAGACCCGTGAGTACCCCGTCCTCTCCCTCGCCGTGCTCTGGACCGCGCCGCCGCGCCATGAACTCTGCTCCGCCGTGTCGAGGTCACCGTGGTCTGCCCGGCCTTCGTGCCATCCTTGTGTTCATGCCAGGCCGGCCTTCGTGCCGCTCCCCTCTCTTGCAGGACCCCTAAACCGAGCCCCCTTTCCCTTCTCTCTTTGCTCCGACTGCTCGCCGCCGTGTGCTCGCCGTGAACCTGCTCTGCTCTCCCTGCTTGGCCACGATCCCTCGATGCTCGACCCCGCCTAAACCTCCCTCGGATCCATGTACGCCCTCATCACCAACTCACCAGAGGTGCTCGGCCCCGGGCAGGAGGCCCGCGCCGTGAACCGTTGGCCGCCGTCGCGTGTGCGCGCCGTGCCGCGCTCTGGAGCGCGCCGCGGACGCCGCTGGATCGCACACACGGGGAACCACACGCAAACTGAGCCACACGAGCCACACCGGATCCCGCCCTGCTCATGTCTCACTGACCAGTGGGCCCGGGGCGCCCGAGTCGCTGACTCGTGGGCCCGGCCTCTCCTCCCTCTCCCCACTGAAACAAAACCGGCCTTGGGCCGTAACAGTCGTGGCCCAAGAACCTTTCACCCAGCAAGTCCACAAAACCCCCTTCAACTCTTTAAGCCCGCAATCAAAACCGGCCCAGGAGCAGCCCATCTACCCGGCCTTTATCCAATTCCCAATCTGACAGCTTGGTCCCACTTGTCATCCTCTCTGTGTCGCTGACTCGTGGACCCCACCTGTCTGTCTCTCCCAGTCGCTGACCACTGGACCCCGCTGACCGTTGACCGTTGACCGGTCAACGCTGACGTCATCATGACGTCAGCAGTGGCCGACCCCAGTGATGACGTCATGCTGACGTTAGCATGCCACGTGGCGCGCTCAGAAGCTGACACGTGTCGCTTCCTGGTGCTGCCACGTGTCAATGTCTTTTCTTTTCTTTTTCAGAATTTCAAAAATAGGATTTATCTAAGAAAATTCATAATAAATTCATCCTAGCTCAGAAAATTATGAAACCAGTTTCTATAATTTTCTAAAATCATGCTCTACGCGTTAGAACAGGAGTTGAGGGCTTTTGGCTCTTTTTGCTTCTTCTTTGGAGTTTATTTGAATATAGGTCCGATGTATTTCTTTTCTCGTGATTAGGACCAGCTGAGGAGGAGCAAGGAGGAGACGGCTACTACCACCACTCCGAAGATCAAGCAGAAGAGGACTTCTACCAGACGCAAGGTTCACACCCATCCGCTTTGAATCCTATTTAGGCATTGCAACTAGTATGCTAGCGCTTTACTTTAATTGCATGATGATGATTATGACCTATTGCATAGCCTTGTTTAATTACCGTAATCCTTGATAAACCTGCTTTACTTTGATGCGATGCTTGCATGTGTTATGGGATGGTTGTGATAGGATTCTTGGCGTGTGTGGGGCAAAAACCCGGGAAAGGAGTAAGGGTTTTGGGAACTTTGCGGGGGTGAGCAGATTAACTCGATCTTCGTATCGAGGGCTGGGGTGTGTACTTGGGCACATCCTACGGAGTACCTGTGGCGGGTACATGTTCTTTGTGTTACTTGAGGAGTTTGGCGGCAATACCTGTAATGGGTGCGCGATGCGGACCACTGGAGGTGGATACGCTATTTGACGGTGACGCTCACCCCGGCACCAAAAACCGAGTTGGATTGGCAACTGGAGGAAGGAAAACCGTGCCCACCACTTACATCTACGGGGGGTGTTCCAGCCAGCCTAGTTAAGTGCGGTACCCGGACTGTAAGAAGTTAGCGGAAGTGTATGGGGGAACTGGCGGTAGCCTTTTGTCCCCCGAAGGAGGCTCATACCCCGGGACTTGGCCACCGCGGGGAAGGCCATCACAGTTCTCGGACACCGAGTTGCGTCTTCAGTGTATCTTAAGCCGGGAAAAGCAGGAGGGTACCGTTCACTGGCTAGGGTCTGTGCTGTGGGTTGTGTCTCAAGTTGGCGACGGCCAGCTTTGCAGCCCGAGTGGGTCCAGGGGCATAAACTCTGCAGAGTATAATCTTTACGTAAAGCCGTGTCCACGGATAAGGACAGCCTTCCCACCTTCCTTTCCGCCATTGTTTTAGGGATTTCTACCTCCCCTCTAGAGTAGGGCCTGCCTCGGGCAGTTGAGATGCGAAGGGTGGGAGCTTTCGCATCGCCTAGAGAGTGAAGAGTGGAAGATGCTTGGTGACGGGTACCTGGTGCGCCAGGATTGCTCGTAGGTGTTGTGAGAATGGTTTTGGGATGAAGTGCTGCTTGCATAGGATTAACCTTAAGCCTATTCTTGATATTCTTATACTAGAATTAGGCCACTTAAAGCTTGCATTACGGATGGTGACGTGAAACTGTTCCATTCCTTGGGAACAGCTTATGATGAAACAGGTTATGAAAGCGAGTATGATAACAATGCCGATGTATGGTACAATTGAGGTTGCTGCTATGCTCAAGCTGAAGAGCCTGTGGGGATGACCGCCAAGACAGAAGACTAGCTACCGCTTCGCTTAGTATTTTACTTTGTCGCATTTAGCCCAAGGGGCTTGTAATAAACGTACTTCCAGAGTTATCCACTATTGTAAGACTTCTATGTAATGTTTAAATGCTTAAATTCGAAGTATGGATGTGATATTCCGCTGAAATGAGTTCTGTACGTGTTAGCTGTTGATTCTGGGACTAACACTATGGTACAGGGATTCGGATTCTTAGAAATAAGAATCCGGGTCGTTTCAATTGGTATCAGAGCCATGCTTGACCATAGTACGCAACCTTAAGACTGGACGACTAGATTATTGGATTCTAAACGATTCTATTGCTATATTACCTCGTTATGTTGAAAAACTTCCCCCTTTTTGCAAAATTTCACCTCATCTTCGCTGACCTCTTCTCGTAACCATGCAGGATGGCAGCGTATAAGGAGATTGCTACCCCGATTGAGATCACCGAGCTCGAGTTTGGGAGGTACCGCCAGGGAATCATTGAGTGGCTGGAAAGGATTATCGGCTCAGTGAACATTTCCAAGGAGAAGCTCCATTACACCGCCACAAAGATGACTCAGGGACCTCATGAATTCTACACAGCTGCAGTTACCTTGACACCTTCCCCAGAGATAGGAATCGGAGGGTTGACCACGGAGGGACTAGGAGTCACCCTTTGCACCGCAATTCAAATGGCTGCAAGAAGGATGTTGCAAAGGTTTCTGACTGACCACTGGGAAATGGGATGCAACGACACCGTCTTCAGCCTCTTCCCTCGTATACTAGATGGCGCCGAGAACTATGCCCAGATTGTTGAAGACATGGAACAAGAACCGTTCACAATGGTTGGGGATCAAGCTCAGAAAACGGGACGCTACCTCTTACACTTGGACCAATACCTCACCAGGATTGAACGAGAGGCAAGAGTAACAATAAGCGACATGATCAACTTTCTGAACGCCAACCGATCCTACGAGATAGAGTATCAAAAAATCAGAAGGGAGATGAGGTACGAACAACAAAGGAACCGTGATCTACAATGTACCGTAAGCTAACCCAGAACAACGAGTATGACACGAAGCAGAAAGTGAAGAACGAAGAAGAGCTTGACAGGCCAACGAAGGAGAACGAATACCTTAAGACCCAGTTGAACTTTCAGACTCTACGAGTCAAAAACTTGGAAAGAGGCAAGCAGTTGGCCCAAAGTGAACTAGCAAAAGCCAAAGAGAAGATTGAAAGCATAGAAGGACTAATGGTAGTAAAAGATCACCTCAAAGGAGTTGCTGAAAAGAAGTATGAAGAACTGCTCCAAGAAGATAAGGACAACATCGCAAATGTCGCTCACCTTACAAGGGCAAGAATCTATCTCAAGGACAAGGTTGAGAGGACCATGCTAGGATGGATGGAGTCTCACGAAGCCAGAGTAGAAGAACTCAAAGAGATCAGAGGAAAAGCACCTTTCTGTCTCAGGGAGGAAGACTTCAAGCGAGCACCCACCTTGCTACCGTTTCCACTCTGCAAGCATGAAAGCCTACCGCCAGCAACGGAAACCAAGGCAGTAAAGGAAGCACACAGGCTGCTGAAACCACTGCTAGATGCAGATGAGGACTTGAAGAGGGGCCTGATCTCGTACAAGAAAGCAAAGACCAAGGAGAACTTCTAGAGTTAGAGTAATAAGATTAGAATAATGTAGTAGGTTGGAGTAACTTATGTACCCATGAGATGTCTTTATGAGTTGTACCCCCCATGATGTATCCATGAGTAATAGTAATAAGTCCACCTTGTACTGTGTGAAGTGGAGTCCACCCGCACAAGTCATGCCGCGTTATGTGTCTCGATGTTAACCTTATCCTAAAGGCATTAGGAGTATGCCTTAGGAAGGTATTATGTAATGAAATGAATGAATGCTGCTTCTTATGGTGTTAATTGCTTTTTCATGACTTTTCATCTTGAGTGTATATTTCTTATAATAATTAAATACCTTGTTTGTACTTACTCCACTTGTAGGATAGATTGAGTTATCCTAACCTTAGTAACCCATGTCCGTGTCGTGCAGAACCATGACAACCCGCCGAGTTGAGCGCATGCTAGCAAATCGTGCCGCTACTGAGGCCGCCAGGGCAGAGGCAGCCAATGCCAACTCAGGACGTCAGCTTGGCCAAGGCCGAGGCCGCCCAGTCATTGAACCAGCTGCACCAGTTAATCCACCAGCTCCAGAAGTGATACCTAACGCAGTCCCAGAGCCGCAACGTCAGGAGAATGCACCACCGCCACCACCCGTTAACAACCTCGTTGATGTGATGGCTACCCAGACACAGCTCCTACAGCGTATGGCAGAAGCTATGACGAACATTGGGAATCA
>CM014274.1:73747857-73760553 GCA_004135705.1 Alloteropsis semialata
GAACGATACTAAAGCTTTAATTTTGTTTGATACTGGGGCAACAGGTTCATTCATATCTTCTAAATATGTTATACTAAACTCCCTCACACCGGAACCTCGTCCATACCCTGTTACTATATCCTCCCCACTAGGGGAACTTAGATGCGAATATATGTGCAAAGAAGTAAAGTTGAAATTAGGAGGACTTGAGTTCCTAGCAGACTTGACTGTGATAAAGTCACGAGGCATTGACATAATCCTTGGAATGGATTGGATGACCAAGCACAAAGGCAGTATAGCATGCTCACCAAGAACAGTGACACTAGAACACCCAAGTGAGCAGATTGTTACCGTAGAACCTCTGAAGTCAAGTATAGTATCTCAAGTGTATTCCATGAAGGACAAGACCGTGGCAGATGTACCAATTGTCCGGGAATTTCCAGATGTATTTCCAGAAGAACTACCAGGTCTACCACCAGATAGAGAGATTGAATTCATCATAGATCTGATGCCAGGAACTGCACCAATTGCTAAGAGGCCATACAGAATGTCAGCAGATGAGCTAGATGAGCTGAAGAAACAGTTAAAGGAGATGCTGGACAAAGGAGTTATCAGATCAAGTGCTTCACCATGGGCATCCCCAGTACTCTTTGTGAAGAAGAAAGATGATACTTTGAGAATGTGCATTGATTACCGCTCTCTTAACGCAGTAACCATCAAGAACAAGTATCCACTCCCCAGAATAGATGATTTATTGGACAGGCTCAAGAAGGCAAAATACTTTAGCAAGATTGATTTGCGTTCGGGCTATCACCAGATGAAGATACGAGAGTCAGATATTCCAAAGACAGCTTTCGTGACTAGATATGGGCAGTATGAATTTGTGGTAGTCTCATTTGGACTCACTAATGCACCTGCATACTTTATGAACATGATGAATAAGGTGTTTATGGAAGAGTTAGATAAGTTTGTTGTTGTATTCATTGACGACATCCTAGTCTACTCGGAGACCGCGGAAGAACATGTCGAGCACTTGAGAATAGTGTTGGAAAGACTCAGACAACATCAACTCTATGGCAAGTTCAGTAAGTGTGAGTTCTGGTTAGAAGAAGTTGCTTTTCTTGGACATGTGTTGACCCCGGAAGGAGTGGCAGTGGATCCAGAAAAGATCACAGCAGTATCCAAGTGAAAACAGCCAAAGAATGTCTCAGAAATCCGAAGTTTTCTTGGACTTGCAGGGTATTATCGCCGATTCATTGAGAACTTCTCCAAAATTGTTAAGCCGATGACCGAACTGCTGAAGAACAACATTCCATTTGTTTGGTCTGATGAATGTGAAGCAAGTTTTCAAGAACTCAAGAAGCGTCTCACCACTACCCCAGTTCTCACAACTCCAGATAACCGGAAAGACTTCGTGGTATATTGTGATGCGTCAAGGCAAGGCCTTGGATGTGTGCTTATGCAGGAAGGCAAAGTTGTGGCATATGCATCCCGACAGCTTAGAAAGCATGAAGAGAACTACCCCACTCATGACTTGGAATTGGCAGCCGTAGTGCATGCACTGAAGATTTGGAGGCATTACCTCATGGGCAACAAGTGTGACATATACACTGATCACAAGAGTTTAAAGTACTTCTTCACCCAGTCTGAGTTGAATATGAGGCAACGAAGATGGCTAGAACTAATCAAGGACTATAACTTGGAGATACATTATCACCCCGGCAAGGCTAATGTCGTAACCGATGCATTGAGTCGAAAGAACTATTGCAACAATCTCATGGCGAAAGAAAGTCAGCCAGAACTGTACAAGGAAATGGAAAAGTTGAGTATAAAAATTGTCACCACCAGCCAGCTGAATGAGATGAGAGTACAATATGATCTGGAAGACCGGATTCGTGAAGCTCAAAAAGATAGTGAAGAAATAAAGGAAGTAATAGAGTCAATTCAGAAAGGGCACCTTCCGACCTTCAGAATTGACGACAAGGGGACTGTCTGGAAGAAAGATAGAATCTTTGTACCCGAGAAGGAAGGAATACGACAGGTAATTCTCAAAGAGGCCCACGATTCAAGGTACTCTATACATCCAGGATGTACCAAGATGTATCAAGATTTGAAACAACGATTCTGGTGGGAAGACATGAAAGTTGATATTGCTGGATACGTAGCCAACTGTGATACTTGTCAAAGAGTCAAGGCCGAGCACCAAAGACCCGCAGGACTACTGAAACCGCTTGATATACCAGTTTGGAAATGGGATGATATCAGTATGGACTTTATAGCGGGATTGCCCGTAACACAGAAAGGCAATGACTCGATTTGGGTCATGGTGGATCGTCTGACAAAGGTAGCACACTTTATCCCAGTAAAGGCAAAATTTGACACAAAGATGCTCTCTGAGTTGTACATAGATCACATTGTCAGACTACATGGGGCACCCCGAAGCATTGTATCCGACAGAGGCTCGCAGTTCACAGCTAATTTTTGGAAGCACTTACATGAAACCATGGGGACAAGCTTGGAGTACAGCTCCGCCTTTCATCCACAAACTGACGGACAAACAGAAAGGGTTAATCAGATTCTGGAGGATTTACTCAGGGCATGTGTGATAAATTATAAGGCAGATTGGGAGAAAAGTTTGTCTTATGCTGAGTTCTCATACAACAACAGCTATCAAGCAAGTTTGAAAATGTCACCGTTTGAGGCACTCTATGGTCGTAAATGTCGTACCCCACTGTTATGGTCAGAAGTAGGAGAAAGAACTTTCTTCGGACCTGATGACATCAAAGAAACAGAAGAACATGTCGAGAAAGTCAAAGAGAACCTTAAAGCTGCTCAAAGCCGTCAGAAGAGTTATGCAGATAAAAGAAGGAGAGATCTAAGCTTTGAAGTTGGAGATTTTGTCTATCTCAAGGTATCACCCCTACGAGGCACCAAGAGGTTTCACGTAAAAGGAAAGCTAGCACCAAGGTATGTGGGCCCTTATGAGATTATCAAGAAGGTTGGAAACCTAGCTTATGAGTTGAAGCTACCCCCGGATCTTGCGGGAGTACACGCCGTGTTTCACGTTTCGCAATTGAAGAAGTGCTTACGGGTTCCTGAAGAACAAGTGCCAATGGAAGCAATGGATCTACAGAATACGCTAGAATACATGGAGTACCCGACAAAGATCCTAGACACCGCAGTTAAGGAAACCAGAAGGACCTCAATTCCATATTGCAAAGTTCAGTGGAGCAATCATACCGAAAGAGAAGCCACTTGGCAAAAGAAAGCTGATCTGCGAGAGAAGTACCCGCATCTCTTTGAAACCTAAGTAAGCCTTAATCTCGAGGACGAGATTCCTGTGAGGGGGGAAGTCTGTAACATCCCTAGTTTGTAATTTGGTGAAATTAAAAAAATTTCGTGCAACTTGTATGATAACCCTAAAGTGAAACATATCTCTCTCTGAAAATTTCTAATAATTAAATTATGTGCATTGCATTAGGGAAAATTTATATGCTAGAGTGATTCGGCTTTCTTGGTTTCAAGTGATTGCTTGAGTGGACTTCGAATTTGAACTCAAACCATTCAAATTCGAATTCAAAACCTAACTATACTAACTCTAAAACCTAAACCACTAACAGGCCTAAACCCACCTAACCAACTAACCCGGCCCAGCACTCTCGGCCCAGCCTTCCCGCTCCGGCCCTTTCCCCGCTCTCCCGCACGCAGCCCACCTCGCCGCCCAGGCCCAGCTAGCGCGCCGGCCCACTCCACGCGCGCGGACGCACGCGCCCGCTCCTTCCTGCCGCTGACGCTCCGGTCCCACCTCGCCCTGTGCTTCTTCTCCGCCACGCAGCCGTGACGCCGCCGCGCTCCCCTTTCCCGCCCGCGCGCGCCAGCCCCGCTCCGCCCGCCGCGAATCGCGCCGAGCCCGCAACCGCCTCGGCCCCACCACGTGCCCCTGCCCCCCTCGTTCCCTTGGCCACCAAGGAAGCCCCGGCCGAACCCCATCTACAAAACCCCCTCCTCCCCTTTCCTCTCCGGCCGAACCAAACCCCAAGGGCGAAGCCCTGCCCAATTCCACCCAATCCCAACCCCGTGGAAGAGAAGGAGGAGAAGGAAGTGGAGGCGTGGGAGTGAGGAAGCCGAAGCCGCCCGAGGAGGAGGACGCCGTGCTGCCCGACGCCGAACCGCGACGCCGCGACGCCACCACGCCGGAGTCAAGGACGAAGAAGCCGCCGCCGAGCCGTTCCGCAAGCAGGACCGCGAGCCGCACCCCATCTTCGCCACGACGTTCGCGCCCATCTTCTTCCCAAGACCCGTGAGTACCCCGTCCTCTCCCTCGCCGTGCTCTGGACCGCGCCGCCGCGCCATGAACTCTGCTCCGCCGTGTCGAGGTCACCGTGGTCTGCCCGGCCTTCGTGCCATCCTTGTGTTCATGCCAGGCCGGCCTTCGTGCCGCTCCCCTCTCTTGCAGGACCCCTAAACCGAGCCCCCTTTCCCTTCTCTCTTTGCTCCGACTGCTCGCCGCCGTGTGCTCGCCGTGAAACCTGCTCTGCTCTCCCTGCTTGGCCACGATCCCTCGATGCTCGACCCCGCCTAAACCTCCCTCGGATCCATGTACGCCCTCATCACCAACTCACCAGAGGTGCTCGGCCCCGGGCAGGAGGCCCGCGCCGTGAACCGTTGGCCGCCGTCGCGTGCGCGCGCCGTGCCGCGCTCTGGAGCGCGCCGCGGACGCCGCTGGATCGCACACACGGGGAACCACACGCAAACTGAGCCACACGAGCCACACCGGATCCCGCCCTGCTCATGTCTCACTGACCAGTGGGCCCGGGGCGCCCGAGTCGCTGACTCGTGGGCCCGGCCTCTCCTCCCTCTCCCCACTGAAACAAAACCGGCCTTGGGCCGTAACAGTCGCGGCCCAAGAACCTTTCACCCAGCAAGTCCACAAAACCCCCTTCAACTCTTTAAGCCCGCAATCAAAACCGGCCCAGGAGCAGCCCATCTACCCGGCCTTTATCCAATTCCCAATCTGACAGCTTGGTCCCACTTGTCATCCTCTCTGTGTCGCTGACCCGTGGACCCCACCTGTCTGTCTCTCCCAGTCGCTGACCAGTGGACCCCGCTGACCGTTGACCGTTGACCGGTCAACGCTGACGTCATCATGACGTCAGCAGTGGCCGACTCCAGTGATGACGTCATGCTGACGTCAGCATGCCACGTGGCGCGCTCAGAAGCTGACACGTGTCGCTTCCTGGTGCTGCCACGTGTCAATGTCTTTTCTTTTCTTTTTCGGAATTTCAGAAATAGGATTTATCTAAGAAAATTCATAATAAATTCATCCTAGCTCAGAAAATTATGAAACCAGTTTCTATAATTTTCTAAAATCATGCTCTACGCGTTAGAAAAGGAGTTGAGTGCTTTTGGCTCTTTTTGCTTCTTCTTTGGAGTTTATTTGAATATAGGTCCGAATTTCTTTTCTCGTGATTAGGACCAGCTGAGAAGGAGCAAGGAGGAGACGGCTACTACCACCACTCCGAAGATCAAGCAGAAGAGGACTTCTACCAGACGCAAGGTTCACGCCCATCCGCTTTGAATCCTATTTAGGCATTGCAACTAGTATGCTAGCGCTTTACTTTAATTGCATGATGATGATTATGACCTACTGCATAGCCTTGTTTAATTACCGTAATCCTTGATAAACCTGCTTTACTTTGATGCGATGCTTGCATGTGTTATGGGATGGTTGTGATAGGATTCTTGGCGTGTGTGGGGCAAAAACCCGGGAAAGGAGTAAGGGGTTTTGGGAACTTTGCGGGGGTGAGCAGATTAACTCGATCTTCGTATCGAGGGCTGGGGTGTGTACTTGGGCACATCCTACGGAGTACCTGTGACGGGTACATGTTCTTTGTGTTACTTGAGGAGTTTGGCGGCAATACCTGTAATGGGTGCGCGATGCGGACCACTGGAGGTGGATACGCTATTTGACGGTGACGCTCACCCCGGCACCAAAAACCGAGTTGGATTGGCAACTGGAGGAAGGAAAACCGTGCCCACCACTTACATCTACGGGGGGTGTTCCAGCCAGCCTAGTTAAGTGCGGTACCCGGACTGTAAGAAGTTAGCGGAAGTGTATGGGGGAACTGACGGTAGCCTTTTGTCCCCCGAAGGAGGCTCATACCCCGGGACTTGGCCACCGCGGGGGAGGCCATCACAGTTCTCGGACACCGAGTTGCGTCTTCAGTGTATCCTAAGCCGGGAAAAGCAGGAGGGTACCGTTCACTGGCTAGGGTCTGTGCTGTGGGTTGTGTCTCAAGTTGGCGACGGCCAGCTTTGCAGCCCGAGTGGGTCCAGGGGCATAAACTCTGCAGAGTATAATCTTTACGTAAAGCCGTGTCCACGGATAAGGACAGCCTTCCCACCTTCCTTTCCGCCATTGTTTTAGGGATTTCTACCTCCCCTCTAGAGTAGGGCCTGCCTCGGGCAGTTGAGATGCGAAGGGTGGGAGCTTTCGCATCGCCTAGAGAATGAAGAGTGGAAGATGCTTGGTGACGGGTACCTGGTGCGCCAGTATTGCTCGTAGGTGTTGTGAGAATGGTTTTGGGATGAAGTGCTGCTTGCATAGGATTAACCTTAAGCCTATCCTTGATATTCTTATACTAGAATTAGGCCACTTAAAGCTTGCATTACCGATGGTGACGTGAAACTGTTCCATTCCTTGAGAACAGCTTATGATGAAACAGGTTATGAAAGCGAGTATGATAACAATGCCGATGGATGGTACAATTGAGGTTGCTGCTATGCTCAAGCTGAAGAGCCTGTGGGGATGACCGCCAAGACAGAAGACTAGCTACCGCCTCGCTTAGTATTTTACTTTGTTGCATTTAGCCCAAGGGGCTTGTAATAAACGTACTTCCAGAGTTATCCACTATTGTAAGACTTCTATGTAATGTTTAAATGCTTAAATTCGAAGTATGGATGTGATATTCCGCTGAAATGAGTTCTGTACGTGTTAGCTGTTGATTCTGGGACTAACACTATGGTACAGGGATTTGGATTCTTAGAAATAAGAATCCGGGTCGTTTCAGTTGGTGGCTCAACACAGTTCCATACCTTGGTCAAAACTGCCGTTTGGTGGTGTTGCATACATATTAGTTTGCTACAAATAGAAACATTGCATGAGAAATAAGAAAATAATATAAAGTTTCTGAATACTGTCAGAAAGCTGCAAGTAGTACCTGAGAAGCTCTCCCTTGATAGTCCATTGGCCCTACACAGAGAAAATAAAGCAATGTGGTGAGAGCCGTGCTAATGCAAATAGTCATTTAAAATCTCAACACTAAACGTAAAGCTAATGCTTTATATGTAGTTGTGTTCAATAGTAAAGGGGATCAGATGAGAAAAACGAGGTCAAAATTTAAAAAATGGCGTGCCATAAATTGCTAATATAAGGAAACTAGCTCTGCAGTTCAGTGTGAGGCATCAGTTATTAAGTTTGATGCTGACCATTCCATGGTGCAGGCTGAACATGCTCTTCCAAATTGTTGTATTGTGAAAACTGATTCGCCCTGATATGAATTAAGGTCTCATTGAAGGATTTAAACACATTAGCTTGTGTCTCAAATGCTTCTGTTAACTTCATAAGTACCTTCCTATCTGTAAAAAGAGGATAGATTGTTAAGATACGAAAATATAAATAATAACGGTTGTTGTACTGTCAAATAATACATTATAAAAAATCAAATTCTGGAACCTTCATCTTTTGAAGTAAGCACTTCTTGGTTTATTCTAGCAATATCAGAATAGGCTGATGTAGACACTTTTATGGCTTCCCTAATTTCTTCATAAAGTTTGGAAGTAAGTTCATCCTTCTCATTTTCATCTCCTTCAGAAACGACTCTACGGGTCCAAGATTTTAGACTAGGGATGAACCATTTCTGTGAAAAATAAACATGGAAATAAGTTTAGCATCTGAAATAATTTTCTAAAGAGGTTTAGACCTTTTCAGAATCATCAGATGTACCTTGACGGTTATGGCAGCACTAGCCCCAAGACCAAGAAAAAGACCGGCACCAAGGAGTGTGTTGACCCAGCTAAACTGCGCCTTTGTATGCGGAACAATACGTGCAGCAGTGATAGAACCAGTAGCAGCTTGTGGTTGAACTTCTGTATAAGGTTGCAGCGCAACAGATTGATTGTGGTTGTTTGCTGAAAGAATCAAAGAAAACAAGACAGTTACTAACAATAGAATCCATCCTCAGTCTATGGTAGCATTCTCTGCACAAAGTTTGAAGTACTATGTACAAACAATCATTAATGGAAATAAAATCATGGTTTGATCGACCTACAGTTACATCAAGACATTTAAATAAGTTTGCTGCAAGTGATACACAGGAAAAAAGAGCAATTGCAATCAAGGAAATGAAAGAACACGAATAAGAGCAATTGCAAGGAAATGAAAGAATGTTGAAAGTACCTTCATCAAGCAGAAATTAGTTACTAGAATTTTCTGAGTGTCATTAGTTAGAGAGTTATATACTGCCAAAGCTTAGGAAACAGAAAGTAAATCTTCCTTGTGCAGGTGCCAGGTGCAAATAAAAACCATGCACGATAAAGCTTCAATAAGATTTCTTATAACTTGGATCTGCTATTTTGGTACCAACTTAAGAACAGCAGTATACTGATAACTGAAAATAGACATAAACAGAATATCCAAACAATACATATCAGAAAATAAAGAAGTCAAAGATATAATTTCTAAAAAGCGAAATCATATCACAGTAATCCACACATGTCTAGGGAGATAAATTACCTTGTTGCAAACCAGCAGCTGCAATATCAGTGCCGTTTGGATTAGGGTCCTATAAGGCATTAAGTTAGTTCAGAAACCCTTGATCCTCTTTCAATCTAGGGTAAAAAGTAGTAGAAGGAAAAATAAGATCTTACAGGAACCCTACGAAAGGCCTCATCAATTTCTTCATTTGTAAGGCCTTTCTTTTCCAGGAAGGACCGCCTGTGAAATACTGGAGAACCCTTCACCTTTGGATGTGAAAGAAAATTAACAGCGTTCTGTATGTAATCCTCCCTGATAGGCTGTGGAGCTTGAATTACTAGATTGTCGAAGGACTCACTCCCGCCAGAACCATCTGCAGAGTCAGGAAAACCGGAATGTAACATTTTGTTTTGAAAGCAGTGGAAGCGTGAGCACAGTGAGTCCATCAATCAGAGAGCACAAAACCCTCAAAACTGCTACTTTGTCCACGGTATTCCATTTGCAGAAAGTTGCTTACGAATTTCAAAGAGGAATTAAATTGTCCCACTTCCTACATCCCTTGATTTCTGTTTAGGATCAAGAAACGCACCGGTTCCAATTCGCCATCTAATTTCTCAGCCTTATTACCGCAGCCATTAGGCTGCTGTCCACAAAATGGCACGCCTTGCATCAATCGTGTGGTGAAAAAAATTTAGAGCATCCATTTTTAGCTTAAACTCGAAACCTATGTGCCAGATATGCGGTACCACTCATGAACTAGAAGTAAGCAGCCCTGATAACTACTGAAGAACTTTCACAATACCAATAAGCACCAAGACAATATATCCTCCTAGAACTCAGAAATCCACTTCTCTGTACATCGATTCGACGAGTCCCTAGTCTCCTACTCGCTCCAGCCGACAGCTGCAGTACCGAATTGCCCCCGCCTGCTGGGTTACGCCGCAGGCGCCAAACCCTCGCCGCCGCTAATACTCGACGGGGATAACCATAAATCCACACCAAAGTAGAGTATTACTGCTACTAAATTGATCAGGGAAAAATCAATCCGGCACTAGAGTCCCCGCGGCAAGCGAAGGCCGCAGCTTCGCACAATAATCGCACCGAGAAGACGCGCTACGCGTTTCAAAGGTCCAAGAGCCCCAGAAGGTGTTTCCAGCAGCCGACGAGAAAGGGAAAGGATCTGACCTTGCGGCGCGGAGCTGGGAGACTGCTCCGCCATCGGAGAACCTCTCACTGCTCGGATGGACGAACAAGGGAACTCCCGACTCGAGAGGGACACGGAGTCGGACGACGACGACGACGACGACCCGCGGGGTATGAACGTGCGTGTCAGGTCGGTCTTGTGCGTTCATCACATGTGTTGCTATTTCCATGCAATTTTCGGATTTACACCTAAATGAAGCAAAAACGTGACTGTATTTCACTTTTTTAAATACCAACGCTCATACACACCATCTTCAGATTGACTATATCACTACACATGCATCGCTGTCAATGACACGTCTTTTACCATCGAAAAAATCAGCTTTGTTAATTTCTAGATTAAATGCAGAAAAATGTGAATACCTATGCAGAAAGATCATACTATGTTGATGTGCTTATGCTATATAACATTTTGTTTTGAGAGAAGTAGAAGCATAAGCACAGTGAAGTCTGTCGATGCAACATCTGTACACTATGGGTCTGTTTAGGTCGGCAATTTTTTCATTGCTACAGTAAATTCAAATGTTTGGATACTAATTAGGAGTATTAAATGTGGATAACTGACAAAACTCATTTCATAACCCTGGGTGAAATTGTGAGACGAATCTATTAAGCATAATTAGACCATGATTAGACAATGTAGTGCTACAGTAAACAATCTCTAATGACATATTAATTAGGCTTAATAGATTCATCTCGCGATTTCTCGTCCATCCGTGTAATTAGTTTTATAATTAGATCATGTTTAGTCCTTCTAATCTTCGGTTTAAAATTATTACAGTAAATTTCACAAAGTTTCTCCCCGATCTAAACAGGCCCTATGGATCGATCTAACAATATAGCATTCAGATCACCGGTATCTATAAAATAATAGTATATTGAAACATAATAATTTCACTATGGATCTAACAATAGCAACCCTGTGTTATAATCTATAAAAGAGTTTGCATGTTGATAGTCAAAAAGATATTTGATTCGAGTTAAATTTATATAGATTTATATCTATGATAAGAAAAGATATCATATTATAGAAAACGGAGAGTTTTGTTTTCTAAAATGTGGCGAGGTTCATTGGTATGCTCTTGTATTGCAGTGGTAAACCAGTCGTTTAGACATATGTCGTGAACTAAATGTAGCTTCATTTATAAGGTTTCTTGTGATGGCATATGTTTCCTCTTGTTATTTATTCGGGTTGTGTTATTGACTCATATTTATAAGGTTCCTTGTGATGACATATGTTTCCTCTTGTTATTGACTCATATTGCGAAATGAATAAGGAAACTTCGCCATTATTAACATCTATTGGTCCAATTTTTCGGATGTGCTACCTGAGCAGAGATGTAGCTAACTTCATGGTTTTGAATATAGTCTTTTTTTAAGAACGTGTTTAGCACGTATTTCATTAAGAGAAGAAGGAGTTTTATAAACACAACGCCAACACCACACAATGACAACAAACAAACCACAACAACACACAACAACACAACGGCACAATGCCCACTAGAACAAAACAGCTGCTACAACAAACAAACAAGAGAAATTACGGCTCCAAAAGCACGCCTTTATTGGAGAAGAGCGAAGAACGTCAAAGACATCAAACCACAACCAAACGACCATGGCGCAGACGACCACGCCAGTGAAGGAAAAGGCGACAGAGGAAGCCGAGGGCCAGAGGGCACAGTAGAAATGTAGGACGATGCCTTTAGGAATGATACGACGCAGAAGCGACGCCATTGACTGCTCGTCAGAGGACGAGACCGAGCTTTCACCTAACGGAACCAAAGAAGGGGAAGGAAGACTGTGACAATGTCCCCAACAGGGAGAACTACGCAGGAGCGCAGCCATTGCCAGCACTGGCAGAAGCCATGCAGAGTTTTCACTCATGGTGTCCAAACCACTCCAACTGCGCACTCGACCACAACAACCCCACGCCGCCTTAGCCAGTCAGGCGGAGCAGCTTCGCAACCTGCGGACATGTACAGGAAGGGGAGAGAGGGTCGGCAGCGACCAAAGAGCGGAAAGGGGCAACCATGACAGGTGGAAAAGAGCAGATCTGACGCAGGACCCGGCTGAGCGGGCCAGCGACCAAGTAGCAGAACGGACGGAAACAACTGCCAAAGGAGAACAGATCTGGCGTAGCACTCGTCGAAGCGGTCCGCGGCCACCTAGAGAGGCGAGGGCAGGAAACCCGTTGCTGCCCGACACGGATCCCCACCGGCGCGGTGGGAAACGGCCGAGGCACCACCGGCCCTAGCCACCCCGGCTGCCTACACGTGGGCAGCCCCTGGACCGCAAACCGCAGTCGCCGGCCAGGGCCGTACCTACGAATTGGAGGCCCCAGTGCGAAAGTTATAATGGGGCCCTGAAATTTTAATTACAGCCTAAACTTTGAAATAATAAAAAAAATTTAGGCTTAATTAAACAAATCTAATATTGTGAGAAAATATCAAATCAAAACTTAGAAGATGGAACTTGTGTAGGCTAACTAACTTGCTTGTTGCTTTATGGGTTTTAGAGGGCCTTTTAAATTTTTCTATAGTTAAGTACATAATTAGCTATCTAATTATAGGATTTAGGGCCCCAAATATTTGGAGGCCCTGTGGGCCCTGTGCGGGTGCCCACCTTGCCCCAGCTGGTGTACGGGCCTGCCGCCGGCATAGGAGCCACGAGCGCTGGGAGCATGCGACCCCTCGACCAGCAGTACGTGGGGCCGCGCGAGAGCCTCCGTCGGTCGCGGCAGGCGCGCAGGCCCTACAGCG
>CM014274.1:73761858-73818813 GCA_004135705.1 Alloteropsis semialata
AAAGTATCGCAATAGGTTTGGAGAGTTGCAACATGAATCTAGAATGCAACTTACAAGTTATTTTGTCTTGATGTTGGCCATCTTGGGCATGAGCTGGCTGATGGTGTAGGATATCAGGGACAAGCTGTTGGCCATCTTGGGCATGAGTCGGCTGAACGGGTGGCATAGCAGGAGCAACTGGCTCCTCTACGGCTGGGACATCAGCATAAGGAGTGCGGGAGAACTCACGAAACTACAAAATGAATGAAGACCGACACATTTAGGTGACAGAAGCATAAAAAACTGAACTGAAAATGATAAAAAAGAAAAAGGAGCGAAGTAAAAGACGAAAGGCATACCGGGAGCCTGCCAAATGAATGGCCCAATGCCATCCTGTTCCTGTCAACCTTCATAGCAAATTCAAAGTCTTCATTGGTCACATTGCAGATACGGGGGACGCTGTAGTTAATTTGGTGAGTTCCGCGATCAGCCGGCAAGTCGAGATGGTCTATGTAAGCAATCTGAAACACAAATAAAACATATGATACAAAGTAATTCATGCGAGAAATGGCACAACTAAAAAATGGAAGTAAGTAATGAAGCATACCGCTAGAATGATTAAGCAGGAACCCATTTGATGGTCTTTCTCCAGTTGAGATAGCGAGAACTTTTGGTATTTCTTGATTTCATCCATCAAATCACTTATCACAAGCCCAGCCCAATCGTAGCTACTCACTTGAGACATGTCCACAAGGCTATACAAGTAACCCAAGTCTACATAGTTACCTGTTCCAGGACATAGGACAGACCTAAAGCCAAAAGTGTGAAAGACCTCAGAAACGAGTCCCTGTCTTTGCTGGCTTTCACAAGCTCAATGCACTTACTGATCTTGGCTCTTTCCCCTACCTTGTATAGCTCACGCAAATCTCTCGTGGTTTTCCAATCACCAGAAACCCTCACAACCTCATTCCCATTTTGCAACCCAAGAATCTTGGAAACAAGATCACGGTTGAAGACAATAACCTTGTTCCTAAACCTGAACTCACTCAGCAGAGGATCGACATGCTTCATCATCCACTTGACAAGCTTCACGGGTACAGAAAAGTTACCCATGGACAGCAGCGCTCCAAATCCAGCCTCACGGACCCACTCCTTCCGATTCTCATCCATAATGGTATAAAGCTCATGAATCCGGCGAACTGAAAACCTAGTCTTGAAATGTTCAGGCCCATCTTCTGCAAAAACAGGGGGGAAAATATCAGAATAAGGATTGGGACTTGCTGATCAAACGAAACATTTGCAACATAATGGAAAGGCAACCAGTAACTGTTGATAATATGAGTGAAACATTGTGCAATACATATGAGTGGTTCTTATATCCTAAAAATTCCCATAGCCATATATGACACAAAAAAGGCATAGGATAAATAAAACACGGTAGGCAAGTGGTGGACAGAAACAAGTTCATCATAGCATTTGCTTGGACAGTAACAAAACAAGGTGGCAGGAATATACACATGTAAATAAAGTGCAGTTCTAACTTGCAACATGAACAGTCCAAAATAGCTGAAAAGGTTTAGTCACTAGAGATAGACAAGGAAGTAATCTCAGTTTAGCAGCACAAAAAATATTTGAAAACACACAGTAGGCACCAGTAGGACAACCTTGCAACATTGCAACCTTAGTTTACATTCACAACCTAGTAGTCTTTTTCTTCCAGACCTTAGAACATGACAGCAAGTGCAGAAAACATGTCTCCAGCTTCATAATCAAGGCGCTAAATGCACGGGATGTCAAATTTTAGTACATAATTCTCATAGGTGAAACCCTAATCACTAAATCGACATTGATTTCCCTAAATAGTATTCTATATACATGACAGATCACTACATTTGTAAGTTGTAACTTGCAACATTTCTATCAGAGAGCAAATCAGTGAACCACATCACTTAGCATCACTTAGCAAATCACTGACCACATCCCTAAATCGAACCACGTGAACTGCATTTCTAACTTGCAACATTGCAGCATCAACAGTGCATCGAGGATGAAACCCTAAACCCTAAATCGAACCCAAATACCTACTAAATCCCCACCCGAATCAGAGAGCAAGGAAGGTAAACTCACCTGAACCGGGCCGAAGAGCATCGGCGCCATGAATCGCGGCCGCACGAGGTGACGCTCGCTGGACCGCCGCGGTGGAAGATGACGGTCGTGCACGGCGAGCGCGTGTGCGCGAGGGCACCTCAAGCTTCTCCGAGTCGCTGGACTCACCGCCAGTCTCCTCCGCCGCGTCACTTCTCGTCCGGTCGCGCGGGCTTGCCTCGCTGTGGGGGTGCGCCGCCGCCTGGCTCCGTGTGCGAGCGCGCGGGCTTGCCTCGGCTTCAGGGTCTGCCCCCGTGGCGCTTCTCGTGCGGCGGGCGTGCGGCCTTGCCTCGCCGTGGCCGGCCGCCGCCGCGGGCTTCCTCGCCCGGACGGGGGAACGCATCGCCGCCGCCGCACTGCTTCGGGAGCGGAGAGGAGCGTGACAGAGATGGGGAATGGAGACGGGAGAGAAACTGAGAAAGGAGAAGACGCGGGGAAACGTCAGCCGTTTGATCTTTGTTCGGGAGACGGACGGACGGATGAAGTGTCCGATGGATGGGGCGGACGTCGGACGCCTGTATCTTAGCATTACCGTTCCACAAAATATAGAAATCTAAATTCAGGGCTCAATCCTAACTGCACGCTGACCACCCGCTCTCGTTGCTCAGGTTCGTCTCCGAGTATTTTTTGTGAATTTCGGATCTGTATTTTAAATTATTTAATTTCCAGAACACTCACTCTATTTTGTTGATGATTCTTTTTGGAGGGGATTTCCGTTTGAGCCAAAGGCAGACAGGTTACATTTGCCTCGCGTGGATACTACAATTGTTTTCAGTTCAGAACAAGCACCCAATCGATTCATAATTACAGACACACTTTACTGCCTACATACGTATTTTGCAATGAGTACCACTACCAACAACTGAAATCGAGAAGCACAAACACAGTTCAAGGAAGAGCTGAATTATATTACAGTTACTGAGGCTCTTTCATGTTTTCCATCACCCAAAGCAAATGGCATCCATAGATAATAAACGGAAGCTGCCTGTCTGCCTCTCATCTCTACATTACTCAAGGCATCAATGACGGAAATAATTTACCAACAAGAGAAACGAAGAAACTAAACCATAGCATGCTAATGCCACATAATAGAGGGCTGGCGCGCATACAAAGAAATTCGAAAAGAGGTGCATATTGTACATTGCATCGACGAACAAAGGCCGTATCTGAGCCTCATACTTTCAGAGATGCAGATCGTCTTATGGAGCGAGGGAAGCACCGGAGAAGGCTCTGATGATGGTGGTGGTCGTGGTCGTGGTGATGGTTGTGGTGCGGTGGAGGTGGTATGTACGACAAGAAGAACGATGGGTCCTCATCAAGGGCTTCTTTGTAGCTCTCGAGGACCGCAACGATGTCGTCAAACTGAGGTCTTTTGTCCGGGTTGGTCGCCCAGCACTGCATTATCAGGTGGCTTATTGCCACAGGGCATGAAGCAGGTAGTGGTGGCCTAGCATTCTGCACGAAGTTTATCAGTTAGAAGAAACGGACAGATGAATTTCAATGTTTCTGCAAAAGATCTTTTGGAAACATAGACATATGAAAACACCAGTATGGCTGTGCATCAAGAACCATACCTTCAGGGCAACTGCGACGGCAGCCTGCTCAGGAGTCATGTCACTGAACGGAACCAAAGCAGTCAAAATCTCCCACATGACGATTCCAAAGCTGTACACGTCGACTTTCCTAGTATGATGCTTCTCTTTGATCATTTCTGGAGCCATCCACCTGTAGGTTCCTGTAAACCCCTTGCCACTTCCACACTGAGATTCCAAGCATGAAATCCCAAAATCTGCCACTTTGACTGACATATCTTCTCCCAGAAGTATATTCTCTGATTTCAAGTCTCTATGAAGTATACCCTGAGAGTGGAGGTAGCTCATCCCACGAGCAATATCTAAAGCTAATTTCAGCACTAGTTCAATGGGAACTGAATGAGGCTCCTGCTGATGCAGATATTTCCGAAGGGAGCCCCCAGCCATGAACTCAGTGATGATACAGAATACTGGTGGTTTCTTGCATGCAGCAACAAACTGCAAAAATTAAGATATTACGCACAGTACTGCATATCAAATAAGTTTTAACAATGAGCACACATAATTAACTAGCTAAAGGCACACTATAGGACAGTATGAAACAATTAAGATTTAAGTGATCATATGCACCATGCCACTGAGTTGACATAAGCTATGTATTTTCAAAATAAGTTCACCGGAAAAGGAAGGTTCTTGAAGAGATTTGCCCATCATTGGAAAACATAGATTTGAAAGTTTAAACTTGCATCAATATCATTTGAGTTCCCAAGCTCACTCAGTTATGTAGGTTTCATAAAGCAACCTTTTCCATGTGACTTGTGGGGTCAAGTGAACAAGGAGGCACTTTGTGAAGCGAAAAGTTAGACTGATGTTTATTTGTACACGAACTATCACTCTCTGCGTCAATTCTCCCTTATTTATTGCTAGCAAGATATGCTTTTCTCTGCAAGCCCAAACAACTAAGCTTGGATGTTAATGTTATCCATGGTCCACCTCCTATTTAATGAAACACGCCATCTATTGCATAACTTGCCAACCAAGCATCTAATGTCATCAACTAGAGTGCAGTAGATAGCATGATTGATCAAGCAAGGAGTCACGGATAGCAATCTCAATATAACCATTGGCCCATGGATCCCTTTACCCAACATCATCAAAAAAGGCCAATACACATCCTTCCAGCAAAAAAAGTACCCCTAGATAGTGATTGAACTAATCAATTTGATCTAAATAAACAGTTTTCCAACACAAGTGTGCAAAAATATTTAGATATTCCACCATCAAGCCTATTGAACAAACGTAGAGATTAAATCCTTATCACGTAGTACCTTCAACGAACAACTAAATCAAAGTTTTTTGTCAATCAACTTCTATAATTGAAGCAGGCTTATGGATTTTTCGATGTACTTAACTATTTACAGTGTACCGTTGCAAGGTTCCACTAAATAGTAGGACACGTTGTGCTGAAAATGAATTCCAAAACAAACTGACATCATTTGAAGAAGTGCTATTACCAACTATCAGCACCAGTTATGGATAGAAAGGGGTTGGTTATAAAAGATGAAAAAGGACACACGGTAGGGAAGATTTGTCTTTCCTGAACAATTGTACTGTCAAATTTTATATATCTTTCAGCAATTTCACTATCCCAAATATCAATTTCATACTGTTCCATAGAAAGAGTTATCTCCCTGTTTGTTAGGCTACTGTGTAGGGAGCCCAAATGGCCTCACTCCAGAAGCACCTTATCTTTGCCACCATCCCTCCACCAATCCAAGCACAGCATAAAAGTTTTAACTTTAATGTGAAGATCAGTTAGCCTAACAACTCCTACAGCCTACTGCACGGATTGGATCAGCAAAGGAACAGCTACGTGGGACATGCAATTTAGACATTAAAAAAATGTTCAAACTAGTAATAACTCAGCTCTTGTAGAAAACAAAACCAACCAAACCAAGAACTCCACAAACATATGCATATACTGACCTTTTCTCCCTTTTTACTGTTTGCATAATTCAGTTTCCAAACAAAGTGTTTTTGACAGACAGATCATGAGAAACATGCAGTGGTTGGGAGGAAGGTCCTCCAATAGAAATTAACATATGGGACCAGGACAGATCACAGGCAATGAATTTATTTTCAGCTGGACGAGTGCACAAGAATAGTTCCATGCCTGAGATTCAGAGTCCCCACTAGATTCCACCTATCCCAGCACAGAGCTCACACAAGCGGCAAAGGCAAAGAGATATGGCCGAAAATAGCTAAGATGGTTATCTGGCACTCAACTAAATCCATGACAAGAACAATTACGAGGTAAAAGTAAAAGAGAATGTTTTAAAAAATAGAAAATGTAAAAAAAAAGAACACGCAGAAATGAGTTCATACCGAGATGATGTTGGGGTGGTGGAGGCGGAGGAGGAGCACGACCTCGGAGGCGAACTGGCGCTCGAGCTCGGTGGCGAGCGCAGCATCCTCCTCGGGCTGACTGACCATCTTGATGGCCACCTCACGGCCGGCGTACCTGCCGGAGTAGACTCGGCTGTGGCGGCCTGTGGCGAACTTGCCCCGGATCTCCAGCTTGGACAGGTCGGCGCTCCAGAGCTCCTCGCCGCCGCCCCGGATCCTCGCGCCCGGCGGAGCTATCAGGTACTTGGACCACGACACCGCCTTCTTGTACTCACCCAGCGACAGCCGCCGCTCCAGCCGCTTAACCGGCCCGCAACCATTGCCGCCGCTGCCGCTGCCGCTGCTCTGCTTGAAGCACTGCAGGCTCTTCATCTCCAACCCCACGAGGTAGACCGCAGCTTCCTGGGGGCGCGAATGGCGTGGAGAGTTCGGATGGATCTTTGAAACAATGCGAACGAACCGAAGCGCCCGCGCAGACGAACCGGTTTCTGGAGATTGGTGACGGAAATCTCGCACGTCGGAAGACCACCTTAAAATCCAAACTTTATGGCAGGGAGAGATGGATATAGGCTGAGAAAAGATTTTGATTTTCGATAGAGCAGGGATGTTGGGGTGATCTGTGGCGCCTACATTTCCCTCACTGGCTGGAGCCGGGCTCGCTCAGGGCGGCAGGAGATCGAAAGATTCAATCCCGAAAGAAGGTTCCGCATGGAGCTGGAAATGGAGGACGGAGAAGATGCTGAGCAGATCGTTGCAATTGCGGGAGGGACAGGGGGAGAGTGATGGGCTTGGAGTTTTGGTGGAGAGAGAGAGAGAGAGAGAGAGAGAGAGTAACATGCGCTGCAATTCAGCGAGTTTTGTTGCGCGAGAGAAAAGAAGGAAGAGAGACAGTGACCTTCAGCTCAGGCTGAAATTGCCCTACTGCCACCACCGGCTCCGGGAGGGAGGTTGGAGACGGATCATTATCCTGTGACGGTTTCTACTTGGGGCAGCCAAAGCACAACCAGATGAAGTACACATTTCCGTACGGATACAGAGCCCTCTTTGGTGGCATTTTAACAACCGTAGGATATCTGATTTGATTAAAAATATGGCATCGGTCTATAGTATTTGCTTATACAAGTAATAAGTCCCACTTGACATTCTCTAAATCCGCTCTTGTTATAAATACTCTCGCATTTTATAGGAACCGAACCATGTGTGCTAAACTGATTTAAAAGATTAATCTTTAGCTTCACTTTCATATAGCGATAATGCGACACCTGTTTCTTCACTTTTCTGCTACTCGTAAGGTTTCCTTCAGTGAGAGAAATTGCAGCGTGCCCCAAAGCAACGGATCTTTCCACATCGTTCAAATCATGGTCATCGAGCACAGACCACAGAGGCAACATGGTAGGCCCGCCCAAAATTTGGCTACTGGATTCTTTGGAGTAGAGTAATGATGGCTTGCATTAGTTTAGTCCCAGCGTCTTAATCAGTTGCCCCTAGTATTTCTTGCTATGGATTAGCGACCAGTTAGAAATTTGGTTCCAACCTGACGGCCCTAGTTTTAGAGTGAAAAAAGATCTTGGTTTCGCCGTCCCGTGGCTATCATGAAAGCGCCACCTTGTTTTGTTCTCCTCCTTTTCTACCTCATCACATTGACAGTTTGAAGAAGAGGTAGAAGAAATAAAATTTTCATGATAGGATCACCTAGTCTGGTCATGAAAAGCATGCATTATCTGTTTGGTAAAAGCAAAACATAAAGTAAGAAAAATGTTGGGTGTATATGAAAGATCGATGAAGAGCACATGCATAGGCAACACTCATTTGCCACTGCTAACTTTGCCATTTCTAGATTTGTGATTTACTGATGATTGGTCTCGGGATTTGGTTTTGTAGCTCTATTTTTCTATTAAGAAGGAATTTTTTAAAAAAAAGAAAACTATGAGTTCCTGTTTTGCCCCTGCCATATCTCATCCAGCCAGTCCTCAATGGCATCTGGCAGCAGGTAGAGTGTTTAATTCTGGTGAATTGGTGAAAAGTGGTGAAAAGTTTATGCACTGGGCCGCGTGCACAGAGAGAAGAAATGAGCTAACACGGTTCTCGAGGTGAATTTTTTTTTGCAAAGTTTGCAGAATTAAACAGGCCTCGAGTGCCACTTGCTGATGGCATGGCAGGGATGATGCCGACGGTTGTGGGCTTGTGGCGTCCGGCGCCCGGAGGTGCTGCTGTGATTGCATATACAAACATGACCATGTGAACAATTCTGTCAATTCTAAGCATGTATTTATAGCTAATTAGTATTTTTATGGTTCCAAATTACTATTTGTTTTGGTTTTTATAGGTTCATTATTTGTGTTATGTATCTAATAATAAATTTAAAAGAGCCAAAACGAATAATAATTTCGAATAAACCAAAACGACTAGTAACTTAAGACAAAAAATATTATTTAAATGTTAGGCTTCATGGTGACTCTCCATGTCTGGCTGTCTCTTGTGAGTTGTAACTGATCTTAGGGCGGGCATCCGCAGTGAAGGCGACGAAATCGCCGGCTGATATGGCAGCGGGTGGGATAAAAAACAGAAAAGTGCGAGAATATAGGAACGTGGGTCCATAGCGTCTGAGACACAGAAGTTGTTGGAAAACGTGCGAGTCTAGTTAGGAACTCGTCACTAGCGTCGAGTTTTTCGGTTCTTGCCTTCACGTCAAAAAGAAAGCAGATCAGCTAGCTCGGAGCCTCCCGTCGAGGACGCCCTTAGAGTAAAGTGCGCGCGCGTGTATGGATGATCGTGTGTTTGTACCATGGATGTTTTTTTTTGTTTTTTTTAAAAAAATAGATTTGGAATGGTGGGTAGGGTATGAACTGTTGCAAGGAATCAAAATCTAGGTTAGTTAGACCGTACCACAAATGTGACTCCTGATAGACCCGTCCCCAGCTGACTGCTCTCGATGATTTCCTCGAGACTGTCTCGAGCGCATGTGCCCTGCATCTGCATGCATCCAGGTCCAGGACTCGGGTGATTATCGATCGAGGAATATCATCATCGCCCTGACAGAGCATATAAAGTACTATCGATGCATGATGCCTTGCGAGCGTGTGGGCCCGCTGATTACTGTGCGCTGGCGCGTAACCGCAGGGGGCAAATATGATAATGACGCCCGGAGACGAGACGAGACGACACCCGATCGGCGATCGTGCGTGCGTGCGTGCGTACACGAGGGAGGCCCGGGGCCAGCCGGCGGCACATGGTGATGGACAGCGAGAGGGGCCTGCTGCTGTGGTCCTGCGCTTTGTTTTTGTCTTGTCGGGACGGCCGTGCGCGGTGCGCCCGTGCCGTGCTGGACCACCGGTACCCGTCCGTAATTCCGTAGCATACGGATGGAACGGAACTGGGCGTGCTGCGCGATGTATGTATATATATCCTCCATCATCTCATCACCAGGTGTCCAGGTCATCGTTAATCGTGCCCACTTCCGGTGATGCGTTTTAATGGCCGTCATGGTGGCCCTGTTTGGAACACGGGAAATTTTTTCTATTCCTGTGTTTTTCCTGTGAAATTGAACTGTTTCCTGTGAAATTCCTGCACGATTCCTGCGAAGTTCCTGCGTTCCAAACGGGGCCTAAGTTCGTCGCGGCAACAGGGCTTGGTAGGTAAAGGGCGGAGCTCCACCGGATTGAGTGTCCATGTCTGATTTTCTGAGAGAAGTGATTCTGTGGCTGAAAGTAATTCTTTTTAATTCTCTAACAAAAACTTTTAAAAATAGGATAGAGAATCACTTCACAGAATCAGGAGAAACCCCTTAGTTCATTTAGAGAATCACATCAATAGAATCAGCTGAGAATCACTTTTCTTTAAAAAACTGTTTGGCAAAGCTTCTGCTGGATTTAGCCGAGAATCAGCTCTGTGAGTTGTTACGCCTGGCAGCTCTCTAGGACCTCGAGAATCCCCTCACAGACCAACACAAGTATGCTCTGCGAGTTGTTACGCCTAGCAGCTCTCTAGGACCTCGAGAATCCCCTCACAGACCAACACAAGTCTTTTCTGCGCACCCGGGAAGAACTTCCCGGTCGGTCACCCATCTCGAAATTGCTCCAGGCCAAGCACGCTTAACCTCGGAGGTCTTTCGAGATGAGCTCTCGGAAAAGAAGTTGCAACTTACTGGTATGAGTATTCTATCAATCCTATTAAGCCATGTGCCAGGATGTCGCACGAGTTCTGCCAAACAGGGCCTAACACTCTCTTTGAATCCACCAGCAAATTCATCTGGATATTACGTACTGCCACCGAATTAGAATATTTGTGTTTGACCTTTCCTCTTATTAAAAAGTTATGCAAATATGCAAAAAAAAAAGTCACACTTAAAGTACACATAATTATAAAATAAATTACAAATAAAATAAATAATATAAACAGAATATTTGAATAAAACAAATGGTCAATGTCATGATAAAAAAGTCAAGGACGACAAATATTTCGAAATGGAAGTAGTATTAGTTAATATCAAGGTAGCTAGAAGGTGTTAGGTACGGTATTAGCTGGTTTCTTTTGAATCACCCAGCTAAACGTAACTAGCTAACAATTATACAATTAGCTAATGGATCTAAACCAACTCTAAATAAAGTTAGATCATGATCCATCCAGCAGGATGGTCCATACTTTGTTTAGGATCTATATATATGTTCAACCCATTTTTAAATTCAATTATTAGGAAATATTCAAAATACCTTTTGTAAATCTGAGAGAGTAATCAAGTTGTATGTGAGTAAATTTAATGGCGAGACTTATTACATGTTTAAAGTTGAGTCTTCAGCTCAACACAAGCACTGAATGTATGGCTATTATTTTTTAATAGTAGGCATTGTGTTGACAATGGGGTGTCTGTATAGCGTTTGTCATTCTCAGGTTCCTTAGTGTAAGATATGCGTCTGTAAAAGTGTTCATGAACGATTATGCTCAAGTGTATATACAAGTGTATGCGTCTATCTGTATTTTAAAAAAAAACATTATTAAACTGTTGTAATTTTGTTACTTAGGTAATAAATCAAGATCGGGTTAGCTTGTTCTAGAAGAAAATATAATATTTTTAACGCGTAATTGTGCCAAAAAGAAAGCTAATCCATTCTCTCTCTCAATCAATCCCCCAATATTTGTATACCGCGTTGGAATATTTCTTTTTGTCTAGTTCTTGGAGCCGAATGTCGTTGTCCCATGCCCCGATGCACAACATCCCCCATCCATCATGTGCCGCTTTCTTCAAACTTCCAACCAATCACATGCAAGATGTGTCATGTATATAGCCCCTTTTCCCTGCCTGAAGAATATTTGAAAAACAATGTCTGCCTGAAGAATATTTGAAAAGGACGATTTGTGTAAACCAGATTATCTTTTCTTCTGAAGAAAAGAATAAAAAACTTAAGTACGTATCAACCTAAGCCAATGACAAAAAACGCCTAGCTGGTGTGGGGACCAATGCAAGTTGAAATCTCTAGTATACACCCTATGGATGTAAACTATTTTAAGAGAGGGTTAGCACTTCTGAAATGTTGTGAGCCAATCCAAAATGCTGTTAGAAGGGATTTCCTCAACAAAAACAAAAATAGTAGCTAAGCCTTTTTCATGGTCCTCGAAAAGTACCATGATATGTACCACCAAATTACACCTGAAGAGAGGTGCAATATTTTAGCAACTACTAGGTGGCTAGGTATCAGATTTAATTTGTTGCCTCGTTATAATTTTTTTCGGGATAAGCCTTATTATAATTTTGTGATCCCTTGTGGTACCTCCCAAGCAACAAGCACCCTAAGCTAGCCATGCCAAATTGTACATTGCAATGGCATCTCTATCCCAATACTTTTTTTTCACCCTTGTTGTGTAAGCCCAGCTTAGTTGGTTAGGTCCTTGTGGTGGAACTTGCGCATCCAGGTTCGAGTCTCCGACTCGGTACGGATGTCACATTTTTCTAGATTTATTCTAGGATTTAATCGGCGCTATTCTTTCAGTGGTAGGCGACGTGGCCATCGATAGCGAAACGCCTGTAGTGACTTCTTCAATCTCAAAATCGAAACAGCCGGCCCAGTCTCTCGGAGGTGCTCATAGGGATAAGATTTACATACGTGTATTTATATATGTGAGTGTACGTGAGTGTCTGCATCTGTACGGGTGTTTAAAAAAAACTACTGCTCTATACTCAGCTATGAGAACGTGACCCTACGATCGCCGATCCTTAACGTAGCGGTCCTATAGAGTAGAGCCACGTGGAAAGCAAGCAGGAAACATGGGCGGGGGCCTGGCTGTGGCGTGCAGCGTGCTTTGTTCGTTGTTCCTTTCCAGAAAGACCAAACGATCGGGGGTCGTGATCGCACGGATCGCTATAAAGCTTCGGACGGGCAGAAAAAGGCGGGAGCCAAGCGCAAAGGCACCGGCCTGATCTTTTCTAATCGATCATCAACAACAAAGCGACGCGTAATGCAGTACTGGCTGTTCTGTTATTGCTAGCTGACGGTGCCGGGAGATGGGATGGGATCCATCTCCATGATGGCAGCTAGCTCGCGGTCACGAGAAGACCGGCGCCACTTTGAATGGGGAGGGACGGGACGGGACGGGACGGACGGCGATGGCAATCGGCCGATGCGTGGCCGAGGGAGATGAACTCGCGCAGATGACATCGTTGCCTTATTCGATCCTCCTTTGCTGATGTAAGCTTCAATTTGGCATTTTGCACAAACTGCAATTATCTCGCAGTATAGTTCATGCAGAATGCTACCAAAATTTCTTTCGGGTTTCGATCACTTAAATTGAACTGAATCATTTGTCTGAATGACTGAACTGATGCAGTTTCTTTGCTAAAATTAACGGCAGCAGAGAATCGGAATATCCGGGGGACCGCATGTAAAATAAAGCGCAGGACGATGGTCACGTTCAGACCTCCTTTTTTTAATATAATTGGCAGCTCTTCTGCCGGTTCGTTTCAAAAAAATGGTCACGTTCAGAGTGAAGTTGACAGGTGGAAGAAGGCCAGAAAGAGGACGGGGCTCACGGACTGAACAAACGGGCCGCCCTTGCTCACTCATGCGCCACACCGGCCCGGCCGCCGGCCTACACTACCGGTCGACCATCGATCTGTTCTTCTAGAACCCCCAAAGCCCGTCGGTTGTTTTAAGTATAAAAAAGTTTTCATGATCCGGTAATTTGATACAGATCACTAGGTGCTCCGTACTTAGGCCGTGATGATGATCGATGATGGCGATGCATGGCTGGTTGGCACCTGGTTTCATCTCCCGCTGTTCCGAGAGCTGCAGCAAAACCACGTACACGTACAGCACGTTCATTGCTCCGTATCTTGCTTGCTGTACATGTATATGTATGTCACGGATAGCTTGCTGCCTTCCACTCGATCTAGAACCGGCCATTTGGTTTCTGCCGGAGCATGTGAACTTCAATTTGAAAGAAGCATTAGTCTTACAGCTAATACTGCCATCAGGTACTGGACACAAGTGTATCAGAAGAAAATCTGAAAATCGTCTGGCAAAACTGAACCCTGTTGCATGCTGCCTCCTCAGCCCTCAGGCTGCTATCTATAGCTACTGCACCTGAGGCAACTCCAACATGTCATTTCGTTCAAAGATGCCAATGATTTTCCATTCATGTCTGTGGCTGCCGTGGTCCCCTCCCGGAGACAAGTACAGTACGGTGCTAGGTTGGCCGATCTGGATATATCATATATTCATATATGTATCTGATGATGATGGCCAATTCATTCATTCATTCATTCAGAGATTCAGGTGGAGGCTGGGAGACATGGAAAGATGGCCTGGCAGACAGCCACCCTTGTGGCATGTCGGATGCATCACACATCACAGGGAGGGCGCGCGCCTTCGTACAGTCTGATCTGATCTAATCTTCCGGTACCATATCATCATGTGATGAGTTGATGCAGTTAATCAGAGTAGGGCAAGGGCAGGCAGCTTGGTGGAGAACACGGGCAGCTGCTGCCTTCCCTCTCCATGCAGTTCTGAGATTGGATTCAGCATTCAGAGCAACGAGACGCAGACGATGACCTTATCGGCTTGACGGCAGGTTGACGTAGAGTTCTCGGGCTAGCTTACCTTAGCTTAACAGTAATCAATGCACCCTGCCTGTAATGCCTGCTGCTCGCTGTCTGTCCTGCTCGGCAAGCATGTTCCGTGTCGGTCTCTTGGTCGGGGGCCTGTAACGCGTGTCGTCCAGCCATCCAGTGATGCTCCCACCATTTTTTTTAGAGGATTCATTTGTTTTTTTCAGTTTGTTTAGTTTTTATAGCCTTTTCCTTTGTTTTCTGATCTTCTAGAGGACACACTCTCTCGGGTCAGGTTATTTGTGCACCTCGAACAAACTAAAAAAACCGAGGAATAAATATTTTAGTCTTGAATAGATTATATGGACTAAACTAACAAAAAATATATAGAACAAATATGAACTCAAAGCAAAAATATGCACCCAAATATAAGCTATATAAAATCCTGGAAGGAACAAAAGGAACAAAAAATAAAATAAAGAAATTAATAAAAAGAAACGAAAAAGGAAAAGAAAAAGAAAAAAGGCCACATGCCGTAACTGGGCTACAACAGTCAACAGGCCTCAGTGGGCCGACAGACCTGGGAATGCGCGGCCACGGCGCTAAATTCCACTCTTTTCCCTCTCTCGCGTCGGTATTGGTCGAGAGTTCAGACAGTGTAGCCAAAATGCGAATGGGTTGCCTTGGGCCTCCAGCACATTCATAGATCGGTGACTACAAAGCTTACTATTTGCATAGGGTGTATTTGCATATAATAAATATGATAGCATGCTCCACTTCTTTGCTTTATACCGTACCTCTATTCATTTTTTAGTGTTACAAAATCAAATATTCTAATTAATAGAAAATATTTTTCTACGCTCCTCAAGCAACACACGAGAAGTTCACCTAGGTGTCGTTTGGAAGTTGATATTAAAAGGTGGAATCATGAATTGGCATTGATGAGCACCTACAGATGTTTGGATGGATTGGGTATTGGCAGCCGGAATTGGGCTCCAATGCCGTGGGGCATTTGCCCACCGTTACGCGAGCCCACCCACAATTCAGAGCCTTCCGGCTCTGTATTGCCTCTGAATCGCCCCTCCCCTGCGTAACGCCTCGCCTTTCTCGCACGCGCGGAAGAATTCCGTCGGGCGGGACACGAGCGACGGGCGGGAGACAGGCGGCGGCGGAGGCAGCCGCCCCATATCCCCATGCGCGCTCGGCCACCCCTGTCTCCACCAGGTACTCCTCCGCCGCCCCCATCTCCTTCACCATCTCGTTCCCCAGGCCGCTCGGGAGAGAAAAGGGCAACCAGGGAGGTCGTCTTCGCCGCCGGTCGCCGCCGCCTCGATCGCATCCGTCTTCGGCACAGGTCGCCTCTGTCTCCCCCGTCTCCTTCCCCTTTTCCCATCTCACTGCTGCAGCCATAGTTATTAGGACCGGACCGGTCATCGAACCGGTGAGGGTCTCGGTTCAATGGTTCATTGGTTCAACCGTTAAGAACCGGTTGAACCGCCGGTTCAATAGCACTGAACCGTTTTAGTGAACCGGTCACACATATCTTTGAACCGGTCCCATATACCGGTTATAACTAACATTTTAACAATACAAATTATATAAATAGCTGATCATAAAAAATATATGCTCATAAAAAACACAAAGTTGTTAAAATACCTTTGTTCAACATGGCATGCATACAGTATAGGAAATCTAATTCATGAACATGGCAGACATACAATTTGGGAAAAACTCAAGCTTTCAACATCACAGGTTGCATACCAAGTTCAAATGTTCAACATGACAGGACAGATCACAAACCCGTACATAAAAAATTCAGGTGACCAACAATTCAACAATCAACATGACAGACAATACATGTCATAGACTCACACATGATAGGAAAATTGCACAACCAAAGTGCCAAATGCACGCACAGGCACAGACACACAACAAATTGATAGCTAAATAATTAATAAAATGNACAGGTCGCCTCCGTCTCCCCCGCGTCCTTCCTCTTTTCCCATCTCACTGCTACAGCATCTCGGTTGAAACCCTAACCTCTGTTGTTTAGATTTTTCAGGGCACTTCACACCAAGCGTTGGGTTGCTGCATTGGCCGATTGAAGGTATGTGAAGCATTGATGTCTCCCTCTTATATGCCATGATGTTTATGAATGGTGTGTGTGCATTGTAGCTATACAATGTTAGATCTCGAATTGGTTTCTTATATAACTGAAGAAAAAAAAGAAGAAAGAAGAGAAGAATTGTGTTGACAGAACTCTACTTTGAGTCGGTTGTTCTTGGGCTTGCATATCTTAGTGAGCAGCGGCCACCAAGGGATTTAGGGTGCTTTAGCAGTGATGAGCACCGTCATAATAATAAGAAGTATTTGCTCAAGGAGATGTATGATGGGTCTGAAGTTACATGTTATGATAAGTTACGTTTGACTAAAAGGAACTTCCATGATAAGTTGCGTTTGACTAAAAGAAACTTCATTTCAAGATGCTCTAAAATCCACCTAGCCATTACCAATGCCTCAGGCTATTCCTCCTGGAGAAATCCTTGCTGCACTTGAACAAATACCGGATTTAGCTAGATGTGATCTTTTGCGGCCTTATGGGAAACTGATCCTCAATGAACGTTTATTCCATGCGCTTATGGAACTGCCTATGGACATGAGGAAAGGATGGCTCCTTATGCTGAATTAGATGAATGGTGGCTGATTGAAAGATGTATTGTATGCTTGCTGTTATGTAATATAGTAGTAATGAACCTTTTAAATTATGTGTCGTGAGATGTCATGATACTTGTAAGAGACTTGGAATATTGATCATGAAGTATTGACTCTATAATAGATGCTTCTGATCAACATTAAATTATGGGTTGTCATCAATTTTTTCCAAGTTTTTTATCATATTATTGCAGTATCTACTATTATTTTTGAATATTATCATGTTTTTTAGTGTAAAGTAATATATTTAATCATTCAATAAATCTGCATTTTGTGAAATACATATTGCAATGCATCTACACCATTGTAGACAACCCAGACTACAATTTCAGTTTTGTACATCCAAACATGTATTGGAATTGGTTATTTCCTTTGATTTCAGCTGCCGACTACTTGTGCATCCAAACTAGGGATGGCAATTTTGCCCGCGGACGCGGATATCCGCGGATACCCAACCCGACGGGTAAGGGTACGGGTAAGAAATTTCACCCGCGGGCGCGGATACGGGCGAGAAATTTTACCCGCGGGCAGCTAACGGGTAAAATCCTTCACCCGCGGATAATATCCGTTACCCGTTGAACTATACATCCCTATCAAATATCAGCCCAATATTACAATTCGGCCCAAAGCAAGCCCACCAAAAAACATTATATTCTGCACGGCTGGTGGTGTTGTGCACTAGTACACTGTGTGTGTGGTAGTGTGGACGTGTGGTGTTGCCGGATGCTATAATAATTGATACAATGAGACATTATATTGTATTATTGTTGCTGTTCAATGTGTGTACGAGACATTATATTGCTGCTGGTGGATCAAATTGTTGATGTTCAATGTGTGATTATATTGTTTGATCCATATATTGCATTATGGCTGTCCAAATGTTGTCATTTTTGTTGAAATGAGCCAATTTTCTGGCGGGTGACGGGTATACCCGATACCCGCGGATATCCGCGGGCGCGGATACGGGCAGAAATTTTTACCCGCGGGCAGGCTCGCGGGCGGGTAAAGGGCGGATGCGCGGATATACTCGCGGGCGGGTAAACGCCTTACCCGCACTTACCCGACCCGCTGCCATCCCTAATCCAAACAATGATATTGGTATTTGAGGCCATTTCCAATTCCCCTCAGCATTGGTATTCTGGGTCAATTCAATGCCATACCCTCCAATATCTACATCCAAACGGAGCCCTAGTTAATTAGAGCATCTCCACACTAAAAAAACAAAGAGAAAAGAAAGAAGCTTCGCCTGCGCGACAAGCCATGCCAATGCCAAGCCAAGGCTATGGCTTCCATCGACACGGAATAGGTACGGCGTCATGTTACGATCACATCAGATCAAAAAAAACATCTCTGATGTTTTCTGAATCTATTCCTCGCGGCGCGATCGAGCAAAGCGGCAAAGCAGCGAGCGATGAAGAGCATCGGCGCTCGCATCGGCCCCTTTGCCGATCACGCACACGCAGCGCAAGATATGTGCCGTGTTCCCATCCGGATTCATTCGTCCGTCAGAAAAGCCAGCCGAGTGAGGGCATGTTCAGAGCATATCCAATGATTTCTTTCTCTCGCGGCGGCATCGTCCGCCTTGCTTTTCCGTTCTTTCTTTCGGGGCCGGAAAAGATTTCAGATGAGGAATCGCATATGAATCTCCCGAATCCGTGTCCCTCTTCCTGCTTTTTCCAAAGCCTCCTTTTGACCGGGGAATCTCTTCCTTTCTTTTATTGGCATAGCGACTGATCTATCGATGCTCCCTGCATTCCCAGCCCAGATTGTGCTGCCTTGCCTTTGCATGCATCTGCCCGACAATCCAGCTTCTGTGTCCTGAATTTAGCAGCTTGCAGTCTGATGGAAAGAAGATGTTTAATTTGCCTGTGCTAGATGAACATTGAGTTAACTGTGTGTGACTGATCACAGATAAAAGGCAAGTAACTGGAGTTGTACTGACAGCGGAGCTCGGAGCACTTGTTCAGACAAAGGGCTCAAATCAACAAGCAAGGCTAGCACGGATGCATGCCAAACTATGCGCACAGCGCAGCACGGATGCAACTTGCAAGTAGCTGAGCATCAAACGCAGCTTTGTAGAAAGTAGGTGAAGCATAAAAGAACGGTGGCGATGTCTGATAACTGACACAACGATGTTCGAGCTTTCCTGACGACAGTTCAGTTCAGAGAAACAAAGCACTTGAGCTTAGTACACACAGTATCCTGCACTTCGCTTCGCAGATGAGTTAATAATCTAGTTCCTCCGTCCTAAATTACTATTCGTTCTGGCTTTTCTAGGTTTATTGTTTTTGCTATGCATATAGATATATCGTATATCTAGATGCATAACAAAAGTAACGAATCTAGAAAAACCATAACCAAAAGTAATTTGGCATGGAGGGAGTACTTCCATGGACAAACCCTGGTGATAAACTGTATTTCTCCTTTTCCACCCTACCGTGTCCTGATTTTTTAAGAGAGAACAAAGAACGGACAAGTGATATCAAGTCATAAGATTCTTTCTAAACTTTCTCAGAAACAATGCCGGCACTAATGCTGCTGCATCTCATGAGGAAAAAAAAAAGTAAAGTGTGATGTACATTTGTGGATAGCAGCGTGGCAATCCTAGAACAATGTTTGCATGCCACAGACACTGCTGAAAGATTATTCAGCAGTGCCTGTCGCTGGCGGCGAAGGAACATCGGCGCGCGGATGCGTAGATCGATCGATCGCAATGACAACACGGAGCCGAGGGAGAGAGAATCTGGTTCCGCGCCGTTTGCTGCCGCGTATAAATAGCCAGGCACCCGTGCGCAGCCTTCGCCGCGACAGCTCGACCGACCAATTGACAAGTTCATTCAGTACAGTGAGAGTGAGTTGTGAGTTTTGTTGCTGACGAACTGAACTGAACTGACGATGGATAGCTCCTCTGATGCTCATGGGTGAGGCCTCAGATCACACCTTTTGGTTTTGTATGCACATTCTGAATTTTCTTAGTTGTTTTCTCAACAAAGTGCAATTTTCTAAGGCAAATTCGGCACCACACTTTTGTGCACACCGAAATACCGAATATTAGGCAGGTTTGGTCAGGCTAAGTGTGGTTAGGATCTGCTTAATATCCACTGACATAATCTGCATGGAACACTTTTATCTGGCGCATTATTGCTCGACTTGTCATAGACACATTCTCAATCGACAAATATTACCATGGTTGTGACTTGCATTGTGAGTGTGACAGGGCATGGAATGTGTGACGTACCACACTTTGAATCTATGCTGAGAGATCTTACACAGCGACAGAATATTTTTGTTCCCCTACAAACTAAAATCCAGCTTCTAGAAGCCAGCTATGTATCCAAATCCATGATAACTTTTACAATCTAGATTTTAACTATCCAGCTTTTACAATCTAGCTTCCACAATCTACCGGGATCCAAACACAGCCTAATAGAGTAACGTGACTGACTCTGTGAGTACCTTGCTAATGTGTCTCGATCTAACCAACCTTGCAACCAACACGCGATTGCTTCTTTGGCAGGCGCCACAAGTGCGCGGCGTGCTTCCGGCAGTTCAACAAGATGGAGCACCTGGTGGAGCACATGCGGGCGGCGCGGCACTCGGCGCACGAGCCCCGCTGCGACATCTGCCGCAAGCACTGCCGCTCCTTGGAGGCGCTCAGGGACCACCTCGGCGTCGGCGGCTCCACGCTGCCCAAGGCCGCCGCCTGCGCCGACGCCTTCGCCGCGCGCGGCTGCGCGGTCTGCCTCCGCGTCCTCCGCACCGCCGCGGAGGCCGCGCGCCACCGCGCCTCCTGCAGGCTCACTCGCGCCCCGCCGCCGGCGTCCAGGACGGCCACGGGCATGATGAACCGCCAGCCACAGGGAGGAGGGCGGGCGCTGGCACTGGGCTGCAAGATGGTCGGCGCCGGCAGCGACGGCTCCCTGGACGTGGTGGCGTGGGTGTGCGTCGTCGACGAGCAGGAGAACCTCCTGGTCGACACCTACGTGAAGCCGCTCATCCCGGTGACGCACTACCGGTACGAGACGACGGGGATCCGGCCGGAGCACCTCCGCGGCAGCCCGACGGTGAAGGACGCGCAGCGGCGTGTGCAGGAGCTGCTGCTCAACGGCGAGCAGCCGTGGAAGGCGCGCACCAGCCGGAGCAGGGCCAGGCTGCTGGTCGGCCACGGCCTGGACCACGACCTCGACGCGCTCGGCATGGACTACCCGGCCTACCTCAAGCGCGACACGGCCACGTACCCGCCGCTGATGAAGACGAGCAAGCTCAGCAACTCGCTCAAGTTCCTCACGCTCACATACCTCGGCTACGAGATCCAGCGGGGGCACCAGCACCCGTACGAGGACTGCGTCGCCGCCATGCGCCTCTACCACAGGATGAAGAAACAGGACGACCACCCTAAGGGCGGCGACGCCGGTGCACCGGCGGCGAGCGCGGACCAGGCGTTTCCGGCGTGGAGGCAGCGGGAGCTGGAGCGCATGACGCCCGAGGAGCTGCTCCGGCTCTCCACGCCGGACTACCACTGCTGGTGCCTCGATGACTAGCCAGGCTCCATTCTCCATAGCTAGCTAGCTTGGCTAGCTCCGGCAGAACCAGATCGATCGGCGCATCATCCGGGGTCATCACGTTCTTCCATGACGACGTACGACGTCGACGGATATGATTCTCCACCGATCAGCCATGCGTCAGCTCCGCCTCAAAGAATTACTCAATCTAGTAACCACTCAAAATGTTTGTCACCCATATCCGATACCTATGATGATCGATTATGGTCTACTGTATAATGCATCCTTGGACCTAGCTAGCTAGAATCTAGGAGTATATATCTATGCGGCCACCCGAGCCATGTGCCTATCGAGAGTCACTGACTCACTGTTATCTTAAGCAAAATCAATATCCAAAAAGAAACTAATATCACTAAGCAAGTTCAGCTCAAGTTTGGTCGTCAATGCTGACTAAGTTATTTGACGTGGAACCTATCTAATGACGGGTTTGAGTCTCCAACTCCATATGGGAGGGAGATGCTTTTCGGTTAATATTTTTTTGGGAAAAGTCTAATTTTCAACCTCCAACTATAGCAGAAGTCTGATTTTCAACCTACAACTACAAAACCGGACAGAGAGGGCCATCGAACTGTCAAAACCGGGCAAATTTAGCCCTTTGGGTGGTTTTGAAGTGTGGTTTTGCATTTTTAAAATTTTTAAAAGTTTAGATTTAATGTAAAAATTCATAACTAATTCATTTCAAATCAAAAAAATATCAAATCAGTGCTAAAAGTTTTCTAAAAATGTAACCTATCTATTGGTGTTCTATTTGGCATTATTTGAAACTTAGTTGTCCGTGTTCCTTGTGTTTTATTACAAGCAATAAAATAGTAGGAATAGCAACAAATATTATGTAAATAACACTAAATAGAGTACAAACAAATAGCCTACATTTTTAGAAAACTTTTGGTATCAACTTCATATTTTTTGGATTTGAAATGAATTAGTTATGGATTTTGATCAAATCAAAAAGAATTGAAAATTCTAGAAAATGCAAAACCACCTTCAAAACCATCTAAAGGGCCAAATTTGCCCGGTTTTGACAGTTCGATGGCCCTCCCTGTCCGGTTTCATAGTTGCATGTTGAAAATCAAACTTTGTTATAGTTGGAGGTTGAAAATTAGACTTTTCCCTATTTTTTTGGATGGTAAGTGATAAGGGCATATAAATATAAAGACTTTTGTGGTGTACGTGCACATACAAAGCGCTTGGTAGAGGCCAGAGGGGTTTGGCTTGGAAAATGCTACATCTGCATCCTATTGACTTTTGGTCATAACATTTGACCATTCATTTTATTTAAAAAATTCTTTAATTATGGTTTATTTTATTTTACGACTTACTTTATTATTAAAATTATTTTATGCATGTCTTTGTAATAAATTATTGAATAAGACGAATGATCAAACGTTGAAATAAATAGTCAACGGTGACTAATATTTACTCCCTCTGTCCTGTAATACAAGGCATTCTAGCAATTTTAAGACAGATTAAGAGAAAGAGCAAAAGACGCATGTACCCTCTGACCTTTCCATTTAGTAACAGTAATTAAAGTTGTTCCTAAATTAAGCAGTGGAGGAGGAATAGAAAAGGCAAGTATGCAGTGGAGAGTCAAGAAAAATTAAATGATTTTCTTTAATACTTCTCTAAAAGTCTTAGAATGTCTTGTATTTGAGGACAAATTTTGAACTCTTGAATGCCTTATATTTTAGGACGGAGGGAGTAGATACAAAGGGACTACCTACATTCTGCGGAGAAGATGATAGAGTTAATGAATTAATGATAAATGGTTTACCATGCAAACTCCCACTCCATTTAGTTGCGTTAAAGTTGGAAGTAGAAAGGCAGAGGGTATTAAAATGCTCCATCTGCATCTTTATGCGGCATTGAAGATATTAACTTCATGTAGTTTATGCGGCATTGAAGATATTAATTTCATTCGAGGCTTTCGGTTAAAAACCCAAACCCTTTAAAGATGCAGGCTGGCAGCACCATTTAAGTAAGAAAGAGCTTACTATATTATATTTAATGGACAAATCCTTCTTTTTACTTTGCTATGAAGAAAGTATTTATAGAGAGATCCTTTTTGGTAGAATTAATTTGTACTTCAATTCGAAGTTTTCCTTTCATTTTATTGTATAGACACCTTACCAAGAAATAAAGTCACAAAAAACCAAAAATAAACCGATAAAGTTTAGTAGAAAAAAAGATAAACTTTAGATACTCCCAGTTTGAACTACATGTTGTTTAGGGTGCCAAAACCGTTTATAAATGACCTTCTGCCTGAAAACATTTTAAATAAAGAAGTTAAAATATTTAGCAGTTTTTAATATCAATCTAATTGAAATCGACAATCTGTAAATTCTAACATAGTAATAGTAAAAATATTTGACAAGCAATAATCCTAAAATGATATGTACCTTAAACGAAAGGGAGCATGCATTTTACAAAAGGACTTAGACAAGGCCCACCTCGCGTTAAGATAACGTGAGAGCCCTTGCCTTTGTCAAAGTACTATGAACCAGCTCCTGTTTCTTTCTGTGCTCTTCTCGTATTTGGCTCCTTCCTCTACTCTGTGGGTGCTCTCCTAGCACCCTCTCTTCCCCCTCCTCTCCTATCCCATCCCCCTCCAATCTAAGCTCCCATATGGCCCCTCCTATCCGCCACACCCGCCATCCATGATCCATGCTACCGTCGTCACTAACTATTACTAGTCCGACGCCCCTCCCCCCCTCCCCCCAAACCCTAAACCACACACACCGACCTCGCCCACCAGCTGTCCTCCACCACCCGACTAACGGCACTCCTGCCACCTTAAATCGTCACCCCCAACCAGTGGCGGAGCTGAGGGGGGGCGGCAGGGGCCATGGCCCCCCCAACATCTGAAAAAAAATTAGATACCTTTTAATGTTAATATACATTAGAGTAGTTTTATTTAATAAAAAAGTCAGCTATTAGTTAGTGCTAGCAGCTACAATTTCATCAGTTTAACTTCGACGATTGCGGCAGCTACATGATGACAGGTGTGGCTCTTTTCCTCCAACTAAAACCAACGTAAACATACCTTAATATTTTTCCATAAATTATTCCTGATTTCTTCTCTCATAATATAGAATTTTTGCTGGAATTAGATCAAATCCTTGTAAGAAACCAACGCAAAATATCAAAATAATATAATGGAAGATTCTTAAGATATTGCTTGGTACTTTATATTAAGAGAGAAATTGTAATGAAGCCGCAGCATTTCCGAATATTGATGATTTTGGTGTGGTAAAGCATCGCGCGGGCAAGATGAATTGAACAAGCAAGAAATGCGGATCCCATATACAAATTATTTGTTTTTGTGCATTTTTATTGCTCAGTATTATATATAATAGTTATCTAGTGTATGTGCATGTGAACAATAAAAAGTTAGTGTAAATTTTTAAATGATTGAACCGACAAATGTTGTATGTATTTGTTTGCCCCCCTTTTAAATTTGTCTCCGGCTCCGCCACTGTCCCCAACCCGTCACTGCTACCGAATCGGCCATTGTTGCATCCATTCCTCTAGAGTTGGTCCTCTTCTCTAACTCTAGGTAGCCTCTGGCCCCTAGCCTGGGTCTATCGGGGTTTCTTAAAGGCTCCTGGCCCTTCAGCGCACCAGAGCACTCGATGCCCTGCAGTGCCCCTCCGGGAGTGCCACCTGTACTCTCAGCTAAATTGCAAAATGGTCCTCTTATTTTTTAGAAATCAACCCGCACTTTTGGATATCGTTCTTAGATATTGTTACACATAAACTTTGGTTTCTTAAAATCACCCAGCACCCCAATTCAGCTATTGTTCATTTGTTCTTATGCTTTGTTACAAATAAACCTTTCATTGTTTTTTAAAAAAATCAATCCACACTCAATCCTCTCAAAATATATCCATAAAACAAATAGTATTATGATGCAAAAAAGGAAAAATGGAGAATATAAAGTGACATGCATGGTGTTTGTTTTCATGCTTAACATGTTCTGATTAATTGACGCTAATGAGACTCTGAACTAATATGTGCATCTAAAACATGTAAGATGCAGTCTTAGCATGAAGCTACCTTTGTTTAATATTGTGTGCCACCATTGTAATTGAATAACTTCTATGTTTAATACTCTAAGTGACCGTGGCACCCTAAGCGGGGGTGAATTAGATGTCCTAAAAACTAAGATTCCAACTACATATAAAAACCTATTCTAATTTTATCTGGATGTGCACTAGGTTTGCACCCTTAGTTCCAATCCTATCAACTACACAAGACAATTCTAGGAAAAGTAAACTCGGAATGTAAATGGCACAATGTAAATGCAGAAGTGTAAAAGGTAGATAATGCAAACTCTCGACGCCACAATTTTTCTAGAGGTATCAGAAAATGGCTAACTTCCCCCTAATGCTCGTTGGAGCCCCTTTTGGGAAGTGCCTTGCACTAGGACAAAAGCTCCATGGTGAGCAACCTCCGTGATAGGCAGGAGGACCATCCACAACACAAGTGACAACCACCGACTATTGTTATGTGCACCGCAATACTCGGTGCCAAGATAATTGTTTGCCTTAGCACCACACACTATTGCTGTGCTAGCACCTTAGCAATGGACCAACTATTGTTGTTCTAGCACAACTACAATTGACCGGCTGTTGTTGTGCTTATAACACTGTACCATAGCAACAGTATGTGCTCATGTTTCTTTATTTTACTTTATTTATTTGCATTTTCTTCTTTGGGTTTGACTTATTTATTCGCATTTTCTTCTTTGGGTTTGACTTGCATGATGCCTTGGGTTCTTAAAGGTATTCTCATGTCTTGATGATGTCCTCTTAACCTTATTTTAGATGTTTATTCACCCAAATCCATTACCTTGCATCCATGAGACCAAATCCTTGTATAATAGAAAAATTTATTACTCCCAAAGGTTATATTGCCATACAATCACCAAAATCACCAATGGCCTATGCTAAGTCTATTTTCCTTGGAAACCTGTTGTTGCTTAAATTTTTTATTATTTTTTTATGAACTACAATCTAGAATACTTATTGTTTCTTGTTTCTTGAACTTCCCACATCCAATATTGTTATGACTATACTCTGGATGCTATGCATGTAATAGGAGAATGGTTTCGGAACTTGGATGATTTGATAAGAGCAAGATGCGTTCCATAAGCAAGGCTTTGTTTTTTTACTGATACATAAATTTTTTTGAAAGTATTTATTGCTTCGTAGTTTGATAGCAAGATCTAGCTCTACACTATAACGTAAGTGAAATTGTTATATATTTTCTGATCAGCATATTTCTATCTATCATCGAGCAACTCTATATATAATACTCTCACTATAAGGCGCGCAAAGCGCGCCAAAAGTTTTAGTAATTCTAATCCCCATCTTCTCTACTATATCCGGTCTCGACCACCTCCCCCGCTCCCCTGACTCCGGCGACCACCGCTCTCTCCCCTTGTCTCTCTTTTTTTCTGTATTTCTTTTTTCCTTTTCCGCATGATTTGTGATTAGTCTTTTCGGTTCTCGTAATAATCTAAAATGAGAGCCACCTCATTTTGGAATTTGCTTTACAAAATGCTACATGAAAAGGATTTATTAGCTGGAAAATCTTATGAAGAGGAAACTGAATAACTGAACATGTGTTACCGAGGGTAACAGTAACACCGTCAATTCTCTGGCACCGCTGTCTCCCCGACCCGAGTCCCCGTGACGCGCAAGCGGAACAGAAACGAGAAACCCCTCGTCGACGTCGCCGGCTCTCCATTCGGCAGTCCGCACTACCCTCCGAGCGCCGCCGTCCGCGGCCGCAGCCTCCGCAATGCCGCACGCCACGTGGTTTCGCAGCTTCCTGTCCCAGCGCCGCGACCGCGTGGTCGCGGCCTGCGCCGCTGTCGCGGCGCTCGCACTCCTCCTGGCCGCCGCCCCGTCCACGGAGGACCCCAGCCGGATGCGCGCCTACCTCGTGGGCCCCCTTCTCCGAGGGACCCACGAGGAGACGGTGGTGGCCGCGGCCGTGGCGGGAAGCTTCGCGGGCGCCTCCTCCTCCTCCTCCTCCTCCTCGCCGTCGCCCGCCGAAGCACCTCTTTCTTCCATCGGCGAGGTAGGTGCTGAGTTTCCGTTGTGAGGAGACTTTGAAAGAAAAATGGCAACCTCTTAATGGCTAAATGGTTCTCGTTTGCCGTGGCTTAATTCGAATTTTGGTTTACTTGGAGAAATTTGACTAACCTGCGCGGAATTTCAATTGCAAATCAACAACTACCGAGTGGCAACTTTTGAGGTGTAAACCCCGTAACATTTTAAGAGATTTTTTGCGGAATTTAAACCTTGATTCAGTAACATTTTGTAAAACACCTTTTTGTTTTCAGTGTGCATGTAAATCAGGCGAATGGGATACTGTTGAATCTGATTGAGTAAAACGGTCTGTCTGCAGATCAATTTGTCAGCCAGGATTGCGCCAACACCAGCCCCTTATATGTTCTTGGTTCCTTCACCTTCGCCTGCAGAGAATTCTGATGATGGTTCAATGGAGGAACCTGACCGTCCTGAGATAAAGGTATCCATCACTGCAAAATTGACATTACTTCTAGGAATGGGCATTTCATTATGCTATATTTCGTCCGGTTAAGAGAATTCCGTGAGGCTTACAGGTGCATTTAATTGTTGAATGTTGTGTCATGTTTCAAATTCATGCAAATAGGAAACTGTGTGAAAACTATTTTTTTAAAAGAAATCATGTTTTCTGTAACGACTTCTAATAAAATGTTACTTTTACTTCAGGGAAACCCATCAAAAGATCCAGCTTCTTTTCTCCAAGAGGTACATATCTAATCATGGGTGGAGTTTTCCCTTAGCAATTGTTTTATTTTTCTAAACCTCCTTGCTTGTGATGAAGCCCATTTCTAGTGGGAGAGGCGAAGGGAGAAACAGCTTCTGGAAAGAAACCGGCTTCGCTTCTCCGGACGTCTCTGAGGCGAATCTCAAGGTGACTACGATCCGTAATTCTCGGAAGGACTGAGCAGGCGACGAGGAAGGCGATCGCATATCCGACCTCGACCTAGGTCGCTACTCCGGCGATCTAGATCAAAGCAACGCCGGTGACCACCCGGTCCCGGCGCCCACGCCCCGCCCACCGACTCCCAGTCGGCGGCGGCCACCGCAGATCGAAGGTCAGCCGTTCCGACGCCGTCGACCACAGAATTTCCCCTAGGGGTTGCGCCGCTTAGGAACCCTAGGTCGGGACTGCTCTGGTGTGTGCGCCTACATCTGGTAAGCAACACATCCTTTTTTCTATCCGATCTAACAGCCATGGCTACGATCGGTTGTGAGACACCGGTTAACCCGGATGACAACGTCGCTGAGATGCTGAAAAACCTAAACCTGACTGCGGAAGAGGAGGTGGTGGCGGCTTTCAGCGACGATGAAGACGATGAAACGAACCCTACGGTGGAGTGGGTATTAGTTGGCAAGGTTCTCTCGCCGACGACGGTGCACGCGACAGCGATCTATGGTGCAATGAAGCCGGCGTGGGGGAATCCTGCTGGCCTGAAGATCAGATCGATCGGAAGGAAGGTAGATAACCTCTTTGTAGCGGAGTTTGCATACAAACAAGATTTGGAGCGGGCGCTTGGTGGCTCGCCATGGCTGGTGGGGAAGCACGCGGTGATACTGCGTGATTATGATGAGAGTCTGAAGCCATCGGAGATCAGTTTTGATCGCATGGAAATTTGGGCTTGGATTCTGGATCTCCCGCTCGGATGGATGAACAGACATCGTGGAGAAAGAGCAATGGGTTTGATCGGCCAGGTGATGAAGATGGATGTGGACAGGGATGGGAAAGCGAGTGGTCCCTTTCTCCGTGCGCGTGTGGCCATTGAGATTTCCAAGCCGGTGCGGCGTGGAGTGCTGCTGAAAACTAAACGGGATGGTGCACCGGAATGGTTTGATATCCAATATGAGAAGCTTCCATTCTATTGCATGTCCTGTGGGGTTATGGGGCATTCACATTTGGAGTGCGACAAGCCCCTAGTCCGTAATGCAGAGGGAAAACTGCCATACGATGTTCAGCTCAGGGTTTTTGACCCAAAGAGGAAAAAACTGCAAAGCTTCTCGGAAGCAGCTGCAGAAACTTTTGGTGGCGGTTCTTCGTCTAACTCAAAACAGCCTGGGGGAAGAGCAAGCCAGACAGGTGCCCGGCGATCTTCTGAGCAGAAGGATGGTCATGAGGTTAAGGAGGGCGAGGATGTAAACTCGCCATCGAAAGCTCCAGTGCAGACAAATGAGAAGAAAGAAGAACGTGTAGGCATGAACACTAGGAAGCAACTCTTCCAGACCAGTAAAGGAGATACAAGCAAGGAGGGATACAGGAAAAGGAAGTCAAAGGCCTCCAGCTCAAGCTCTTCTCTTATGCCGGAAAACATTACCCCGGTTACGGAGACTTTAGCTGTTGTCCCGACGGGTCTAATATCCAAGCGGGTGGACCAGATCAGTGGTATGGATGGCGCTAGCAATAGTGCTGCTGCTTCGGATGAGTTGACGAAGAAGCAGAAAACAAATAATACTCAAACAAGTGCACGATCGGCGGCGGCTGCGGTGGACAGCCCCCGCCGGGCACAATGAATTGCCTCAGTGTGAACTGCCGAGGATGTGGGCGATCCGCGGCAGTTCAAGAACTCCGCCATCTGGTGGAGACGCTGAAGCCTGCTGTAGTCTTCTTAATGGAGACTAGATTGTCGAGAGATCGGGCTCTTGAACTGAGAAGGGAGTTAGGTTTTCCAAATGGAGAAGCGGTGTCGGCTGTGGGATTGAGTGGAGGGTTGGCACTGTTCTGGCGGCGGGATGTTTTGGTGATGACTCAAAGTATGTCAAATTCACACATTGATGTAGTTTTGTCATGCGATACACTTTTGCCAAAACAGTGGCGTTTAACTGGGTTCTATGGGGAGCCAAGGAGGGAACTCAGGAAGAATAGTTGGTACCTATTGAGATTTCTCCGTGCGCAATTGGACCTTCCTTGGTTGTGCTTTGGAGATTTCAATGAAGTACTGTCAGCACAAGAACACTTTGGAGTGAATCCAAGGGAACGTTGGCAGATAGAGCATTTTCAGGATGTATGTGCTGAATGTGGTTTTAATGATCTCGGCTTCAATGGTCTTCCCTTCACTTGGGATAATCGCCAAGAGGCGGAGAGGAATGTTAAGGTGCGGCTGGACCGTGCACTGGGAGATGTCAAGTTCGCGGAGCACCTGGGAGAAACAACGGTGAATCATGTGCCCACGGCCTTTTCTGATCATTCAGCACTTCTGGTGGAGGTGAAGGAAACTGATAGCGGGGGCAGAAAGGAAAGGAAACCGAAGTTGTTCCGCTATGAAAATATGTGGCAGCGTCATGAATCGTACACGGAGTTTGTGAAGCAATCCTGGGAGGGTTACACTTTTGATGGTGGGCTGCAGGGTTTTGCTTCCAAATTATCCTCTCTACAAAAGGCTCTGCAAGGGTGGGATAAAGATACTTTTGGTTCAGTAAGAACGAGGCTCAGGCAAGTAAGAGAGGACCTTGCGCAGGAGAGGAGTCGTACCCTTTATAGGGGGCCATCCGAGAGGGAGAGGCGCCTAATGCAAGAGCTAGCTGAAACCTTGGCAAGAGAAGAAGAGATGGAACGTCAGCGTTCGCGAATGGACTGGCTGAAGTCAGGAGATAAAAATACTGGCTTTTTTCAGGCCAAAGCTAAAGCAAGAGGACGCACAAACAGAATTCGTGCGTTGAGGACGGCAGATGGATCGCTGGCTACAGATCAAGGGGTACTTGAGCAAATGGCATCCAATTTCTATAGAGATTTATTCTCAGCACAGGAGGAGGTGCACCCGGAACTGATTTGCCAGTATGTTCCTCGCAAAGTTACAGCCGAGATGGGGGAGTTGCTTGAAAGGCCTTTCAATGAAGAGGAGATTAATGCTGCCCTTTTTCAGATGAAGGCCAGTAAAGCCCCTGGAGAGGATGGTTTCACGGCCGGGTTTTTCCAAAAACATTGGGAACTACTGAAAGCTGAGATCACACAGGCGGTTTTGGGTTTTCTGAATGGAGGAGAGATGCCGGAGTTGATTAACAAAACAATCCTGGTATTAATTCCTAAGGTAACAAATCCGCAAGAACTTACTCAATTCCGGCCTATATCTCTCTGCAATGTACTATATAAAATTTGTTCCAAGGCGATGGCAAATAGATTGAGGTTGGTTTTGGATGATATTATTTCTTTGGAGCAAAGTGCTTTTGTCCCAGGAAGACTCATCACTGACAATGTCCTCGTTGCATATGAGTGTATTCATTATCTTCGGAACAAGAAGGGCAAAACTGGGGCATGTGCTATTAAGCTAGATATGGCGAAGGCTTATGATCGTGTGGAATGGAGGTACTTGCATGATATCATGATAGCACTTGGCTTCCCGGGGGGGTGGTGTAATCTGGTGATGAAGTGTGTGACTTCGGTTACCTTCTCTGTGAGGGTTAATGGAGTTTTGTCACCATCTTTCAAACCAACCCGGGGGATTCGACAAGGGGACCCGATTTCACCATATCTGTTTTTATTGTGCGCGGAAGGGTTCACAAGTATGTTAAAGGCGAGGGGACCTCAGTACCTCTCGCGAGGAGTTAGAGTAAGCTGTCATGCCCCATGGATTTCTCACCTTTTATTTGCTGACGATTGTTTGATATTCACGCAAGCAACTAATAGGGGTGCGGACAGAGTAAGCGAGATTTTGGATATCTACAATAGGGGCTCAGGACAGCTGGTGAATAAGCACAAGTCAGCGGTGTATTTCAGTACCAATTGTGGAGACACGGACAAGGAGGAGGTACACCAGGCTCTGGAAATTCCGACAGAGGCACTAGGGGAAAAATACCTTGGTCTGCCAACAGCGGTTGGCAAGGTAGTTGACGGTGCGTTTGATTATGTGCCTGATAGGATCAGGAACTTTGCTAATGGCTGGAGTGAGAATCTTCTCAGTTGTGCTGGACGGGAGGTGCTTATAAAGGCTAATGCCCAAGCAGTGCCTACCTACCCGATGAGTTGCTTCAAATTGCCGGCCAAAGTATACAGGAGAATGAAAACCTACATATCAAATTTCTGGTGGGGAAGTTCAATTGACAACCATAAACTACATTGGCAGCGGTGGCCGAAGTTCACAAGCTCTAAGGCCAATGGTGGAATGGGTTTCAGGGATTTGCCACTCTTCAATCAGGCGCTGTTGGGGAAACAGGGGTGGCGTTTGATGATGAGGCCGGACTCCCTGTGTGCCCGGGTTTTGAAAGGGAAATACTATCCACATGGAGATTTCCTCTCAGCTACAAAAAAGAAAAGAAGTTCTGAAACTTGGAGAGCGATCTTATGGGGCAGAGAGGCGATTAAGAAAGGATTGATTAAGAGGATCGGTCCAGGAGATTCAGTTAATATCTGGGAAGATAATTGGATCGGGGGATTGAGATCCATGAAGCCGCTGCTGAAACAAGATGGAGTAGAGGTGGAATGGGTGAACGAACTGTTTATCCCGGGTACTAGAACATGGAATGAGCAGCTTGTTTATACTTCTTTTATCCTTCGAGATGCAGAAGAGATCCTGAAAGTCAGACCTGGATTGCGAATGCAAGAGGATATAATTGCTTGGGCTGATGAAAAGAATGGATGGTACTCTGTACGTTCTTGTTACAGGAGATTGAAAGAGGAACAGGATCAGAGGGATGCAATGGCGCATTGTGCAGTGGACTCGTCCGAAAATTCAATATGGTGGCGAGTCCTTTGGCGCCTGAATGTCCCTCCTAAGGTCCGGATTTTTTGGTGGCGTGCGCTGAACAATTTTCTACCAACAAGGGGAGAGTTGAAACGAAGACACATAGACCGTGAGAACCATTGCATGGCCTGTGGAGAACCAGGTGAATCGCTGCATCATATAGCTATTGTCTGCACTTTTGCGCGTCAGTTTTGGACAAGGGTGCAGGAGATCACTGGTTTCAAAATGCCGTCTCTCCACCCAGCTACCTGGACAAGGGATGTTTTGTCCGGGGATGTGTGTTCGCCAAGGGAGACAGCGTTGATCATTTGTGGAGCTTGGTCCCTATGGTCAGGACGAAACGCAAGAAAACATGGTAAAGATCGATGGAATGCAGGGGCAGCTGTTCGGCACGTGGCTGCCATGGTTGATGACCTTGTTTGCTTGCAGGATGAAAATAATGGGAGTATGAGATCGCAACCCCGACGGAGAGTGTGGGAACGACCTCCTGAGGGATGGATCAAAGTGAACACTGACGCTGCCTTTCAGGACGCCTCGGCGACAGGAGCGTCGGGTGCTGTTATCCGTGACGCGGATGGAAGATTGCTGGCGGCGGCGGCAAAACGGTATACTCATTTGGCGGATGCACTGATGGGGGAATTCCTAGCTGCGCGTGATGGTCTCCTCTTGGCGTCTCAGCGGGGGTTCAACAGAGTGGTGCTAGAGAGTGATAACCTTGCAATGGTTAATATGCTGAAAGCCAATTGTGGTGACCGGAGTGCTGTTTTTGGCTTATGGCCGGAGATCCAGGAGCTAGGCAGGTCCTTTTTGTCTTTAGTTTTTTCCTTTGTTAATAGGGAAGGTAACGGGGCAGCACATGTGTGTGCAAGCTTGGCCTCACTACTGGATCCTGAACTACTTTGGTTAGATCCCTACCCGTCGTGTCTCGTGGAAGCGGCGCGGGTCGATTGTAATCCTGCTGTGATTTAATGAAAGCTCCTGATCTGCTCAAAAAAAGCCCATTTCTAGTGGTTTGACTACAATGAACTCTGATGTCAATGGAGAACATGACATGAATAGCAAACCTGTTCTTCCTCTAAGGCCAGAGGTTGGTGCTTTGCCTTTTTTGGGTGATAATTTCATCTTGTAGTATTAGAAATCAAAATTGTAAGAATACCTTTTTTTTTGGCTTGTCATTTTAGCAGGCTCCAATTTGGTCAACAGCAGCGGATGAAGAGCTTATATATGCAAAGAAAGAGATCATTAATGCACCATTGATATTGGATGACCCTGATATATATGCGCCCCTGTTCCGGAATGTGTCCATGTTTAAAAGGTAAGGGATTGGCTTCATTTTGTCTGGCTTGCAATTGGTATGTTTCATAATTCCTGACCAGGGGTTGAAGGCCTAATTGTGTGGTAAACAATATTCTGTTCATAAGGATGACTAATTTGTAATTTGCTTGACACTATGATCACTTAGTGGACTTGTTCTATTTTGTTGACTTACATATGTGTATCTTATTGTAGTACTTCGTTTATTCCCTGCCTTTTGTGACATACAATTCTACCAACTATCTGTACAATGGATGTAGAGTTGCATGTGAACTGAAATACCAATTAAAGGAAGCTGCAGTGGTAACTTAAGTTCCTAATATGACACGTTGTGTTTCTAACTTACTACTGTTTGCATGTTGGGTTGTACTTTACATTGGCTGTTTCATTTCAGTAGTTGACTTATCAAGTGTGTTCAACGCATGCTTCCAGGAGTTACGAACTGATGGAGAGACTTCTTAAGGTTTTCATATATCATGATGGAGCAAAACCTATTTTTCATTCCCCAGAGTTGAAAGGCATCTATGCATCTGAGGGGTGGTTTATGAAATTGATGGAGACAAACCAGAACTTTGTTGTGAGAGATCCAAATAGAGCCCATTTATTTTATCTCCCATATAGCTCTCGTCAGCTGGAGCATAATCTTTATGTGCCTGGCTCAAATACTATTGAGCCACTGTCTATATTTGTTAAAAATTACATTGACACGATTTCTGCCAAGTACCCATATTGGAATAGGACAAAAGGAGCGGATCATTTCTTTGTTGCCTGCCATGACTGGGTATGTTTTCTCCACTGATTTTTTTTCTTCTGTGAATGACTATCATGTAAAACATGGATTTTAATTGATACTGTTTTTATTTTAATAAAAAAATAATACCATTTTTTACTCTTATTTGATCAACTTTTTTTAGAAATGTTTGATCAACTATTTAGTAGACCACATATTTACCACTTGAAATTTGAAATTAATTCTATGTTCCTGACATGGTCTATTCTTGCAGGGGCCTTACACAACCAAATTGCACGATGAATTGCGGAAGAACACTATTAAAGTTCTGTGCAATGCAGATCTCTCTGAAGGAGTTTTTATCCGTGGGAAAGATGTTTCCCTTCCAGAAACATTTCTTAGAGCACCAAGAAGACCTCTAAGAGATATTGGGGGGAGACCAGTTGCTCAGAGAACTATCCTTGCCTTCTTTGCAGGGCAGATGCATGGCCGAGTTCGACCTGTACTTCTCAAGTATTGGGGTGACAAGGATGCAGATATGAGGATATATAGTCGGCTGCCACACCGAATCACTAGGAGGAGGAATTACATTCAGCATATGAAATCGAGCAAGTACTGTATCTGTCCCATGGGATACGAGGTAAATAGCCCAAGGATAGTCGAGGCAATATACTATGAGTGTGTTCCAGTAATAATTGCCGATAACTTTGTGCTTCCATTTGACGATTCGCTCAACTGGAGTGCATTCTCTGTGGTAGTACCAGAGAAAGATGTACCTAAGCTGAAGGAAATCCTGCTTGCAATACCTGAAAGTCGATACATCACCCTGCAATCAAATGTGAAAAGGGTGCAGAAACATTTTCTGTGGCATCCAAACCCCGTCAAGTACGACATTTTCCACATGATACTACACTCAGTTTGGTTTAGCAGGGTAAATCAGATGCAAATAGTGTAGCACCTGTCCTCCGGGTACCTCAATTTCGTGTGATGGCTGTTGACTTGTTGGCTCTTGGCTGGCCCTTTTCTGGTGCGACCTTGGTTTGAAGAAAGCAGCCCATGTGGTTTCATTTGGATAGTGGTTTGGTCTATGCAGCTGTTCCTGGCTGGAGGTGCTGAATGGAGATAGCAATTTGACGAGAACCTGACATAACATGTGGATAATAGACAGTTGCATATTGGAGCGGTGCAGAATTTGCAAGCTTCGCATTACTGGTGATTTCCCTGATGGATCAGTTTGATGTAAGCCTTGAGGAAAGCTGGACCCATGGTAACCATGTGAAGATGTTCCTTATGAGGAATACTGTAAATTTTGTTCATCTTTTTTACTGGGGCACGGGAAAGGATGCGGAGATCTGGAAACATTGTAACTGGCGAAAAGCAAAAAGAAGTCAAGTTTGCTTTTGTGAGGATGTAAATGCATCACAACCTGTCCTCTTTTTCACTTTTTTGTGGGGGAAACTGGTCCTATTTTCGTCACTCCCGTGATTTCTGATTGGCTGTTCGGTTCAGCTGCATCTCGTGCCTGCTGTTCATTCGATATATACTGTTCGCTAGACGGAGCATTCTTAGATGTTCGGTTCCATAGGATAGCACCAATCCGTTGTAGTCTAGCTGGTTAGGATACTCGGCTCTCACCCGAGAGACCCGGGTTCGAGTCCCGGCAACGGAAATTTTTAATGCGCCTTCTTCCGTTGACTTTGATGCCTTTTTGAACTCGACATCAAAAAATATTATAGCGGTGGGAAAAGGCAGACTGGTAGTGAACGGGTAACGAATATAACGAGCATGTTTACTTCTTTTTCATTCAGGGCCTGTTCAATTGAAGAAACTTTGCAAAAAGTTTCCACCTCGAGAATCGTGTCAGTTCATTTCTTCTCTCTGTGCACGCGACTCAATGCATAAACTTTTCACCGTATCACCACAATTAAACAGGGCCTCAGCATTTCCAGAACTCAACATCAAAACCTAGGACAGCAGTAGAGCGTCATGCCCATGGTATTCGTTACCTTGCCATTATGGGTCACCATAATTCATAAGACTTTATTTATTACCATTATGATTTATTGTATTATTACCTTGCCAGAACGGCTTTGTTTATTCTGGTTTCCATCGTAGCTCATTGAAAGCAACAAAGAAATAAGTTGACAAAATTGTCACTCTAATACAAAATACAATCTATACTGCGTCATTCGGGAGCATAGCATGATAGTATGCCATATCAAGACTCTTCCGTTGGTTTAGACCGATGAGGTCCGCTAATCAGCTTTCCCTCGCACTCTGAAAATAGTCAGGCAGATTAGCTCCTCCAACGGAGGAGCACAGAGGAGGTAGGCATGTCAGAAAGCTTGGAGGACGACGGAAAAAGGCCACAGGTGACCTGTTTATTCACTTGAAATTGTGGCGCCCTCTGTGTTCATCTGTTCATGCAATCTGCATGTGTGAATCAGCACATCTTGGCGGTCTCTGTCACTCAGGAAGATTGAGCCGGTCGAAGAGAACCAGAAAACTCTGCTCGGGGACACTGTACAGAAAGCCAAGCTCGGCACCTCCAAGGTGCGGGATTGTACTCTGCAAAATAGGCATCGCATGTCAAGGGCAATCCTGCAACTGCAGCAAATTCTGACAGAAATAGATGGGTTGCATAAACAGTTTCAAATCCACTGGCAGGATGCAGTAGTCTAGCTATACAAACTACCTTCATGCATTTTTTTTTTAATTTGCACAAAAATATCAGACACCAGCATGGAGAACCAGGTGTGCACTATGTGTTCCATAAAATGGTCTCAGGAGAAACATTGCTACATGAATAACAAATGAGCAAACTCAGCATTCGAGGATTACAGGCGTGAGTGATGCACTAAGATCAAGATAATATTCACTCAGCCAGCAAGTGCTCTACTCTTGGTATAACTCAGCATCCGAGAAGTACAGGCGTGCTTGGTTCTGTCAGTAAGGCTAGTCTTGCCTTGCCGAGTCAGAAATTGGAGCCTGCGATGTGTTTGGATGGGTGGGCAGCTTGTCGTTGGATCTGTGCGGGCTAGGTGTGGATGAAATTTTACTTGCTGCCATGAGCAAGGTTTGGGCGGGTCTGTGCGGATTCGGCTCACCCAGGCTGGCAAGGTTAGCCTCGCCTCCTGGTAACATATCTTGGTGCTGCAAAGGGGCTCACGGCGTAGTGGCAAAGGCCACTGCCCGGAGTGCTCTCGTCCAGGGTTCGAACCCTGGGTGCTGCACCTGCACCTTAGGGGTCTCCCTTGGGGTATTTGTCAAAAAAAAAAAACATATCTTGGTGCTTCAAAAGTTCGAGTCCTGGTGATATAACTACACATCAAAGTTCACATAAACCAACACAAGTAAATTCACCTCAACCAAACTGTTAAGGCATAGCATGTTGTGTTGGGAGCCCCCCCACCAGGTTGAGACCAGTGAAGCAAGTAACACCCCTAACGCTCTAAAAAGCGTTACCAGATCATATTCCGCCGTCGCCGAATCAAGTGTGGGTGGTGAAGCCGCAGAGGAATCTCGTGTAAGTCCTCTAAAGAAGGAGAGAAGGACCTCCATTGAAGTAGACTCTCCTCCTCCTAAAAAAGGTGCGGGGGAAGTAGGAACCTCGGAACCCCACAATAAAAAGGATAATTCAGATTCGCGTGGGGGGGTGGGGGGAGTGGGGGTGTTGGGAGGGTTGGGGGGGTGGGGTGTGGTGGTGTGTTATGATTCGGGGGGATTCCCTTGGGACTTGGTAGTTGAAATTATGGAATATAATTATATACACAGGATTGGATTCCATTTGATGGGTTGGGCTGGCAAATAGTAAACTTCTTTATATACAGGATTGGATTCCATTTGATGGGTAGGGCTGGCAAATAGTAAACTTTTTTATTTACCAATGTCGCTATCCGACTGATCATCCTTTGAGACCACAGAGAACATCAGAGAGAAAGATACGTCACCTAAACTCAATTTACACCCTCACTTATATGAGTCGGCTAGAAACTCAAGGCCTGGCCTTTTGTGGGAGAATGCGGAGTCCTTCCCAAATGTTGTGTTGCATATTAATATATTATGCCTGTAGCTACTACCTAATATCAATTTCAGGATTATTACATCAGCAAATCAAAAGAACCAGTGTTGGTATTTCATTTTACCTTGCCATTGAGCACCAAAAGCTCGCCATCCACCCATCGGGGATTTTTGAATCCAGGTTGTGCTATTCTACCCTGACCTTTATAACTGGCAATCTGAAAAAAAGAACAAAACTTTGTTCTCAAAATAGAACTTGTGAATCCAACTGAAGCAGGCAATTTCTCAATTACGGAATGGAGCAAATTAACATCCCAGTAAAAATATATATTAAACAGTCATATCTGCAGACAGAAATTACCACACCAAATTCCTCTGGGTATGCGCCACGATTCTCAAGATGCTTGCCCTTCCCAATCTTAGCACGGAATGTTATCTGTTGCGAACTATGATCAGTAGAGAAACATGGGAGCCTTATTTATTTATTTTTTAAAAGAAAATGCAAACCTGGCCAGCAGGGACACTCAGGTCACCAGTCAACTTTATTGCTTCAACATACTCAAAAAACTCAACGTCATCGGCAATGTTCCAGTGGCCAAACTTCCGACGAAGCTGCACAATTTCTGGTCCATACGGACTAAATGCTCCCACATAGAGACCTCCACAAAGCCCAGAAAACCAACTGTCAGAATCTACAAGAATAGGTCATTAATTTGTCTGAGGAAACTTACCACTAAATGGATCTGTGCTGTTAGTGTTCGTAATGATCCGATTAAAAATGGTATTCTCGGTCAGCTTGACTCTAGCCTTGCTTAATGTAAGCCTTAAAAGCTCCTGAACTTCTTTATTTATCTGCTCATGTCATTTGTGTCAGTTAAATTGCTTGCAAGAATAGAAACATGGTTCAAAAACAGATAGCAAAAGACAGTTACCAAAAGATGCATAAGACTATCCTAAATTGGGATGAAATGACATGGGCGTATCGAAGGTGCTCTCTGAGAAATCCTCAGAATATAGCATCTATTAGCACCCACAGTCTAAGGAGGAAACAATAATGTCTCAAACATTATGTGCAAGTAGCAATTACTAGTTCTTTCTGGGTAAGGATCCAAAGCTATCACTAGTTCTTTCCTCAGAATATAGCATCTGGTTGTTGGAACTTGGAACCAGCGTAGCCAGTTCCTGGGCCCCAGCTTTCTTTGACCTTTAATACAGGGCAAACACTCATGCTTGCTTATACTGGAAGGCATGCAAAGTTACTGATGTAGATTACATCCTAAACTAGGGACAAAGACCACTAGAATTGCACAAGTGCCCTTATGCTTACAAACTTTCAGAATTTCTGCACATAGATCATAAAATTTTACCCAACTTCGAACTAACATTGATGTACTCCAGAATATCTCATATTCATAATATTCAATATTGCATGCATATGTAACTAAGCCAATGTCATTAACTCATTCCTACCTTTGAAGAGCTCTTGGTTGTGCCCCATAATGCTTTTGCGACATCAGATGGCATAAGCTCTGATGCTAATTTAGCAGCCATATCTGCAACTTTCTGTTTTGCAGCCTTTGTTTCAGCCAAATCTCTATCAGAACCTTTTCCAGGAATGTACAGTTCAAAGGAGTCTTTTTCCAAATTATTTATTTCAGCTGGAACTCGGACATATGATTTTGCTCCAGCATCTTCTTTATTGTGAACTACTCCACTGATGAAAAGCTTCACCTCTGTACTTTTACTTTCATCATCCATATCTTCTTCTGGAACATCTTCCTCCTGCTCGACTTCCTCAGTGGTAGGCTCGTCCAATGAGTTTTCTGATGAGCTTTTCACATCATCTTGTACTAATTCTTCCGATGAATTTGCAGCCAATTCAGTCTCCTCAGATACATCTACATTTATTACTTGAACTTTGAATTCAGGAATCCGAGACTTGAAAAAATTCAAAACACTCTTTAATCCTTCGACACTACTATCCTTGCTGCTGCCAACATCTTGTTCTTTCTCCTCAACATCCTCATTTCCTTTTACCGTAGTATCTGTACTTGCTTCCTCTGTAACGCTATCAGATATAGTACTAGTTTCTGATGAACTTTCATTCTCCACCTTAGCTGGACCTTCAGTAGCTGTCGATGATATAGATGATGCACTTGAAGTTCCTTTTGTTGGTCGCAAGTGTACCACCTGTCTAATTTTTCGTAAATACAAATACCAAATCTGTGCATAACAGAGATTTTCTTCTATTTTCTAACTGCACAAATGTTACAATACAGATGCATATTACTTTGATCACCGCACCTTCATTGTATATGTCTCATCATTTTCTCTGACAAGGAAAATTTCAAATAATGGAGTACCAGAAGATGCAGTCACCAATTGCCTACATTAAAAGAGTATTTGGTAAGTTGGAATTGCACTATAATATCTGGACACTTGCCTGATTTTAACTTTTAAGATTAAGTTATGAACTGAGAGAAACCACCTTGGACTGTAGCTCTTAGCCACATATCTCCCGATACCAGGGCTTATTCGTACAATTCTCCCAATGGAATCATCAGTGTCCTTAGCGTATCCCACCCACCAACCTACCTGAAACAGAGATGGTTAGAATCCATCCTAGTCACAATTCAATTCCTGTGGGTCACATCAAAAGTGCATTTCTCAATTATTGAATTATACAGATGGTTTTGCCTAATCTTGGTTCATTCATAGTGATGTCTCATCCTTTCCGGAAAAAAAAGGAAAGAAAAGAAAAAAGAAACAAAATAGTGACGCCTCATCATTTAAGTAACCAAAGGACAAGGGATATTGTCTTTGTCATGCTTACCAATTTTATCAAGAGATTAGCGATTTGTCATATAAATAGTTTGTTTAGCAACCTTGCTCAGGAATCGCTAAACAGACTTGAAAGCTATGTTGCTGAATGCACAGAAATGACAATCTGTGATAAGAAATTTAGTAATTACCAAGCTGGTTCCAGCAAGCTTTGTCAACCTTGAGGCGTCCTGATAGCGCTGTTCCTCTATAGCACCCTGGAAGAATAAGAAGAGAGCAGTCAAAGAGAACTGTTATAGTTAGCACATCATAATCCAAATGCAAATCTGAGCGAAATGAAACTAGAACATAAGAGCTGCCGCATCTCAGTCCAAATTCGGCGATGAAACAGGATGGCAGGCATATCACAGCAGTGACGGACCTTGAGCTCCGCCATGACGTGGGCGACAGCATCGTTTCCGGTGGACTCGAGGATGGCTTTCTTGAGCTTGGCCGCCTCCGCGAAGTCTTCGTTCTCCACCGCCTCCTCCAGCTGGAACTGCGCGGCCGGAGCAGGAGCGATCACCCAGATTGGTTCGATTAATGGGTCGAGGATGATAAATCGGCCATTACCTGGAGGAGGGACGCATAGCTCTCGGCCTGCTCGACCTCGTCGAAGTGGCGGCTCCACCGGGTCCAGTCCCAGGTGGAGGGCGACGACGCCGAGGAGGCGGCGGTGCAGAAGCAGCAGCCGGCGGCGCGGCGGGCGGGGGCGGCGGACGGCGGGCGCGCCGCGGAGGGCGGCGAGCGGCTGGCCGGGAAGGTGTTGAGCGGCGGGCGCGCCGCCGCCGGCGAGGCGCACGCGGCGGCCGCGGGGGACATGGCGATGTGTGGGGTGGGTGGGGCACAGCGCGCAGAGGCTGGCAGGCACGCGGTTCAGATAAGGAGGACGGGCCTGAATTGATTGGAAGTGGCGAGCGAGCGAGCCAGCCAGCCAGGGGCGGGCCCATCTGCGTTGTTGGCAACTTGGCATGTTGTTGCGTGCTCCCTGTCCCTCTCCCACACACGCTGCCGACGGGGCCCGCTCTGGGGCCTTTTCCCTTTTTATTCTTGAAAACCGCCTCTCCTTTTCTCTTTATTTACTTTATTTAGATAACTTCCATTGTTGCCCACAAATTTTATGTGAATTTCGGAAAAGTTGTATATTGAAAAACGTGCCTCTTTTTCGCGACACGTTTCCCCATGTAACTTTTGCAACTTACTTTTTGTAACTTTCGCGAACTAAACAAGCCCTAAGGAGAGGTGCAATCGGAGTTTAGTTTTCCTTTTGCAAAATGATATTCTAATGTGTCAGTAATCCTTTTTAAATTCATTATTTTCCAGGGACTTTGCAAGCAAATAGTGCATGCCATCCCATAAGGAGGATCCACTATAGCAAAATCATCATTCCTTGGGAGTTACGGAATGGAACAACAATGATACGGCATGAAACAACAACGATCATCTTATCTCACTTTCTCGATCATATCAGGTGGATGCCGTAGGTTTCACGTTTCCAACAAAAAAAGCAAGAGGATCAACCTCCCAAGTGTATGTTTTCTAGAAGGCAAAGAAACTTAAGTCCCCTTTGGAACACATGAACGAATTTTTGTAGGGTTGAAATCCTAAGGTCTTGTTCGGTTAATTAGAATTTCCATGGATTTGAAGGGGATTGAGGGGGGTTGAGGAGGATTTTGACTTGCTAGGGATTTAATACCTTCCAATCCCCCTCAAATCCGGTGAGCATGATCACTGGTTATCGTGTGACTTAGCCTTAAAGGTGGAGTCCATATCAATAGACACTAGGTGATACCCCGCGCGTTGCTATGGGAATTTCTTAAACAAAATTTTAAGGTAAAATTTGAAAGTAGAAACACTAAGGTGATTGCATGGCAACATTCGTTTGCGAATGACATTATACATGGAAACATGTTCATTTTGTTTAGAGAGAATGACTCTTAAATGATTGATCCTCCATGTACTAGCGTGAAAATTTTGCAGTGTGGTACTCCCAAACACTAATAATTTCATACATGGATGCTATTAGTCACAAAATTGGTGGAAGACATAAATAGATGGTTCTAGTGGGTGGTGACGTGGCATCAGATAGTGGGTTTCTATATGATGTGGATAGCTTGCATGTTGAGAGAAATAGAATTAATTACTTTTGGTGGGGTGCATCCATATAGGTTATATAGATATAGGTTATATAGATTAGTTATTGTGTTGTTTACAATGTGTAAGCACTAAGTTGGGCCTACTTCAATACTCTGGCGGTGGTGGGAGTGCGCAGAATGGGGAGGAAAGAGAAGAAAGATAGAGATTCTATATTTTTTTATTCACTTGAGGCGTAGACAATAAATGCTAGAGTATTATGCACATGCACCTTAAGCAATAAATTAGAGCAATAGCCACTGTGCACATGCATCTTAAGTAAAAAAAAAAACGCTAAGGGACACCTTAAGATTAAGGTGTGACCTTATGGAATAAAAAATCCCAAATCCTAAGCGGCGGATCAGGGTCGTGGTAGCAGATGGGCGAATGCCAAAAACGGAAAAAAGAGAAAACTAACAAACATAGACCAACAAGTAACAAAATTTGTGCTGGTGACCTCTTCCTTTGGCCACCTCCAACGACGACAACCCCCTCCACCATCTCCGGTGGGTTGTGGGCGAAATGGCCAGCGGCGGGTCGCTATCAGCCATGGGCGGCGATGGAGGCCGGCAGGGTTAGGGTTAGAGTTGAGGTTTAGGAGTTCGAGTAGAGGGCGCTTCCATGTCCATCGGACCTAGAGGAATGGCTGGGGGCAGCTGACGGACCAACGGTGGTTGTGGGCGGAACGGCGGGCGCCGGCGCCGCCGTCCGCCGAGGTGGTGGAGGAAAGCGGTTGGGAAGGGTAGGCCACGGGGAGGCTCGCCGGAGTGATTAAGGAAGGGCTGGCCTTGAGGGGCGGCGACAGCGTGTGTGGGTGGTGCGGCAAGGCGGTGCGGCGCCGTCGGCCGCGGGAGGTGGATGCAGGTGGGGGGAAGGGTTGGAGCGGTGAAACCGACGACGCCGATGCGCCAAAGGCCGAGTGCGTGGTGGGAAGGCTCGGCAGGGGCTGTGGCCGATGAGGTCCTCGCACGAGGAAGCCAGGAGCTACGACGACGATCGCTAGGAAGACGATAAAGCCAGCGCCGCACGGGGAGAAGATAAGGCAGCACAGTGTGGGAAAAGGATAAGGCAACACTATTGCTTTGGGCCCATGGTGTGGTGTCGCAGGTCCAAGCTAGCGGGGCTCTCCGCGTACTGCTAACGTGAGAGGACCCGCTGTGTAGCCGCCTTCATAAGAGCAGCTCTAGTGTTGAGTGAAATCGAACAATGTTTGAAGAAAACCAAACCGAGTACATTGTGAGCATCGAACGGTAAGTGTCAGACCTGAAATCGTATTCCGCAGACAAGTCGAACTGAGCTGAATAAAATAGAAGTTGCTGTGAAGCAAAGACATTCCAGCAAAAGATTGTGCTTGATGGGCAAACAAAAACTGACACGTAGGGAGAGAAATGATTTCTTTAGTTTATTTTCTCCCTGCTCCAATTGAGTGTTGGGCCTGCACACCGAATCTTACACCGCGAGCGTCGAACTCTCTGACAGGTTTTGCATTTGGCAGTGAAAAACGATTTCACGCTGGAGCTGCCCTAAAAAAATGTTTCTCTCTCCTCTCACCTCACTGTCACACCCTCACATCCATGGCCGGTAGTTGCTTTGGACTTTTTTATTTAAAAATGGGCCCGTGTTAATGCTACACTTCAACACCAGCAATGTAGATAAAGACATAACAAATGCTTGTTTTTTGCGGACCCCACTTAATACTATTTAGGTTACACATATTGGCCATGCCTGTGCACCTTAAATTTTTTTCCTTAAGATGAGAGCATTTATTGCTTGATGTTACCTGCTTGGCACATTGCGGCTGCCCTAGTCAACATGGAATCCTTCAAAATTCCTATACCCATAAGAATTTTGGAGAAATATAACAAGAGGTCCAACCTCTTCAAAAGTTTCCTTTGTGTCTATTCTATCTCATCTCATTCCTATGTCTTCCTTGTGTTGCATCCAAACTCTCTCTATTATAAGCTTTCCTATGTTTTTATTCCTACAAGATTGCAAGGGTAACATGTAACTCAATTTCTACAGTTTTTTTCTATTCCTACGTCTACGTGTCTGAAAATCCAGGTCCAGTAGATCCCGTGCTTATTGCAGTAGACAAAGACATAAATTGCGCTATATTTTTCAACATGCAGTTACGTGTGGAAACACGCATAAAACAATATTAACCACCTTGTGCATGAAATTTACATTGCTAAATCCATTTCAAAATAGTTTTGGCTCACAATGGGTAAAGTTAAAGCAAGTTTTGATCATTTAATAACATGTTAAATGGAGTAAGAATTGATCCAAGTAGGAAATATCTTTTGCGTTCGTGACGAAATATCGACAAAATATCATATGAAGTCTCATAAAATGTGGACACATCGATGTATAAAATCTAGAAGCAAATAGAATACCCGCAAAGTATGACCAATATTAGAAAAAAAATGGTAATTCAAGTATATGGCTAGATAATAAAACTAACCTTATTTATGATTTCCCACCGCAGGTCTTAAAAAAAGCTCCACAATCAGTAAGAATAGGTATCATCGTTATTGAAATAGTGTACGTGACTCAGAAATGTTGCACTGGTGTCGTGACTCGTGAGGACGGAATACTGTGTGAACACAGGTCGCCTTCAAATGGTTGAGCTCAAAGACGTTGAAGCATCAAATTCGCTGGAGGTGGACCAATGACGGTCAGTACACAGCTAAATCCGCTTACCAAGCTCAATTCGTTGGATCTTACTGCAGCTTCAACGCCATGACTGTCTGGAAGGCTAAGGCGGAGGGGAAACAACGTTTCTTTGGCTGGCTACTTTTACAGTGCAAGCTCTTGACGGCCGACAAACTTCAAAAAAGAAATTGGCCGTGCGAATCCATGTGTGTTCTTTGTGATCAGGAAGAGGAAACGGCTGCTCATTTATGCATCGGCTGTGTGTTTGCGCAACAGGTTTGGTTTCTGGTGGCGGGATGGACTGAGCAACTGATCGAAGTGCCAAATCAAAGCACATCTGTCCAACATTGGTGGCATTGTGCGTTACAAGGACAGAGTAAGGTCAACAAACAACGAATCGCGTCTGTTCTACTCTACACTTCTTGGAACATTTGGAAGGAACGAAATCGGCACATTTTCAGAAATGAGTTTGCTTCTCCTGAAGTGGTGCTTCACTTGATCAAGGAAGAGATGTCGCTGAGGGAGAGGGCGTGTGGTGCCCTGCAGGGCGAATGAATCAGTAGTTTATCTATGTTATTGCCTTTTGAGTCTGAGATGTTATCCCTATTATGTAATAACCGATATGTACAATTCATGACTATTCTCCTTCTTATATGAAATAGCAGTGCTCCTGCTTTTAACTTCAAAAAAAAAAGACGTTGAAGCGTGCTCCCCGGGCAAGGGAAGACGAAGACGATCGAGCAAGGGTTAATTGGATATATGCCATTACAACTTTCGCGCTTCTGAGATATGCCATTACAATTCGTCTATTCGCAAATTTGCCATTACAATTTGTTGTTCACTTGAGATGTGCCATTTTATACGTATTTGATTCCTCTGGACCCGTCTTTGATTCCTTTGGACCCACCCGAAGATCTACATATTTCCGTATGGTCCAAAATACCCCTGCTACATCTTTTCTCTCCACTCGCTGACATGTGGACCCTACATCATCTCCTTCCTCCCTTTCTTCCCCAACTGGTCAATCTCCTGAGGATGCTCTTCCCGTCGGAGTAGCTCCCGGCCGTGGACAACTTGACGTCCTTGTCGACGCGCCCACCGGCGCGGCCGGCGCCGGCGCACGGTCCGACCGCCGCAGCCACCGCCTACCCCCACAAGCGCCTCACTCACGGCTCCCGCGCTGCACGTGGAGGTCATGGTGGCGGGCCATGGTGGTGGAGTTCCGGCCGGCTGTGATGGGAGGCAGCAAGCTCGAGTTTCCCACCATGCTCGAGCTCTCCGTGGAAGCGACGTGGGAGCTCCTGCCCGCCCCGCCCGCCGGCTTCGAGCTTTGCCTCCGAGGGCAACCCGCCCTTGCCGCCGCCTCCTACAAGCTCCGCCGCCCCGCGACGCTGTTGGCTCGAGTCGGCTGGAGCTCCGCCGCCGGTGGGAGCTCGTAGAGGAGGAGGAGGAGCCGCCGCCGAACCTCATCGCATCGTGAGGCCGTAGAAGGCCGTCGCGCCCCATGGCCGTCGCAGCCCTCTCTCTCATCCGCGGCGGCCTAGCAGCCATTGACGCCCGGTGGATTGAGCTATCCGGCCCGACCACCAACCAAGCGACGCGGGGCTTGACGGAGGTGACGGCGGCGCTGGCCGAGCGGACCGAGCTGCGGCAGCCCCGCAGATCTTCCAGGCGCCGTCTCCCTGATGTCCTAGCAGCGCCGTCGGGGTGAGCGTGTGGCTGGGCGAGATGTACGCGGAGGAGGAGCGGGGCCAACGCCGGGAGGCCGGAGGGTGGGGGGCGCCGGCGAGGGAGGTTGGAGGGTGGGGGGCGCCGGCGAGGGTAGGCCCAGTAGACCGCGGTGGAGAAACGGAGGGTGGGGGGCGCAGCCATTGAAGGAGAACAGAGGATGACGATGACGAGTGGGACCCGCATGTCGGTGAGATTGGGAAAGATACGAAGCAGGGGCATTTTCGTCCATACGTAAACACCAGAGCCAGCACGTGGGTCCAGAGGAATCAAAGACGTACAAAATGGCACATCTCAAGTGAACAACAAATTGTAATGGCAAATTTGCAAATAGACGAATTATAATGGCATATCTCAAAAACACGAAAGTTGTAATGGCATATATCCGATTAACCCATCGAGCAAAGCGCAGCGAGATAGCACGACCAAGGCCATCATTCCCTCGTCATCCCCACACGGCCACGGGGCGCATCGAATGAAAGCTATTCACATTGATTGGAAATTCGTATCATGGATCCATGGCGGTCACGTCATCATCTCCGCCGCGTCCGCTCCTACCCACCAACCCAGCCTCTCTCCCCCCCTCCCCGTCCTTTTCACCAATCCCCTTCCTCCGCGCGGCACCCGCCCGCGGCCGCCCCTCCCTCCCCGGCGGCTGACCAATTCCACCGTCCGGTTCCACATTTCTTTTCGAACTAGTCTCACCGATCCCATATTTCGAATCGATTCCGCCCTCACGCGACAGCAGCAGCACAGCTCTCGTCCCCGCGGGTCGCGTCGAGTCCACCACCACCGCTGGGTTCGGCTCCTTCCGCGCAATTCCACCACCGGGCACCGGCCAAAAGCAGAGTGGAGTACCGACTAGAGCAGAGTCTCCCGGCCCGGCCGCACCCCGAACCCTACGCGGCGCGCCAGCCTCCCGCGTCTCGCCCCGCGCCCGCCCATGGACCGCCTCGCCGACGGCCTCGCCGCGGCGTCCATCTCCGACCCGGCGGACCAGAGCGCCGGCGGCGGCCCCGGGTCCAGCGCCGATTACCTCGTCAGCGTCATGCGCGCCGTCGAGGGCGCCGACGCCACCATTCGCAGCCAGGTAACCCGCTCCATCCCGCCCTCGCTTCCCTGCGGGCACGTCTCTTCGAACTCCATCGCTTCTCCCTTCCCCGCAGATGTTTCGGCTCGTTTATTGTCGCAACAGCTTTATGCGAAACGATAATGATCGTTGTGGGGCAATACTAGGTACCAACCGATTTTGAATTGTTTGTGCTTTTATTCCATTTCAGTTGGAAGAGAACAACCGCCTTAAGGAGGAACTGATGCGAAAAACACAGCAGCTACAGAGGATGGTAAGTCTATCTTTGTTTCATGCCGAGTTCAGAGTTACCAGAGGCACATAGTTCTTCACATGGTGATCTCATCTCGATCGTATTGAAATTCAAGCATGTCAATTACCTGCACAGCTACCTACGTGTTTTTGTTGGGATTTATGCTCTACTGGAAATTGTTGCTGGAAAAGCTCAGGGTGAAAATCTGTCACGTTCCAGGGTAGAAAAATCTCAACTGAATATGTGGTGGTTTATCATGTATCTTGAAACGCCTGTTCCCCCTGTTCTCTTTTACCGAAACGGCAAAACCATGACACCACTGCATGAATTGGCATAAAGGACAAACACAATTGTTCTGTTTTAATGACTGATTTTTGGATATGGTACTTGCATTGACCAGAGCTTTTTTGCATGGTTTATGTTTCTATTTCAATAACTGCCAACACGTACATTTTGGTAGAAAGCAATGGCTCTGCAGTCTGCACTGTAAACAGCTTCCTCAACTTGCCATGTAACTTCTGCAGCATTTTTGTGGGCATCAAGCTTTTTGTTTTGGAATGTGCTTAATTTTATTTGGTTTCAGAGGGAAGATGCTACATCCCAAAGTTCTTTAAGTGGAGTAGATCAAGAGCGCAATTCTGTTGCTAATAAAATGGTTGGCTCAAAGTCATCTGACAATGGCTCTTCAATAAATCCCCAAACTACCTCTGTCCATCCTCATGATGGAAGTTTTGGAAGCGGAGAGCATATGATTCAGGAAAACATGAAACAGAAGTACATTGACAGTACCCAGGCTAACGGAGCAATTAAAAGATCATTAGGAGAACAGACTGCTGTCGATAGTGGTGGCCCATCACAGTTCTCGACTCCCTCATCTCGGTCCCTTTCTCCAAATAGGTAACTTGGCATATTTGATGTCACCTACATTTCTGCCTTGGGATGACCTTTTGCAATATACTTCTTAAAAATAAATCCTTTCCTTATAGGCACAGAAAAGATGTAGAATATGATTCCAGGTTACTGCCAGTTTCAGAGATGAACTCAAGCATATCCTGGAAGCAGGTAAGTTAGTTATTGTACAGCATCATATGCATACCTAATGATCTTCTGTTGATAACAAATATAGTTCCTACACAGGACCTTGCTGTTAAGGTCAAAGAAGGTGAAGAAGAGATTGTGCAATTAAGGAAGCATCTTGCTGATTACGCTGCGAAGGTAATAGTTTTTTCACAGAAAGGTCACTTGTACTGTATTTTTCCTTTTCTATTTTCTATGACCACAAACAACTCCTGTCAGGAAGCACAAATACTCACTGATAAATACATGTTGGAAAAACGGATTGCCTATATGCGCCTGGTAAGATGTTCATTATATCACAAGTTAATAGTTTCTTGGAGTGAGCTTATCATCCTATTTTAATGAAACTGTTTTCAGGCATTTGATCAGCAGCAGCAAGAATTAGTTGATGCAGCATCAAAAGCTTTGTCGTACAGGCAAGATATTATGGAGGAGAACATCCGTCTAACATATGCATTGCAGGTAGCTTTCACTGGCTATATTATGAGAATGGTCAATGTGTATTATAATCTTCGTCTGCACTCACAGTTGGAATAATATTTCAAGATTGTGACTGGTTTTACCATAACCATTTTAATAAAAGTCTAATCATTTCATTTGTATAAGCTTGATGCTTTTTATGCATATTTTCGGTTATAAAATTTGCTGTTTATTTACAATGTATTGAAGGTGTACAAAAAGTTATCATAGCATAACTTCTGTATTTAGCATGGAATAAAATAGTTCTGTTGCCAGAAGTTTATGAATGTTCAATTTCAGTGCTTGACTATGTAATTGATTCAATTTCAATCTGGAATGCTACGCATTCATTTATTTTTGTATAGCCACATGTTTCTTGCCATAGCTGAAGATAGTACCGAAAATGCAATTTCTTCCAGCCCCTTGATGCAATTTCTTTGTGTTGTTTGTCCTTTTACTTACAATGAGTTCCAAATGATTTATGTTGAACAATTCTATTGGTACTTCTATAATTACTTCATAAGTACCAAATTTATTGAAGTATCTCCATAACCTGTACTAGGTTGTAGAGTTTGGCTTCTACATTCATATTGTTTGCTTCAGTCATTTCTTGTGGATAAGATTTTTGCAATACCCCAGCCCATTGGTATCAATGTTGGCCCATGTGGCCCCAGGTCTTAATGTTGTGGGATTAGTCCCATATAGAAAGATAGATAATTGGAGGGAGATTATAAGCCCTCGTCGTGCTCCAGATGTAGCCCCTGCTCGTTAACTCTTTTACATCAAGCGAGTATAAAAGTAGAGGTGCTATGCATACACAGCTTGTGCTGTTGGTGGGTTGGTATAAAGGAGGGATTAGGTTTATATTTGTTGATATAAGTTTATCTTTTCTTGATATTAACAGTACCAATTTTGCTCATTTGTGCTTATTGTTTGGATTTCGTAGTAAAATATTGGAAGGATACTCAACTTTGCATTTGTTACTGTCCAGGCAGCCCAACAAGAAAGATCGACTTTCATATCTTCTTTACTGCCTCTTCTGTCTGAATATGATAATCTCCAGCCTTCTGTTCTAGATGCCCAATCAATTGTTAGTAATGTAAAGGTATGCTTTGTTTTCTTATATGTGCTTTGGCATGGGTGCTGTCATTTAGCACACACCTGAACTGTTATTACTTTATTATTTGATTTTAAGGGAGAATCAGGTTAAAAAGATGAAATGATTGTAAGTGTTTTCTTTTCCTTGTACGGAGTAATTGACAAACGTAAACATGCTATACATTAATTAAGGACAATGCAACCTGAACTCAGTTAACATTTATAATCTGTGATCATATTGCTTCTACATCGTACCCTAATTCAATTGAAGCCAGCATCTGAGCTAACCATTTTCTAAATGTGTTCTCCTTTACCTGTAGGTTTTGTTTAAGCATTTGCAGGAGCAGCTTGTTGTTACCGAGGTGAGCCACACTAAGCAACCAAATTGTACATTTAGTTTCTCCACAACATGTCATACCGCAATCAGTAGTGAGCTTGTCATGCTTGCAGAGCTTACTGCTGATATTTTTCTTACAGAACTTTGAAGTTGCCTTGTATGCAAACTTGGGTGGTGCAGGAGAAATTAAGAGAGTCGCGATACCAGATTACTCCATGGCACACTGAATTGTCGAATAATACCAGCCATCCTGTACCTACTGATACTACTGGAAAAGTATTGGTGAGAACAGTATGAATCTTTTGTGTATACTCATTCATCCATTGTTCTTTCAACACATGGTGACACCCACATGCTTCCTGATACCTTTACTTTGTCAGAGCAAAAGCAGCCTAGACATTGTTCCCCAGACAACATATCCTCACGTACAGTCCCCGATGTCTTCCCCTGTTCAAGCTAGAGGTGATTGGGGTTCATTCGGTTACAAAAATCAAGTTATTCCAAGTGAGGTTCCTACAAGAAATTTTGAACATGATGACATGGGAGTGACCTCCCTTTCGAGCAGGTAGTGTCTCTCTTTAAGGGATTAAAGTAATGTAGCCAACTAATTTTTTCTTCTCTATCAGCATGGTCATTTCTTGGGCATGCTACAGTTATGAACACTCCATGAATAACTGACACTATTGCTAGCGAATTTTTTTCCTCCCTCACTTGCTCTTGTTTCACTGTTTTGGTAGACATTAATTGTTCTTACAGAATATTTAGGACACCAATATAAAATATAATATTTAGCCCATTCGGGTAGTAGATAGACTGGCCAAACAGGGTCTGCCACATCCTCCTGCTTGCCGTCTCTGCGACCAAGATAAGGGAACTATCCAGCATATACTGATCTCATGTGTGGTTGCTAGACAAATTTGACAAGCAACTCAAGAATGGGTTTAATTCACTGATCATTTTAGTTGCTTGGGAATTCTGGAAATAAAGGAAATACTGTGTTTTACTGGAGTCAACCCTGCTGTGGCTACTGTGGGAAGGGCCATGACAGATCAAGGCATGTTGTGGTGTGCCACTGGTGCTATTGCAAAGGACCTCGAAGGTCTAGTTGCTAGATAGCCTAGGGCTTCCTTTGGCAGTTCCCTTTTCTTTCAGTGGCACAGATGTTCAGTTTTCTGTGCCATGTGGTGTGATGTAGTGTTGTGCTTGATCTCTTCTTTGATGAAATGACACGCAGCTCTCCTGTGTTCTATTATATTATGGCATGGCTAGGATGTTTAATACAATGTTAATTTTTATGATTTCAGAAACCAATTTAGGACAGATGTTCCTGCTCAAGTATCTCAAGGTGATTCTCATGCCCGTTTTCACGAGACCCAGAGTGAAAACCCGCCATTCAAGGGTCTTAGTAGAAATGATGTACTGGATAGTTCAGAGGGTGCTGAAGCCCAAAACACACAAGAACCTTCTACTCGATGGGGTCCTGGGGACTCACCTAATTTAGCATCTGGCCTTGAGGACACAAATCCTTCATATCCTTATCTTCCTACAGTTCTTGAGGAGCCTGGTTCTTCTTTCTCTGAAGGTATTTACTGTTGAAGTAAGTTCATATGTTTAATACTACATTCATCTGATACTATTGATAGATGCCTGCTATGAATATGCAGCTGCAGATGATGATCCATTGCCTGGCATAGAAGGGCTTCGAATCACGGGTGAAGCTTTTCCTGGACGAGAACTTTTGGCAAGTGGGTACCCAATCAATGGCACCACAACTTGTAATTTTGAGGTGTGCTTTGAGTTCTTGGATTGTCGATCCACATTCTCAGTAGTGAAATGAAATGAGTTTGAAGCTTTCAACATGATTTCACTTGCAAATTATTTTCTGCAGTGGGTGCGCCATTTAGAAGATGGCTCTGTAAATTTCATAGAAGGTACCCTTTCTCTTCTTCTTTGTGCTGATACACATTAAGTGAGCTTATGCTCTGTTACCCTGTTACTTTAACTAGGATGTCATGATGCCTAAATAAAGTTAATTTTAATTTTATTTTTGTTGATGTAGGAGCAAGACAGCCTAGCTATGTTGTTACGGCTGATGATGTGGACACTTTACTAGCCATTGAAGTCCAGCCCCTAGATGATAGGAAAAGAAAGGTACTTATTTTGTCAGGTGGTTGATCTTTATATTTTTTTTGGTAAAATACGCAGGAAAATGTGCATATCTTTGTCTTAAGAAATGGAAAACAGAGATCTGTAAAGCGAGTTTTGTTAGGTCTTGCATGACACTAGCCACAGTTACATTATGCTAGAATGGAACAATAATTGAAAGAAATAACGCACACGTCCAATGATCTACAAGGCATTTGGCACCAGCCTTGGTGATGCGCTGGATTATCCTTCAGAGATCTGGCGTGATTGATGTTTATACTACAGTGCTGTATTTCTTTCCAAACATTTGGGAATTTTGGGGCTATATATTTTGTATACCTTTTAAAGTGACACAAATGATAGCACTAAACTGATTAGCATATTTGTATGGTGGGAAGCCAATTCAAGTGCCATGTTGATTCTGAATTTTGGCTAATCCAATAGTATCACAGGAAATGCTCTAATATAGTTCTATGAGGCTGGTGCGGAGAAATGGACCCTTCTGCAAAATTTTAACTCTAAACCCCCACCAATAGGAGTTAGGGCATTAATGCGAAAAGAGCATGACATCTACCCTTTAAATATCAGAGCTGCCTTCCCTTTTCTACTTTGTTTGCAAGATCCCAGATCTGACAGTAGGTCAGCAGGGCACAGCACTTTTGCCATTGTAGTCAGTACCCGATACCATTATTTTCCTTTCCCATTCACAGAGCAGAAGGCAAAGATAATTTTTGACATTCTGATCAGCAATTTCTTTCTGCTGAGCAATGGGTGTCCTTGTCATTTTTATTTTTTTCCTATTGGACCTGTGTTTTTTTTTCTGGCAAAATGAATATTTTTCTGTCAAAATATTTCATGGGAAGAATTTTGTTTTCATGTGGAACCATGTTTATGGAAAATATTACTTTGAAACTATCAAGTTAGTTAGCAGATAAACTTTATTTTCGTCCTAACCCAGGATCGAGCAAAAGTTTCAGTTAATGTTACAGAATCATACTGGTAGTGAATATCTGGGTTAATGGATTTTCTGGCAAAAGTATCTTTTCTGTAAAGTTTATTTCTTCAGAATCACCAATATGCTATGTCAAAATGAGTTAAGATATGATGCAAGTTAGGATGCTTTGTAGAAAATTGATTTCCTTATATATCTCTAGTGTTTATTTTTCTGGAAAGCTTATATTTCCTGTTGCAGGGGGGATTTATCAAGGTTTTTGCTAATGAGCAAAGAAAAATTTCATGCGGTGAGTTATGGAATTCGTGAACTGTGATTATGTTATTTCCATTTACATTCAGTTTGTCTCAAACAAAGTCCAAATTGAAAGAATTTTATGGTAGGCAGGGGCGGAGGCAGAGGATATTCCTGGTATTCCCAGGAATACCCAACTTATTTTGCAAAAGAACAAATATATATAAAGTATACACCTATGTATAATTTATGTTGGGTCACATTCTACAGTTTTTAAGTCAAAGAGCATATTATGTAGCCCATGACATATGTCTCAATATCTGTTCATCTCTAAAGTCTAGCACAATGCATTTTAATTGTCACCCTTATCTATTTTACTTGTCAAATCCAAAACTTCGGCCAAGCTAATACACCCAAACTAATATATCAGCAAAAGAGCAAGCTAGGTGCAATGGTTCTCAATATTATAGGATGACCCAAACGTCAAGGCCAACTTATATAAGGAGCAGAACATTCTATGCTTAGTTTTCCTCGCAAATTTCAAGTCCAAATTTGCAGCATAATTAAATAATTTTCTCTAAATTAATGGTCATATCTATAGCGTGAACCATTTAACATTTACACTCAAATTTACATTGTCATATTTGTGTTTACATCTTTTATGTTGGGAATACCCAACTTCAAAATCCTGGCTCCGCCACTGATGGCAGGGTTCACATGTCATAAGCTTCAATGATGCATTTTGCTTTGTTTGGATGCTCATGAGATGGCACAAATATCTGAGATAATGTAACCC
>CM014274.1:73819746-73846264 GCA_004135705.1 Alloteropsis semialata
GCCGGCCTGGGCATGCCGCTGGCCCTGGGTGCGGCCGGGCTGGGCATGCCGGGTGCTGCTCCTCGCCCCGCAGGCGCACATCTCCATGCCGCGGGCAAGCAGATCCTCTCCGACGGGGTCGCATCGGCCGATGTCACTCTGGCTGCTGCCCTTCTCGTGGCGAAGACCGAGGCCGCTGCGGCTCAGGAGCGTGTCGCGCAGCTGCCTTCGCTTGGGAGCGTGAGCGCACTGCGGCGGACGCTGTTGCTCGCCGGGTCGCTGAGGCGGAGCACTACCTCCTCGTCGCCGCCGGTCAGCAGCCCGTCGTCAACTTCACCGATACCGCTGCTTCTTTCTCCCACCAGGCTCCGTCCGCTGGTTCTGGTTCCCGGCTCGACGCGACCGATCCGATGGTTGCCCAGCTCCACCTCCAGGCTGTTGGGGTCCAGAACATCCGGGCCCTGGTCTCCGTCGTCCTCGACCCCACGTCCTCCTCCTACGGGCGCTGACGGGACCAGGTCCTCCTCGCCCTCCGTCGCTACGCCCTCGATGACCACGTCCTCGTCGATACGCCTGTTGCGGCGCGGGACGTGATCTGGCTGCGCCTCGACAGCGTCGCCATGTCCTGGATCTTTGGGACCATCTCCCTGGATCTCCAGGACATCGTCCGGACTCACGGCGGCACCGCGCGCCAGGCCTGGCTGGCACTCGAGGGCCAGTTCCTTGGCAACGCCGAGGCCCGCGCTCTTCTGCTCGACGCGTCGTTCCGCACCTTCGAGCAGGGGGACCTCTCCGTTGGTGAGTACTGCAGGAAGATGAAGGGCATGGCGGATGTCCTTCACGACCTCGGCTGCCCGGTGAGCGACCGGATCTTGGTGCTCAATGTCCTGCGGGGTCTCAACGGCAACTACGACCTCCTGCGGACATGGATCCCCCGCCAGCGGCCCTTCCCCTCCTTCCTGCAGGTCCTGGACGACCTCGTCCTGGATGAGATCACCCGGGGTCTCATGCCTGGATCGTCCTCCTCCACCGCGCTCGTGGCTGCACCACCGGCCTCCTCTGCCCCGCCTGCCACCTCTCTTCTTGGCGCTCCTCCCCCCGGGCCTGGGGGATGGACTCCACCCGTTCAGCCCAGCCAGCCTCCGACCTGGCCTGGGGGATGGGACCAGGCTGCGCTGGCACAGTCCTTCAGTACCATGGGGCTGACACCGCCGGTCAGCACCGAGTGGATCGCCAACTCGGGCGCCTCGTTCCACATCACGTCTGATGCTGGTATTCTTTCTTTTGTCCATCCGCCGCATCCCTCTTGTCCTTCCTCTATCATGGTTGGCAATGGTTCTTATCTTCCTGTCACCTCTGTGGGTACTGCTCCTGGTTCCTTTCGTCTTCCCAATGTCCTTGTTGCCCCACAGATGGTTCATAACCTTCTTTCCATTCGCCAATTTACCGCTGACAATTCCTGTTCTGTCGAATTTGACTCTTCTGGTCTTACTGTGAAGGATTCGGCTTCCCGGCGTCCACTCCTCCGATGTGACAGCACGGGGCCTCTTTACACCCTTTGCCTTCCTCCTTCCGCTACTCCACCTTTGACTTTACCTTCGTCAGTTGCTTTCGCCACCACTTCTTCTTCCACTACTTGGCACCGCCGGCTTGGTCATCCCGGCCGCGACGTTTTAGCTCAACTCAGTCGCAGTGCAGATCTTCCTTGTACTAGGACCCCTGATGAGCACCTTTGTCATGCGTGCCAGTTAGGTCGTCATGTTAGACTTCCTTTTTCTTGTTCTTCTTCTCATGCGAGTCATGCTTTTGATCTTGTTCACTGTGATCTGTGGACCTCTCCTGTACTCAGTATTTCTGGCTACAAATACTATCTGGTGGTAGTTGATGATTTCTCACATTACTCTTGGACTTTTCCCTTGCGCACTAAGTCTGAGACGTTCTCCACACTCCTTCACTTCTTTGCCTGGGTTTCCACTCAGTTCGGCCTTACCATTAAGGCCGTCCAGTGTGACAACGGTCGTGAGTTCGATAACAACACCTCCCGTGCCTTCTTCCTCTCTCGGGGTGTTCAGCTGCGCATGTCTTGTCCGTATACTTCTCCTCAGAACGGCAAGCGGATGATTCGCACCACGAACGATGTCATGCGCACCCTTCTACTCCAGGCCTCCCTTCCTTCCCGCTTCTGGGCCGAGGGGCTCCACACTGCCATCTACTTGCTCAACCGTTTTCCTTCCACTGCTTCCCCTGCTCCCACTCCACACCACGCTCTTTTCGGCACACCTCCTCGCTATGATCACCTTCGTGTCTTCGGGTGTGCGTGCTACCCTAACATCTCCGCCACTGCTCCTCACAAGTTGGCACCTCGGTCGACTCGTTGTGTGTTTCTTGGCTACTCTCCCGACCACAAGGGGTACCGCTGCTTCGATCTCACCTCTCGCCGTGTCCTCATCTCTCGACACGTTCTGTTTGACGAGTCGGATTTCCCCTACTCCACCTCCCCTACACCTTCTCCCGACCCAGAGCTGGAGTCCATGTTTTCGACTGACCCGGTGGTTCAGCCACCTGTATCTGTCTATCCTTTTCCAGCAGGTTTTCCTGGTACGCCGACACCGCTTCCGGCGGTCTCCGCTGCGCCACGCGCGGCCCCGGAGACTACCGCTGCGCCACGCGTGGCCCCGACACCTTCTGTCGCGCCACGCGCGGCCCCGGAGACTACTGCTGCGCCACGCGCGGCACCGGTGCCCCCGCCTGCGCCACGCGCGGCCACGGGGTTTCCTGCGCGCTACGCCCAGCCCATGCAGGTCTACCGGCGCCGTTCGGTGCCGGCACCGGAGCCGGCGCCCCGGCCTCTGTCCCCGACTCCACCGGAGCCGTCACCACCGCCGCCTTCACCAGAGCCGTCGGTCCACACTCGGGCCCGCTCTCGTCTTGATCAGGCAGTATACCACCCGCCTGTCATCCATCGGGATCCTGGCCACATTCATCCCATGGTGACACGGCGGGCGGCGGGCGTTCTCCGACCTGCGGCTCTCTCCGCCACCGAGGCTGAGCCGGGGGTCTCTCCGGTACCCTCCTCTGTCCGTGACGCCCTGGCAGATCCTCACTGGCGTCGTGCGATGGAGGAGTACACGGCCCTTCTTGCCAACCAGACGTGGGACCTCGTGCCTCGTCCGTTTGGTTGTAATGTGGTCACGGGCAAGTGGATCTGGACGCATAAGCGTCGGGCTGATGGTTCCCTGGATCGCTACAAGGCTCATTGGGTTCTCCGGGGGATTCACGCAGTGGCCTGGTGTGGACTATGATGAGACTTTCAGTCCAGTGGTGAAGCCTGCCACAGTGCGCACGGTTCTCTCCATTGCTCTTTCTCGCTCCTGGCCCGTGCATCAGCTGGATGTGAAGAATGCGTTTCTCCATAGCACTCTGTCAGAGACAGTCTACTACAGCCAGCCTGCGGGATTTGTGGATTCCAGTCGTCCGGACCTGGTCTGCCGCCTCAACAAGTCCCTCTATGGTCTGAAGCAGGCTCCTCGGACTTGGTACTCTCGGTTTGCCACGTTCTTGATCTCGTTGGGATTCACTGAGTGCAAGTCTGACAATTCTCTGTTCGTCTACCGCCGTGGCTCTGAGACTGCATATCTCCTGCTCTATGTTGATGACATTATCCTCGTCGCGTCCAGCCAGGACTTGCTTCAGCGCATCATCAAGTCACTGCAGCAGGAGTTTGCCATGAAGGATCTGGGTGTGCTCCACCACTTCTTGGATGTCAGTGTTGAGCCTCGTCCTTCTGGCCTCTTTCTTCACCAGCGGCAGTATGCACTTGATATTCTGGAGCGGGCCGGGATGACTGACTGCAAGCCGTGTTCCACTCCGGTTGACACTCAGGCCAAGCTCTCTGCGGACATGGGTGATCCTGTTGCTGACCCGACTGCCTACCGGAGTCTTGCTGGTGCCTTGCAGTATCTCACCTTCACCAGGCCGGACATCGCATATACTGTTCAGCAGGTCTGTCTCCATATGCATGATCCTCGGGAGTCACATCTCACTGCTCTGAAGCGTCTCCTACGCTACATCCGTGGCACTGTTGACTACGGCCTGGTCCTTCACCGGTCTCCCGCCACTGAGCTCGTTGTCTACACCGATGCTGACTGGGCTGGCTGTCCTGACACTCGCCGGTCCACTTCCGGCTATGCCGTCTTCCTTGGCGGCAACCTTGTCTCCTGGTCGTCCAAGCGACAGCCGGTTGTCTCCCGCTCCAGTGCTGAGGCGGAGTACCGGGCTGTCGCTAACGGCGTGGCAGAGGCTTTCTGGCTCCGACAGCTCTTGGCCGCAGCTTCACAGCCCCCTCGCCAAGAGCACCCTCGTCTACTGCGACAACGTCAGCGCCGTGTACCTCTCCACCAACCCGGTTCAGCATCAGCGGACGAAGCATGTGGAGATCGACCTGCACTTCGTTCGCGACCGGGTTGCTATCGGCCACGTTCGGGTTCTCCATGTCCCGACCACCTCCCAGTTTGCTGACATCTTCACTAAGGGACTCCCCTCCTCGACCTTCTCCGAGTTTCGCTCCAGCCTCAACATCACCGGTGGCTAGTTGTGGCTGCGGGGGGGTTATTGTCCCTGTGTGTTCTTTTTTTCCTGTCCAGTCTTGAACTCCGCTGCGCCGGTAGTTCAGACCGCGGGGAGGTGTTAGAGTATAGATGTGGGCCCTTATGGCCCATGTGTCAGGCCTATCTGTGAGGCCCATGTACAGCTACTATATTACCCACCCTTCTAGGGTTTGGAGGAATCAATTGAGGATTATCCTCTAGCACATAGGTAATGTAGCAGCAGCATTGCATAATTTGTTTCCAGAATTTGAGTAACCATCTTCTTTGATGCAGATCCTGAAACAAAGGAGCTTCTTAAGAAAACTCTTGAAATTGGGCATGTCACGTATGAAGTCCAAGTCCAACTGCCTGTATGCTCTCTGTCATTTGCAGTTACTCTTCACGTAAAAGTATTTTGTTACTTTATTCTGATGTCATGCAAATATCTGAATGTATCAAACACTCCAACAGCAGGTCAGATTTTTAGACATGTGGGAACCAGCTGTTTTAGCAATAAAGAGGGAAGGTTACAGCATTAAATGTAATGGGCAGCGTGGTGTTGTTATCACAGAGAAATTTCAGCAAGCGACTGCTGTATGTTCCTACTCTTTAGCATACTTCATTTCACGAAATGGAATGCTATATCTTCTTGTGTTTTTTTGTTTTGCAATCATAATTTGGTTTATTTTACCAGTGTCGTACTGAGGGCATCCAAATTGACACTTTTTTTTAGGAGACAACATGGTTCTGTTTCGCATTTGAAGCTTTTAATATGGCACCTTGTTTCCTTTTAACTGCCTTTGAAACTGCTTCCATTTTCACATATTTGATTTTTATTTGTGCATGCATATTGTATTTTTATGAAGTGCAGTTTATAACAAATCTTGTAATACCTTATCCAGATTCAGATTCCACATGGGCGTCAAACAGAGTTTTCGATTGTATCTGCTGATGGTGTTGATTATAATATGAAGCCAGCAGAAAATACACTGTGAGTACCAAATGAGGCTTGTGCTTGCTTCATTTTTTAGTAGTGCAGCTTTTGTACGTTTTTTTCTCAAACACACGAGAGCTGTGTATAGACTAAAGAACATGCCGTTACAAAAAAGAACCCCTTCTCTTTTTCAAAGAGGAGGTTGATGTACAACAAGAAAGTTAATCACCTGTTACAAGAGCAAACACTACCTGACCTGGCCTACTCAAACTAATCCTATAGCCTGACCCATGCCCAAATCTTGAAGTTTTCGGGTCCCAGCCAGACATCAGAGTCTCATTTCCTCTTTGAAAAAAATACTGAGCATTTAGGAGAGAATGGGAGGCACCATCGATGAATCTGTCTCTATGAATCCACAAGGTCCGAGCACTTAAGTATCACAACACTGGTAAACCCCTTCCTTATAGGCTTTTCAATCTTCCGATTTGCCTTCCTACAGCAACCAGCGAAGTTCAGTTCATGACATTTACCAAAATTTGCGTGCTTGAGATATGCTAGGCAGATTCCTCCTGATCACATAGTAAGCATTGTTCAGGTGAGGGAGGTCTCTTTGTGCTAGTTGATCAGCTGTCCAATATTTGTTCTGAATAGCAAGCCATAAAAACACCATGCACTTGGACGGGACCCATAATTTCACAGGTACCACCATGGTTCAAAGGTGATCGAGCCACAGAACTACATGCATCATCACTTCTTCAAATGGCACATTTGAAAACTCCTCTTTCCATGTCTTGTACTGTTGAGAGTATGGTATTCTAGGACTGATGCCTTCCTTTTGATAAAATATCTGGAAATTTCATTTGAAGTTCCTTTATGCTTGGAACAATAATATCATGCTGAATATAAATCATTTACTGCTTATCTTGTTTCATGTTTTATCTTTGCAGGTTGCGGGATACCATTGTTCTAGTATTAAGGCTGTTCAAAAATATGGTACGGACTATCTCTTGTACAAAAAATAGCACATTGGCATCCCCTTATTAATCTAATCTTCAACCAGCAATACTAAGTGGGTATCATGAGCCTGTGACCCCACTTTATTCAAACCCATAACTTGAGTAGTATTTCCTGATGAGAAAAATCCACTATCAAACCATGAACTTGGCCTCCATTCGTTTTAAACACTCAGCTATAAATCTGTCCACTTTACAACCTCAAGTCTCGGTGTCCTAGTTAGCCAGAAATCAGCATTATCATTAGCATGTTTGATAGGGCAACATTCGCTTCCGCTGTGAAACTATTGGTACTCGCTTTTAATGTGTTGCATATGATTTATTGGACTGCTAGGCTTGTTTACTGTTACCAGTTTTGATGTCCTATGTACTTAAATGACTTTTAGGTTGGTGACCAAATCCATTCTTGTGTTGCCTCTTGGTGTCCTGCTGAAGGTCATGACTTACTTGTTAGGTCCTATAGAGCCTGTGGCAGTTTGTTGGCTAGCAAAACATAGACCTGTTGGTTGGTACCCATAATTCATATCCAAATCCACACCCACCTCAAATGGGGAGGGTATAGACAAAAAATTGCTTATCCATTACAAATGGGGAGGGTAGGGTATGGGGAGAAAACTACTTATCCACTAGATATGTATAGTATCTAGTAAAAAAAAATTATCCATTGGATATGGGTGGGAATGGGGAGGGTAAGGATTGGATGATATATATTTGGATTTGGGTATGAATAAGAGTGGGTTTGCCCATACCCTCCCCAGTGGCAGGTCTAGCAAAACATGACAGTATATTGGTTAATATCTGCAAATATACCACTCAAACAAAATTGTGCTTTTAGTCATCACATATGGTATATGGAAAGCTCTGTCAGACTGTCACGTGATCAAAAGCCATTGTATGTTCTTGAAGCAATATTTTTTTAGAGAGCAATTTAGAGTGCATTCACCACATGAATATGGTGATTGTCATGTTGCTGCCCGGATCACCCACCCCCCTTCCGTGTCATGCACTCCTACATTAGGACAGTGAGGAAGAAAAAACCTGGCAAACTGATTGCTGACATTAACAGATGTGACATGTATGCACGCACATTTGCCTGCTGTTTCAATGCTAACGTGCAACATCTGACTTTCCAGGCTGTTGAGAAGAGAAGAGGAAGAAAGAAGGGCCTTTTCTTCAAGTAGACCCAGTATGTTATACTTGTATTTATGCTTCTTCTAATGTATGTAGCATATCGGTTGATAGGTGCAGCGTATATAGTGGTGTTTTATCTGAATTCTACACACGATTTGGTTGTAAACTAACCAAAGAACCCAACAAACCATGTCGATAATATTTTCTGTGCCCTCTCTGAAGAGCTAGGGTTCTATCGTTGCGAGTGCTGGTACTGCTCCCTGTGCCTTTTCCAGGTTTCAATAGAAATAAAATTTACTCTTCAGTAAGTTAATGGGCGAAAAAAAGGAGGGTCTCTGAAGATGCTGTGCAGAGTTTATCACTTTGAGAGGAGTCCACCCTACAGGCCTACACCTGGTGGCTGGTGCTCCGCCTCAGGGTCAGGGTTGGCTGGATATGCATATATCTCTGTTAAGATGCTCTGCAGAATTGGCAGCTTTAGACATGAGGTCCCCTGGCTCACGTCCAAGTAATATAACTAGGATATATTTCTAGGATGGAACTAGGATGGGCAATGCTGGGCATGCTTTACACATATGTGCAAATTCATTTGTGTGTTCAAACTGTCCAGAATCTTTGGTGCGTGCGTGCAGTGCTTTTCACGTCTCGTCTGTGTGCGCTAATGCTATACACGGCCAACGAGTCATGTGTGCCCTGTTAATTTCGCATTTTTCTTTCGAGGCGAATGTATGCGAATGTGTCACTTTCTGTTGCGTTCCTTTCCCCAGGCAAGACTCTTCTTCAGTCTAGTCTCTAGTCCGCACAGGTGCACAGTGTTTAGTGACTCTTGAGCACAGAATGTGAAGTCACTTGACAAAAGCTAGACACGGAAAGTTAAGTGCACTGTGTCTACATGTTGAAAAAACATACCAGTTCATACTGGTTGCTGGTAAGTGCCAACATCGGCTGCACTGAACACGGACGTGATAAGCGCTTCTCTAATCATTCCATCCGTTTGTTGACTTGGACACAAATGCAAGCGTGACCAGTAACCCCAAATGACTTCAATAGCCCCAAATGAGTTCAGGCCAATCTCCCTCCTCAACTCTGTTCTCAAATTGATCACAAAGCTAATGGCAGATAGACTACAGGCCATCATTATCCCACTCATCCACAAAAACCAATATGGCTTCATAAATACAAGGACAATTTAGGATTGCCTAGCATGGGCTTTTGAGTACATACATCAATGCCAGCAATCAAGAAGAGAAATTGTCATTCTGAAGTTGGATTTTGAGAAAGCCTTGGACACCATTGAGCACAGACACAATTCTGAAAATGATGGAAAGGATCGGTTTTAATGGAACCTGGACTGGTTGGGTGCAGGGTATTCTGAACAGTGGTACTACCTCGGTGATGCTTAATGGAGTCCCTGGAAAAAGTTTCCAATGCAGAAGATGAGTCAGACAAGGGGACCCACTCTCCCCACTCTTGTTTGTGCTGGCAACGGACCTACTCCAACACATCATCAACAAAGCATGCAATCAAGGAATTTTCTCACTACCTATAAATGCAGATCCCAACAACAAATTCCCCATCATTCAGTATGCAGAGGACACCATCTTGATTATGAAAGCATCACAAAGAGAACTATTTTGCTTGAAAGGGCTCCTCCAATCTTTCACTGATTCTACTGGCCTAAGAGTTAACTATGCCAAATCATAAATGGTGCCTCTAAACCTGAACCAAGAACAGGCCTTGAACCTTGCAAATACATTTGGTTGTCAGCTTGGATCTTTACCTTTTAATTACCTTGGTCTGCCACTTGGAACAACCAAGCCTAGAATTGAAGATTACATGCCTCTCATGGACAGAACTGAAAAAAGACTAACTTCAACTTCATCCTTCCTCATTCAAGCAGGGAGGCTCCAATTAGTCAACTCCGTTTTATCCTCTCTCTCAACCTACACAATGTGTAGCCTAAGATTCCAGTGGCTGTTTTAAATTTCATAGACAGAGCTAGACGGCATTGCCTGTGGAGAGGTTCAGATGTCAGTGCAAAAGGCAAATCCATGGTGGCATGGCCAAAATCCACAAAACCATAAAGCAAGGGTGGCTTGGGGATAATTGATCTCAAATCTCAAAATGATGCTTTGTTGATCTCAAATCTCAAAATGATGCTTTGTTACTCAAGCACCTAGACAAATTCTACAACAAGAAGGACATCCCGAGGGTAAATATGATCTGGAACACACACTACTCCAATGGACAAATCCCTCATGCCAATGGTGACAGAGGCTCCTTCTGGTGGAAGGATCTGCTCCACCTATGTGATAAGTTCAGGGGAATAGTAACATGCACAGTGGGAGCTGATACTACTATTTTGTTTTGGCTTGATGTTTGGAATGGTCATCTTTTGCAAAATAAACTACCAAGACTTTTCTCCTTTGCTAAGAATCAGAAAATCTCAGTGCCATCCTTTCTTGAAGAAGCAAACTTGGCAGAACATTTTTATCTCCCTCTCTCAGAACAGGCATACAGGGAGTTTCAGGAACTACAAGAGATGATACAAGATATTCAAGTGCGCAGTGAGGACAAAGATCAGTGGCATTATATTTGGGGTTCCCAGAATTATACATCCAGAAGTTTTTACAACAATCTCCATAGAAACATTCAACCGCCAAGACCCCTCCTATGGATCTGGAAATCTAGACGCACCAACAAACTAAGAGTTTTCACTGGCTCCTTCTAATGGATAGGCTAAATACCAGAAATATCCTGAAGAGGAAAAAGTTCAAAATTGAAGGGAACAATGTGCGCCTCACACAGGGAGGAAACTTCTATACACCTCTTCTTCCTCTGTCCCTTTGCAAAAAGATGTTGGCAACAAATTGGTATCCAATGGCAATTTGGAATACCCTTCTTTCAGATGATAGGGAAGGCCAAAGAGGATTTCAACCAACAATTCTTCATGGAAGCACTCATAATTGCAGCCTGGCAGATATGAAAGCAAAGAAATGGACTCATATTTGAGAATGTTTCAGCAAGTTTCAATGTTTGGAAAAGAAATTTCAAAGATGATTGTTTCAATCAAGCTGTCAGAATGAAGGACTCTCTGAAAACCCCCTTTCTAGCTTGGGTCAATAGCACTGTATAAATCACTCTCTTGTTTTTTTCACCACCTCTAGTCTCTAGCGTGTACATCCTTTTTCTTGCTCTTGTAGTTTTAGCTTTTCCCTAGTTCTGTAAGTATCGCTGTATTGCTCCTTCTCTTTTTTCAATAAATTTTTCTCAGCGGGGGTCTCCTCGCTGTGTTCAGTTCAAAAAACAAATATGAGCGTGAGGCATTTTTCCACACCTGGACCTTCGTGGAGAGTCATAATATTGATGCAAAGTCCTCGCAATAGTCTGCATGAAAGACGACAAAAAAGGTAATTAAGAAAGGTGCGTGACCGTTCACATGAACTTTCAGACCTGCTCGTGTGTACGCTGTTGCTGTATCATTGGTGCCTGCCAGTCTGCCACACGTACGTGTTTTAAGTTTTTACACTTGAGAGTTGAGACCTTTTTTTTTGAACCCATTGAGAGTTGAGACCTGACCAGGAAGAGCTGTACGCGTATTAAAAGGCCGGTCAGTCTAAAGATCTCCAAATCAGAGTAGACGAGCAGCACTGAAGTGATTAGTTCAGCTCGACCGAGGACAAGAAAGTGATTTCGTGAGGGTGATTTCTCAATTTCTCATCTATTTTCAAGACCAACAGTGTCTTTCCTGTCGTGCAAGAAAGTCGGAAAGAGATGTGAAGCATGGTCAAGGACTCGTACAAACAACGTGACATGACATGCTCATCAAGGACATCCATATCCATGTCCACATCATATAAGGCTTGACGTGTTAGTTTCAGCATGGGAACAACATGGATGGAGCTCTATTAGGCTGTCCGCACTGGTCGTCCTCTATATCAATCCTCTAAAAGGAATATTCTATCCTGGTCATCCAAATCTCATACTCTATATCAACTTCTTCCGCACCCGTCATACTCTAAACCCCATACTCTATCCCAACTACCAGCCATGGGACCCACGCGTCAGTTTTTAATCCTTTTTTTAACCCCCACGCCTCCTCCCTCCCGCGCTCTCTTTCGTCGGCGCCTCCGGGCAGCGCCGCCCCTCCCCTTCCTCCCCCGCCACTGCCCCTCCCCTTCCTCCCCCGCCTCGGCTGCACGGGCGCTGTCCCCGTCGACGTCGTCCCCTTGGGCGCGCGCGAGCAGCTCCCCCGGCGGCAGCGTGGAGGCGGCGCGGGCTCCCACGGTAGGCGAATCCCCGACGGTGGCGCGGAGGCGAGCTCCCCCTTGGAGGTGGCGCGGGCTCCCACGGCAGGGACAGCGGGGGCCGGCGCGCCCTCCCTGTCCCCGTCCCCTCCATCGCTCCCAATCGACGGCGACGGCTCAAGGCGGAGGGCAGGGCGCGGCACAGCAGCAGCGGGCGGCGGGGCAGCGGGCGGCACTCGGCTCCTCCCCACGCCGGACGTCGGCCGCTCCCCGCTCCTCCCCACGCGGACGGCGAAAGGGGCGGGCGGAACGCCGGCGGACGGGTTGGCGAGGGGCGGTTTAATTTTTACGCCTACTTGGGTAAGCCTCAATGGTTGTTTATATTGTGTTAGTGATCTACTGCATTGAAGGATCCAAGATGAATCTGATGAGAGGCTAGATTTCTGTTAGAGGAAGCTGTATGTGAGGTAAAGGCATGCCTGTCTTCATCTCATAATCAGCTTGAGGGCAAAGAAAATTGTTCTTAGAAAATTAGTATGTAGAAATGATCTCTGATATGGAGCTATGATGTTGGTGATTCATGGAAATGTGCAATGGAAATTAAATGATAATCATGTACACAGTGCTTCAATTATGTTGCTTAAATAGTGAATTGTGGCCTTCTGCTTGTAGAAAGATCAACTCCGACTACTAAACAATGCTTCATTTCTTTTGGCGTATAAAAAAATAAGTCATACTGCTAAGGAAAACAAGCAACAGCTGAAGTATGAGATTTGCAACTTTGATTTGTGTTTGCTGAAGTCAAGAGTCGGGAGTGAACATTTTTTGTGTGCTTTAAGTTCCAAGGTAGCCACCATGGACAATGACATCCTGTATGCCAAGTAACTGAATTCGGATAACTGTACTTCTAAGTTTTTAGCATGTTTCTATAGCAGAGTCTTATTTGCCTTCATTTATATGTGTTGTACTATATACAAAGTTCTTTAGTTTTTGTAAGACTGCAGCCTCATTGGATTCAATATGTTGCAACGAAAGATGAGCACACCTCTTTTGTAGCTATAGCTCTGATATAATGATTCCAAAATTGGATAGGTTGTCATTTGAGTTGATGATTCCATCAGACATGATGTTTGTTTGATAAAAAAAACATGTAAGGGGTGATCATCATTCAGACATATTTGTCCTTAGGTGATGATTTCCAAAAGATAGAAGTTAAATTTGCTTGTGAAAAGTGCTATGCAGTTCTGAATTTTGCTTGCTCCAAATGTTGGATTGTAAATTTGGCTATCTAATGACTAATTTGGCTATCTAATGAGCAATGTCGTTGCAGAGACTGCAATAGTCCATGAGACAAATTTGATGTATTTTTTTTGTCTCTTGCAATAGTCCATGAGACAAAAATGTGAAAGAATCTGCTTCCATTGCAACACATGCATGGCCACTCGTCATTTTTTGTCTCTTGCTGACAGTGACATGAGCCAAATTTCTTTACACTTTTATACCTTCGCATACAATAGGGAAAAAATTTCTTTAAAATATTAGAAGACTTAATAATAATTACATGACCTTACGATACAAAATATTACAAGACTTAATAATTACAAGACTTATTAATTATTACATTACCACAAAATATTACAAGAGTTAATAAATATTACATGACCACAAAATATTACAAGACCTATTAATTATTACATGGCCACAAAATATTACAAGAGTTAATAAATATTACATGACCACAAAATATTACAAGACCTATTAATTATTACATGACCACAAAATATTTACAAAACTTATTAATTATTACATGACCTTAAAATATTAGAAGTTCTAATGATTAATACATGACCACAAAATAGTACATGTCTTCATAATTATTACATGCCCATAAAATATTACTCGACAATAAATATTAGATGACCACTAATTCATCTAATGCTGGAGAGATCCTAGCCTCATCCACTGATGCTCGATGAGATCACGTAGTAGCCGATAGTGCGTGTCTTGGTCATGAAGCCTATGGTGTGCAGCAACAAATGCTTCCCTTGTTGGATTGTTGGCATACGGAACAGCTAGTTGGCCGATGTCCAAGAAATCAGTATTATGGGCAAGCTCACTCTCATCCTCGACTATCATATTATGCAAAATAATGCAAGTCATCATTATATCATTAATGCGGCTACGGTCCCAACCATATGCGGGTCCTCGGATCACCGCAAACCGAGTTTGCAGGACACCAAATGCACGCTCTATATCCTTGCGTGCACTTTCTTGTTGAGTGGCAAAGTGTCGCGTCTTCTGCTCCATGGGGTGACGAATAGTCTTAACAAAGGCTGCCCACTCAGGGTAAATCCCATCGGCAAGGTAGTAGCCCATGTTATAGGTGTTTCCATTGACTACAAACGACATAGGGGTCGAACGACCGCTGAGGTAAGACGAAAATACAGGTGATCTATGAAAAACTTTAGTGTCGTTGTTACTTCCAGGCATGCCAAAGTAAGCATGCCATATCCATAGATCATGAAGAACGTTAATGTAGTAGTAATATTCTTTGGGAATGTTTAATGCTGCTTAAAATGTATTGTTTGGATGTTTAAATTGTCCAAATCTTCTCAATGGTTCTTTCTTACCTTTATTCAGTATGCATGGTCGCATGGACTTGCCATGCAGTGGCTTTAGGCTCTATCAACTGACCTTTATTCAAGTAGCTAACCTTTATTTTCGTTTTGGTTCTTTGGCAGCAATGGGAACAATTCCTTGAGGTGCAAAAGCAGGTCACAGCTCCACCTGAAAATGTAAAGAAAATGGTCGAGTCCATTGCTGTCATCCACCTGAAAGTTCTGACTTCAGTTTCTTATGTACATTGCTAGAGCTGTGGTCATACCAAAGCCAAGTACATTGCATAAACATGAAAAGTACACAAGCAGTTCAGACTTCAGTTTCCTGTCAATGAACTGTACCAGACAGGGACGGACAGGCAAGGTCACAGGTTCACAGATAGAGCAGGTCACAGGATCACAACAAGCAGAAGGTGCACAACCAGGTCACAGCTCTCACAGGCAGGTCACAGATAGAGCAGGTCACAGATACAGCAGGTAACAGGCAGGTCACAACATGAATAATGCACAAGCAGGTCACAGCTCTCACAGGCAGGTCACAGATAGAGCAGGTCACAGATACAGCAGGTCACAGGATCACAACATGAATAATGCACAACGCCGGTCACATGTTCACAGGTTCACAATGCTGTCCAAATAATACAACAGATTCTACCTCACAGATTCACACTCACATTGACAGTGCTCTCCGAAAATTACAACAGATTCACACTCACAAATTCACACTCACAACATATTCAACAGATTCACACTCACAAATTCACACTCACAGTGCTCTCCGAACTGCACACTCAACACAGGTTTAACACAAATAATAGTTCTGAACAGCACACTCAACAAATAATACACTAAGGTAAGCATACATAAGGTTGCCTCTCCCATCCCTGGCTCTTGATTTGTGGTGAAGCATTTTTTCTGGTTCAATCTGTTCATAAATAACTAATGATTAGCAAGGATTCTGGTACTTAGGCTCAGCAGTTATTTCAGCATACACAAATATAAATATGCTATCTTATCTACTTGTGCAAGGATTCTGGTTTTTCTTTATATATACAGCCAGGAAGACCAAAAGTCTATGAAGGCATGGCTTGCTCCTATTACAAGTATGGTCAGTCATTTCTACTAACACTACTTGCTACTGCTGCTACTCACCTGGTTGCCATGCTGCAACTTGATGCTAGAGTTACTACTACCAGCTCAAGCAGGTCAAAATAAAAAATGTTACTGGAGCTCTATCAGCTCCTAGAACAGCCAGAGCACTCACAATTATCTATCAAAATAGTTGTGTAATTAACTAATTTCTAACATATAGCAACAAAATTTTGAGGAAGACAGAAACTGAGGAAGCATGCAGCACATGGGTAAGGGTTGGGCTTGTGTACCTGATATGAACTCGTACTGTGTTGGAAGTGTCTTCAGGGCGGCTGTCTCTTCCTTCGCCTAGTTGCAATCTTGTCCAAAATTTCTTCCTGAAGAGCTTCGTAATACGCCCGCAGAGGTGGTGTGCAAGCATCAAGATCAATAGCAAGGATCCTTTCATCCTCTTGCTTCTCCTCCTTTTCCTTGTCCCTCTCATGCTTCTCCCGCATGATCCGAATCTTCTCTTGCTCAATGCCTAAGAGTGATTGATTGTGGGATCGCATTTCCTCAAAGCGCTTCCCATCTATAGAAGCCAGCTACTGGAACCGATCATTTTTACGTGCAGATTCTTCTTGCAGGATACTAATCTTTTGCAATGATAGATCTTGCATCCTCGAAGCATAGTCAGAAGATGATGTTGAACCCGCAGAAGAATTTCCTTTCTTCTTGGCTGCTTTAGATGAATCCCTGCCCATAGGCCTCTTCTCAGCTGATCCAGTTGGGCTAGATTTGTCATATGCACGGTTGATGGGGTCATGTCCAACACCATCACCTCCAGCCGACTGGGCCGATCCTCTGGCCTTTGGATCCTTCCATTTGGGCTCATCCTTCATTATGTCCCAACAATGCAGGAAACCAAAGTTGTGGTTCAGGATTGCAGCAAAATTTGCTGCTGCATGAGTGGTCTGCAGCAAGAAATTAAAGATTTGTAAATGAAAAAAAGCACCATTTTGAACAAAGACAGGGTATGTAAAAGCCTATCGATTGTAGCATTGCAACAGATTATAAGAATATGTTGACCTGCACTATAGTATGCCATACATAAGAAATTTACAAGCTACAACCATTGCTGTATGATAGCCAATCTACCTCAGCTGATCCTGATCATCACTGAGCTCACACACACACACACACACACTAACTCACACTTGGTGACTGCTGGTTGAAAAGGACCAGAGGAAGAGCAGAACACACACACACACAGGTTTGTGCTGGCTCAACAGAAATCAGCTAGGCTGCTCCTTGCATTATATTCACTGAACAAGAAGATTTACAAGGTAAGGCCTACACTATTTCAGGTACTTCTACAGCTACTGCCACTACTTGGCACTGCTACCAGTCAGTTCACTACCATGCTGCAAGTTGCTAAGAAATTGACTACTATCATTCAGCCATGAAGACCAAGTTGGCAATCAATGGCCAAAAAAACTACTGAGCTCTATTAGCTCTATGTACATGATGATCAACAGCTAGAGCACTCACAATTATATATCACTGTAAAGCCTGTAACAGCAATAAAAACAACCAGCTAGGTCTTAAGAGTCACACCCCGGTGTTTCTGGTGCAAGCAAGCATGGCGACCCTTTTATATATATGATTCAACAGTTTAAAGTCTGTACTCATTGTTTGACTTTTATATATATGAGAAAATTTATAAAATGTTGAATACTAGAACACAGGACATGTAATTAACATGTGCATCTTGAATTTAGAGGGGAAAAAATGTTGTAGTAAATAGTGTGGTGTAACTTCTACAAACAGAACTGATTCAATGCATTGACAATGAAGCAAACTATACAACAGGTAGACCACTACAAAATATCAACGCATAATCGAATTAGCAAACCGAATGAAGCAAATCGGCATACCTTATCAGCATCCGACATCTCGCTTGGATTTTCTCTAATGGCATCAGCATAGAAACCCGAAAACTTCCCGACTTCAGCCTTGATACTGTCCCAACGGCTCTGTAGAGATCGGATACTCCTAACTGGGTTTGATTCCCTCCGGGTGTTGTATCGCTCCACAATCCTTTCCCACATCCGATCTTTTTTTTGTCTGTTACTTGTAATTGGGTCACAGCTGATTTCAAGCCAGGACTTCACAAGATTGACATCTTCATCTGGGTTGAAATTGCCTAACTTAGTCCTACTGCTGAGCACCTTTGTCCTCTTGCCTTTTCCTTTAGCCGCTGAGCTGGGTGGCTGTTCTATAACATGTACCTCTTCGTCTTCCACAGATGGTTGTGGGTTATCAGCCGGCTGCAATACTTGTGGACCACTTGTACAGGGAGGCATCATTGAGGCATTGGGTGCAAACTGCTGCATTCCTTGGGGGAACCAGGATGGAGTTCCTTGGAACCCATACATGTATGGGTTCCAGCCAGCCTGGTACGGAGGAATGTTGGCACCAGGAGGAAAGTTGGCAGCAGGAAATGATCCCTGTGATGCATCATTGCACTGGTTTGGGTCCATCCTGAAATCACAGGCAGAAAACATACATCAATGGTAGCAAAAACAATATCAGAAAATAAGATGTTCAAGGACAATACAAAATAAGACACAATTATCCATTCTAGCTGATCACTGCAGTACAAGTGGCTGTCCACAACAGGTTATAAGTATGGGGGGGGGGCATTATTTTAGAACAATGTGAGGCTTCAATTATATGACAAGTCAAGAAGACCATTGTTTGCATAAACATCTAGCTGCTGCAGTCCTTGACCTCTTTTTGTAACATCAAACACCTAGCTGCAGTCTCAAATGAAGCTCAAAATCAATCATATGTGATTGGGCCATTTGTTGACTTAAACTGCTAGACTCTGCACCTACAGGAAATGCCTACCATATATGAGAGTTTCCATACAACATGACCTACAGGAAATGCTTACCACAAGCATTTGTACCAACTTGGTTCAGAAAATAACAGATAGCTGATTTCTTCTATGCAATTGTGTGGTCATTTGGTCAATCATATATCCCCTAATCTGTCAACTTGGTTCACGTAGCTGAAGTTTAGCAACAAAAGTGACCATGATCAATTCCCTGAAGCTAATCAAGTCTACAATTAAACCATCATGTGTCATAATTTTGTATTTATGGATTATTTACAAAAAAATGTTATCATCTTTCAGTGCATATATGCAATGTAACCAAGTAGCAAAGTTGACATCACGTGAACCTGTTCGTCATAAAGAGATGGCAATATAGCCGATGCAATGCAGCATGGAGGTCACCCAACTGTAAGAAAAATATGTTCATCTCACCCCGAATCTCTTTTGACAGTCCTACTTGTAGACTCTGGACTACCTGAACCAACTTTAAGCACACAGAATGTGACTATGTGACGCTTTCTAGACATATGTCCACCACACACTAGCAGATAACTTAACTAAAAAAACTAGCAGATAACCATTTGGCACTCTTGTTCTACTGCTAATTAGTTTCACTGTGTTGATTTACTTCTACTTAGACCAGAGCTACAAACACAAATCGTTACTGCTGCGACCTAGCTACAAATTCAGATTAACATCCCATCCCCTCCCCTACTACAGGATTAGCTGCAAATTGCACTGCCACTTGCTACCATTCACTGACCTAATCATTGACAAATCGATCTGAAATCAGACACCAATAATGATCACACACACACATGATCTCTGAAGTTTGAACCCTGACTGAACAAACAAACCGAGCAAGTATAGTGTCATACACTGATGCTATGTGCAAGAAATTTAATGGTGTTGGAAAATGCAATGGTTTCCTGCACAAGCAAAAGGCGGCCTTTCTGTCCATCCATGCTAGATGAAAGCTTGTTTTAAAAATTAAAAATATAGTCTGTGTTCCAAACAAAGTTTGCATTATCAAATCAGGATCGTATATACTCTGTGTTCCAAACAAAGTTAGCCCAACAAAGTTAGCATCTATACTTCTATCTCATATAGAATGGTCTGTGTTGGAGAAATGGGATTCTCAAAATTGATTCAACGATTCTATGTCTACAGGGTTGAACAAAAATCGATGTGCTTATCAAATCACCTAACAAAGAAGGCTGGATCCAACATACCTGAGTTGGGCAGGACGCCAGCCGGAGCGCGCGGTGGAGCTCTCCTCCGATGTGGCCGCTTCAGTGTGTGAACCTCGCCGCCGCCGCTTGCGCCCACGGCTGCCCACGGTCGGCTTCTCCAGGATGGCCACGCGGCGGCGGATGGCCGCGTGGGTGGCCCGGTGGTAGGGGCGGACGGCCGCAAGCGGGGGAGGACGGGCTCGAGGCAGGGGAGGACTTGTCTTTCCCGATCCAAAGGAGGAGCCGACGACGAAAGGGTCCGGCGGAGGCGGGCCCTCCCCGGCGCAGATCCGCTCTTCCCTCGAGCAGATCAGGGGCGGACGGCGGTGGATCGGCCCGGCGGCGGCGCCATCCGGGCGGCGGCGCGAACGGGATCTCGAGACGCGCAGGGGCGTCAAGGGCGCGAAGGGGAGGTCGGGCCGTCGCGAACAGGACGCGAGCAGGCCGCCGCGAACAGGAAGCGCTGGCAGGCCGGCCGAGCACGTGGCGGCGGCGGAGGGGAGCGACGGCGCGAGCGCGAGGATGGGGACGGCCGCGAGCGCGAGGAAGGGGACGGGCGCGAGCGCGAGGAGTCGTTGGGCGAGGACAAGGCGTAGCGTTTCCGGGGCTACGCTCGATATGGCGGAACGGACGCGATACTGCAAGGTAGCGCTCGTCGTAGCATACCCCGCTGCAGCCTCCCATCCGGTAAACTGGTACTGTAGCATGGCGTCCCGGACCGTGCAGCGGATCCACTGCGGACAGCCTTGGTCCACGGCAAGTTTTTTGTTGATCTTTTTATTTACTGGGTTGTTTTTTTTACAGTTTTGTGCCTAAAATTAAGGTGGATTATATCCACCGCCATCATTGTCCCAACAACTAATACAATTAACATCATTATGTACCACTAACCACCGTCGCCTAGGCCATCATCATTATCATCTCACCTAATTTAAAACGTGCATTGCTAACAATATTGGGCAGTTTATGGTCAGTAATAGATAGTTGGCACAAGTACATGCAAAGTGTACTTCCAATGGCATATATAGCGATATAATAATTTTCATGTGGCGAAAGTGCAAAGCTATGAACACTTTTGTCCATCAGAGTACACTACTATTACAAAAGTTGTCCACTTGACAAACTAGGAAAGAGCCGAGGGAGCATTACTGCTGGTTGGGCCAGATACCCTTATGCTTGTGAACTAAACGTATCTCATATGCATCCATCCAACCCAACTACGCAACAAATTGTCATGATCGATTCAGATCCTGCTAAACGTTGCAGGATTTGAACTGCAAGTTTTGTGTGGTCCCCAAGATCCACTAAGGACCAGACACGGCACGCTGTCTTTTGTCTACTGGTTGTGAGCGGAAATGTGGGTGTGTCTCAGCGTGTGCTGGGCCACGCTGTGTCCACATTGCGATGGTCCTGACTATTGCTGTGGCTAGACTCCGAGGGGTGGCAGTGATAGCTAGCTAGATGGTGGATCACTGATGGCGCAACCCCTGCCTGCCGGCCTCAAACATTTGCTGGGGCAAAAATTTTGCCCCAACAAATCTCGCCTGTATGGAGTCCTAAATAAAGTTTATTTATAAAACCTTTTCACAGATGAGTGTAACTTTGCGCGACGAATCTGGTGAGCCTAATTAATCCATGATTTGTTACAGTAATGCTACAGTAATCATCCTCTAATCATGCGGTCAAAGGTCTCATTAGATTCGTCTCGCGATTTTGCCCGGGGGTTGTGGAGGTAGTTTTGTAAACTGACTTTATTTAATACCCATAATTAACAGTCAAAGTTGTATTTATTACTCGGCAAAAAATTTGCCTCTCAAACCAAACACGGCCGCCCTTTCTTGCTCCTGAGAGGAAGTCTTGGATAAATAGAGTCAAGAATAAAGTGGATAATAAACTACCAAAAATCTTTTAAAAAATTGTGATGACTGGGATATATATCTGCTCCTCTGTTTCATATATCTAGGTGGCTTTTGTCATATAATGTAACAATCGAAATCTGTATTTATATATATCTTACTAATCTACGTAACTAGTAGGTCTAGGTCGGGATTGAAATGTCGTAGCTTATATTGTATTGAGTAAAGCCCATCAGCAGTAGTCTAATTTTTCAAGCTATGTTATCTGAGTTTTAAACTCACAAATTGTAGATTTGAACACCTAAACTTAGCTTATGTACCTTCAAGCACGAAGAAATTTATCATGCATTTTTGTGGATAAAATATCTCAGGTATAATTTTGGTGTCCCGGCCAAGTGGATAGATACAGTCAAACAAAAAAGGTTCCACTCAGATGTATATATTTTGTTAAAAAAAAGAGCAAGATAAACATCTGGTTATGTGATTTGCGCTCATGGTGAAAGAAGGACGAAAGTTATGGTGTCGCGCTAATTTAAGCATGGCCGCTTCTCCAGCTCCTCGCCCTTCCCTCTCCTCTCTCATTTTTCCGTGCTGCCTCCGCCCGCTTCATCTTTCTTCTCCACCAAGGACTTGTGGAGAAGAAAGAAGAGAACGGAGAAGTAAGATGAGGCAGGCAGCAATGGGGGTAAAATGAGAGGAGCGTGAGAGGGGAGGTACTGGAGAAGCGGTTAGATTTTTTTTGCATATTGTTTTAGTACTAAAGATCCTCTTTCAATACAGCGCTCTACCCGCTATTAAAGTACCATCTTTAGTATCCGAGAGGTGGCTGTACAGGCCCACCTGTCCCATAGTAAAGGGGGTGGGCAACCGGTACTAAAGCCAGATTCTCCATAGTGTATGCAGTTCTTCTCATATATCGAATAATTGCCCAACTAATCCAAGGGGACTTTTGGTACCACGGAATCACGGACGACAGATCATTGACCCGATCGATGATCCATCTATCCCTTCGCTTCTTGTACAGTTGTAGTGCATGTCCTACCTAGTAGCTGCCAAGTGCTTGTACTGGTGTGTACCCATGAAGAACGCCACCCCCTGGCACACAGTGACACGGACTCTCACAGGAAGCTCTTGGCGAAGCTTGTCGTGTCCCGACTCTCGGATGCACGCGACGGGATAAGCTAGAGGATCATCACGCACGCGTCTGAAGCCATGAAAAAGCCTTATCGTCGCTGTGCAGCAGCAAATGGACGGAGGAGCATGCAAGGCCGAGCGCGCGAGAGGGCAGCTAGCCGGCCGCCCGGCCGGCCGTGTCCCCTTCGTCGGCGACGTCACGCCGGCTTGCGTCAGCGGCGCTACGAACGCAAGCCGCGGGCTTGCTAGGTAGGGGCAGCTAGCGCGTCTCCTACGGGCATACACAGGGAGTGTTTAGTTTCGGCGTTATGTATAGTATTTTTGTGTTATGTATAGTATTTATAGAGAGAAAAAGTGTATTACGAAACGTATATTATATAAATCATTATACAAAATGAATGAAGTAAACAGGCCCTAAATGTGCCGACGATGGTCGACACGTATGACGTATGTACTCTTCACCGATCGATGATTAAAGATAGGCCTGCCACGCTCGCTCGGTGGTCCACGCATGCTGCTAGCTCTGTCCACGCCATAACACCTCACACAGCCAGACTGCTTAAGCTAAGGTCCAGAGGTTAACTAAGGGGCTGTTTAGATCACCTGAAATTTTGAAACTTCACTATTCATCAAAGGGAATCTTGCATGCATAGAGTATTAAACGTGTGTTAATGACAAAACCCATTTCATAACCCCCGGTAATTTTGCGAGACGAATCTAATGAGCCTAATTTGGCCATGATTAGACAATGTCGTGCTACAGTAAACAATCTCTAATGACGAATTAATTAGGCTTAATAGATTCGTCTCGCGATTTTCTGTCCATCCGTGTATTTAGTTTTATAATTAGATCATGTTTAGTCCTCCTAATTTTCGATTTAGAATTGGAAACTTTCTTTCGCAAACTTACAACTCCAAACTAAACAGGCCCTAAAAGGCTTAGCATTGTCATGTCGTTTAATTTGGTGAGCTGAAGAACAGCCACTTCTACCCGCAAAAAAAAAAAAGCAATCACTTCATTGTTCTAGTGGACTGATAGTTCTGTTGACACCAGATTTTCGCACCTGATATGCTGAGTCAGATGGTGACGTGGTGAGGTTGAGACTGTGCAGTGGGCCCGTTGAATGGTCAAACAGAAGATGACAGAGAAGGAAGCCGATGCTGAAGAGGAGTCCGATGAAACAAGAAGTTCGATCTGATGATGGAAGAAGGGCGTGTCGGCTAAGAAGGAAGTGTATCAGATGCGGGGACTATTTCCTTTTCAGAGGGCGTATGAGAGTCCCGTTTTATGTTAAGCTTAGTTTACTTTGTTCGCAAGTTAGTCTGGTCCGATCAGGACTCTCCATGACCAGGGTATAAAAATGAACCCTCGTCCATTGTAAAAAACTATTCTCACAATCAATACAACCCGGCTTCACGCCAAAACCCTAGTAGTAGTTACCGACGAAGCTCATTGGTGGACGGGCTGCATCAGTTCTGATCTCCGGCTTACCAGTAAGTTAGTCAATTTATCGAACTAGTATAGGCTTTGAATTGAGGCGCATCGCCCTTTTTCGTTTATACTGTTCAACCGATTTATCTCTGGATAAGCAAGATTGGTATAGATTCCCTACGTCGGAGCTAAATCAATATTGATTATCCAACAGATTATCGTTTATCGGACTGCACTTTAAGTCTAGATTCCCTACGTCGGAGCTAGATATCAAGATTAGTCTAGATTCCCTACGTCGGAGCTAGAGTAATCTTGGTTACTAAAGGCAGTTTTTGCGGTTTGTTTGGAGTCGCTAGATTGGTTTAGATCTACGCCATGTGAATCAATTCTACTTCTTCAACGGCTTTGAGCATTGGTCTTGGTCCGATTTAAGCAATATTTATCTTACAGCATCGTTCTAGGTCCGATCCTGCTTTGTGGTTTAATCTGGTTGTTCTTTGAGTATTGCACTGGTGTAGATTCCCTACGTCGGAGCTGGATCTTTGTAATACGATTAGATTAATCTTTGACTGTCATGCTTGGTTTAGATTCCCTACGTCGGAGCTTCAAAGGAAGCTTTGGTTATGCCTTATTGCTATTTGAATGTTAAGTGTGGTTTAGATTCCCTACGTCGGAGCTAGGTCATGCTTGATTATTTGGTAGCATATCTTAGAATCAGAACGACTCTGTTAATGTTTTATCTGCTTATTTGCTTAATCTGGTCAACACCTGTGCGAGCATCTTGTTTAATTGACAGGTTGATGAGTTGAGTCTGATTATCTAGCTATCCGATCTGATCATAGTTGGAGAAATCTAGATTCCCTACGTCGGAGCTAGATTTCTCTGAAAAGGCTATAGTCCGATCGGTTGGTTAGATGGTCCGATAAGATGAGTCAAACTGGCAATTAGGCAAGATGGACAATGTATCGGCTTACACTTTGATTATTTGATATCTTGTTTCAAGACACAGCTGATCCATTACTTTACATATTGGACCCGGCAGTCCACACAGGGTAGCCTACGTGGTTGATTTGTCTAGGGACAGATCGAGGATCAGAAGTCGATGGTAACACAAGACGCAAGGATTGAACAGGTTCAGGCCGTCGAGATGACGTAACACCCTACGTCCTGTGTTGGCGGCGATTGTATTGCTGTGTATGAAGTTCCTGGAAGGATCTCCGTAGTTGGGTTCTGTCCTAGGGTTGTATGATCGTGGGTTGTAGCGTAGATGTTGATGGATGTTGATGCTCTGGAGGGGGGTCTCAAGGCGCCTTATATAGTCCGGCTGCCTTGAGTTACAAGTCGGCCAGAGATCGTAACCTACCCGAAATACAAGGATTCGATCCTATAACGATTATAGATATCTTTCCCTATAATTCCGGCTAGTGTATCTTGATCTCCGAGCTTCTTGCGGGATACGCCGTCTTCTTTCCTTGCCGCGCGCCCATCCGGTTCGCCCGACTGGTGGGCCTCAGCCAGTCTCGACAAACCGATCCAGATGTACTCGGATTGGGCCGTCCCTTGCTGGTTGGGCCAATCCGCCTTCTGGGTACCCCTGGGGGTCTACCCCCGACAAGCCCCCGAGTAGTACGTGGTTGAGGGACAAGTCGGCGAGGTCGTGCTGTCCGATGAGCGTCGAGCCTGCTGCAGTTGGAAGCGAAACCGCGTGATACTGGAGAGAAAAGAGCCGTTTACCCAACGGATGCGCCGCGAGGTGCGTCCGTTGGACGTAGCCCCCGAGCCTTGAAGCGATTCCGAAGGAATCGGTCCAAGGGTTAGTAGCCTTGTTCTGAAGTCGTCAGACAATCAACGGATGCGCCGCGAGGTGCGTCCGTTGGCCGTAGCCCCCGAGCCTTGAAGCGATTCCGAAGGAATCGGTCCAAGGGTTAGTCAAGGAGCATCTGGCTAAATCATCCGGCGTTAATTTCGGCGTCCAGCCCCCAAGCGTGAGGGCCGAGCACGCCGAGTGGTCGTCCCGGCGCCAGCCCCCGAGCGTGAGGGCTGAGAACGCCGAGTGGTCGTCCCGGCGCCAGCCCCCGAGCGTGAGGGCTGAGAACGTTCTAATGGGCGGTGTCCTCCTGTTACCTATTATACCAAATTATTGACAAAATAATTTAGACATTGCCATAATACTTTTCTTTGTAAAGACTAAAATTATCTTTGTTGGTCAATCTCTTATCGATATACTATATGTACATCTTGTTTATTTTTATTTTTATTAAATAACTTTGATTGGAGTTATTTTTAGTTAAGGAAGGAGTTGGTAGTTTTATCTGCAAAAAGGAATTTCATATTTATGTTTGTATAGTGACAATGATGGGATAATTAATGACTGGACTAATTTC
>CM014274.1:73850743-73883571 GCA_004135705.1 Alloteropsis semialata
AACCCACAGTTTTATACGGTGACCCTACAGAAAAGCCTCACCGTTCATTCATACAATAAAATGAGCCTGTTGGAATGCATTACACTGATCTTATCTTACAAAACTTGAGACTTATCTTACAAACCTTGAGACACAACTTATAGTACAATGTATCTTACAATTTTGACACACATGCATCATCCTATGGTCACAAGCAGCAGTTATATAGTCAGGCCGCGCACAGTTTGATCCGGTGGTTGTAATATAGTGTGGAGCGGATGATCATGCGGATCCTTGCCTTCTTGTTGGCCATTTCCAGGGGCGGGTGACGGTCACCCGCCCCTGGTAATGGGCTCCATATATAAACTGGAGCGACCGGGGGACTTGGCCAAAATTTTAAGACAGGCTGCCGAAATTTTTCGTGCCTTCCCGCGCTCCGGCTGCGCCACCGTCGTCCCCCGCCGCACTCCTCCGGCCGCGCCGCCGTCGTCCCTCCGCCTCGCGCGCGCCACTGCCTCTCCGCGCTCCGGCCGCCTCCCCCTCCCGCAAGATCCACCACCGCCGCCGGAGCGACCTCTCCGCCGGCGCGGGCTCCACCCCGCCGTCCCCCGGGCGTCCCCCGAGTTGGCATCCTCAGCAGGGTTCGCCCGCCGGGCCGGGCGCGCCCTGCTCCTGCTGCGGCCACACCTCCCCTCCCCGCGCCAGCACGGCCGGCCGTCGTCGCCGGCCGCCGTCCACGACCGCTCGCCGCCCCCCTGTGCCGCTCCAGTCGAAGGTGAGAGGAGGTCCTCCATCATGCAACTAAGTGCTCGATGAAATGCTTAGCAAGTGCTTGATGCAGTGGCGGATCCAGAAAAAATTGATAGGGGGACTCAATACTGTACAAAAAAGCTAGTTGTCCCAATCATATCCAATACAGAACCAGTGTTGTAATTTAAAGGAGTCTTATATGGATACATAGATGAATATATCACAATACAACATGAGTCAAGTAGATTATGCAATTTGTCGGTCCATACCAAGCCACAACACTAAAAAATTGACATAGGAGACGAATTATTCATCATCTTCAACCTCTAGCCCCTTCTAGCAGTCCCCTTCTAGCAGTGCTACAATGGCTGATTTTTTTTGAGAAGAGGCTGTTGGGGGCTCCAAGAACTCGGCAGCGGTAGGGGGGACTCCAGCCCCGGCCGACCCGGTGCTGGATCCGCCCCTGGCTTGATGTATATATGATACACATGTGTATGAAAAGAACATTTTTAGTTTAACATATTTTGTGTTTTGATTGTCACATGTGATTTCATCTAGAGGATGGATGAGCCATCGTCATCCAATCATGATGATCATGAGAATGGGTTCGACTTGGACGTGATTGGGTCCCAGACCCAGTGGGACGGTGACGATGTCTTTGAGGATGACCATGAAGAAGAAGATTCCGGGGATGAGGAGAACCGGGAAGATGGAGACGGACCTCAAATAGGACAAGGCGCGTGGGTTGGCGGCGTGTGGATGGACCCTCTTAATCCACACCCCACTGAACCTCGTGTAGGTCGTACGGAGACAGAGCTTGACCCGGATTTCGATCCGGCTAGTGAGGTAACGGCGATCCCTACTGATCCGCTTTCATGTACATTTTGATTGGATAGATGAACACCTCATGTACTTTCGACTCTTATGATCGTGTTAGGTGCCTCGTTCTCCGGTAAGGAAAAGGAGATGCCGCCGACGTGGAGTAAGCCCCCAACCAGTACAAGAAATTGAGTTGGAGTCATCTGCGCCAGAGGCTGAATGCACCGCCACAACCAGTGAACCTAAAAAAAGAAGGGGGCAACGAGGCAGAAACAAATACCCCACAGGCACTGGATGGTTGAAGAACTGAGCCCATCAGGAGAGGTTAAGAACCCTCCAAAAGTTCGTGCAAAGTTCCGTAACGCCCTTGGAGCAATAATCAGAACAAAGGTGCATGTGGACCCAACGATCCAAGATTGGTCAAAGGTGCCTGAAGGGAAGAAAGTGGAGATGTGGCATCTCATTGCTAAATCATTCAAGTTTCCTCGCAACACCGACATGGAAAAAGTACGTGCGCGCACCCTTATTAATTTGGGTGAATGTTTCCGCCGATGGAAGGGTGAACTGAACAAGTTAGTCCAGGATGGCAAGCCGAAGCCTGAGGGTTACAATATAACAGATGCACAGTGGGCCGAGTTCATACGGCAAAAGACCTCTCTGGATGCTATAGCCCTTAGTCAGAAGCAAAGAGAACTGGCATTGAGAAACATTCATCGAGTTCGCCTTGGGCCGGGTGGTTACATTGGTAAGGCCGAGTTGTGGGCAAAGGAAAGAGAGGACGCAATAGCCGCTGGGCAACCGGACCCTTTTGAAGGCGTGGACGAGCGCGCCTTCCAGTGGATTAAAGGGAGGGAAGGACGCCCGGAGGGGGAGAAATTGGTCTTCCCACAACCTGAGACCGAGGTAGTGGGGGCGAAGATTCTAGCACTTGCCGAAGCACAGAGGAAAGGCGAGTTTGTTCCGAATAGGGACAATGATATGCTCAGCGAATCCCTTGGCACGAAAGAGCATGGAGGCCGGATCAGAGGCTTGTCCAAACACTTGACCTTTAAGGACGGGTTCAGTAATGATAGGCAGAGGTACAGGCGACACGATCGGTACAAGGATCAAATTAAAGAAGCGGCGGAGAAAGCATTGCAAGCAAGATTTAATGAATATTTCATGGCGGCATTTGCAGAGCACCAGCAACGACAAATGATGAGCCAACCATCATTAAACAATAACTCAATGATGCCGCTGCCGCCGCCGCCGCCCGCTCCCTCAACCCTTTGTCGGAGTAGTGTTGCCTCTACGTCAGCACAACCATACCCGGTAGATGCTATAACTGTTGACACTCCTTGCTCGTTGCACATTCCGATAGGCAGAAGTGGGAAGACAAAGGAGGCTGCCAAAGGTGTGGCGTTGGTGGTGAGCAATAGTCCTGGGTTAGGGGGACAGCCTATCCCGCCATTATATGCATGGGTAAGAGTGCTCACAATTACGGATCCAAGACATGATGATCACTTCTTAGACTTATCCCTTGATGAGGGCATTGAAACCTTGGGACAAGCCGTAGGAAAGAATGCACCGTGGCATAAACGAGATATCATACTGGAACCTCCGCCACCTGAAGATCCTCTCTCACTCACACCCTGCTCTCAGAGGATGGTGACACCGGCACAAGTTCATGCTAAGAACACACAAGAGCATGTGCCACAGCAAGCAATTGTGGCCACCACTATCTCCAACCCGTCAACTTCACAGGTACAACAGGAGGCTCAACACCCATCACCACAAGTACAGCTGGAGGAACACCACCAATCAGCACAAGTACACCAGGAGGAACACCCCCAATCACCACAACTACACCAGGATGAACACCCCCAATCACCACAAGTACACCAGGAGGAACAACCCCCATCACCAGTGCAGCAATATGAGCCAGAGATGGTCATAAAGTCGCCAGCACGACCGAAGCGGTTAATGGGGTCGGTGCCACGGGTGATAAAGGCATACAAGAATACAGAGCCTGAGGTTGTGAACAGGTGGATGACAGCCAACAAAGGCGCAAACAAGAAGCTGACTCCGACAAAAAAAAAAGAATAGAAAGGAAGCAGTGGTGACTGGACCGGGTTTTTCCAAGCCTCGTACAGACACTGATTTCGTTTGTAAAGTTGGGGTTCATGACATACCAGATTTGCCAGATTGCCCGCAGAAATTCGTGTATGGCATTTCGTTTGTAAAGTTGGGGTTCATGACATACCAGATTTGCCAGATTGCCCGCAGAAATTCGTGTATGGCAAAGACTTGCTACCCGGGTGGGCTCTTCATGATTGTCCTGGTGAAATGCAGAAGTTCCATAGTTGGTACCGCAGGGCATGCACCCTAGGTCTCACAACTGTATGGGCACGGGTCGATGTGGATGTGTTTGTTGCAATAGATGGGAAAACCGAAGTACAGACATAGTCATGGATTTCGATGACTTCCATGCAATGTACCGCTTGCAAATGATGGAGCTAAGCCCCATGAGACTGTGGTGTATGTAAGTGGTTCATCTCCATACACCATGTATATATGCATATGGTACTGGCCTTTGTAGTCTCAAAATGAATTCTTTTGCGATGTGTTGTGCAGGATGCAAGGTCGCCTCGCAATGGATTCGAAGACCAAGGTTGGGTATCTTGACCCTTTTATTATTTGCAAGGCTAGGTGGGACTTCCCCCTCAATTACCCAGACGACGCCGAAGATCTAAAGGACTGTAAGACGCACAAGGAGAGACAAAAGAAACGAAAGGAGCTTTCCATTGATCTTAGGAAGAAGGTGGCAATATACATAGCAACTATGTTGGATCGACATCGTGATGCGAGTTGCATATGGGCGCCCTACCTTTTCGGGTACGTCGTCTAAATTCCAACAATTCTTGCAGTCCCAATATTATTGATTATTGAGAAATTTGCAATATTTGGGACTGCAAACATTGACCCTTTGCAGTTTTGCCATTAGGCCCACATTTCATGGACACAGATGGACCTATTTTGTCATTCACTTGGAGTGGCAAAACTGCAAGGGTCAATGTTTCCTAACTCACAGTTTTATACGGTGACCCTACAGAAAAGCCTCACCGTACGAAAGCCCATTCATCCTATGGTCACAAGCAGCAGTGATATAGTCAGGCCGCGCACAGTTTGATCCGGTGGTTGTAATATAGTGTGGAGCGGATGATCCTGATCTAACCACCAGACGACCACAGGATCATCCGCTCCACACTATATTACAACCACCGGATCAAACTGTGCGCGGCCTGACTATATAACTGCTGCTTGTGACCATAGGATGAATGGGCTTTCGTACGGTGAGGCTTTTCTGTAGGGTCACCGTATAAAACTGTGAGTTAGGAAACATTGACCCTTCGCAGTTTTGCCACTCCAAGTGAATGACAAAATAGGTCCATCTGTGTCCATGAAATGTGGGCCTAATGGCAAAACTGCAAAGGGTCAATGTTTGCAGTCCCAATATTGCAAATTTCTCTCTCAAATTCTACATATATCGATTAGCTTGATACTTATCGTCGCTACATAACACTGTGACAGTCAACACTGGGTTGCTTTTATGCTATTGCCGAGGGAAGCCAAATATGTGGTCTTTGACTCATTGGATTACCCGCAATCAGAATACAAAGATTTCTGTGTCATCCTGAAGAGGTAACAACCGATAATATTCTCCACACCTTACAAAATATTTGAGGCGATGATTATATACTAACTTGTCCCATTCTTTCAAGTAGTGCTCTTTTTCTCTACATTGACCATTATAAAGGGCCGGCTCCTGAGGGAGTAAAGGATTGGATTCCACGCACACACTACCCATGCCATAAGCAACCAGCCGGTACCTTGCTTTGCGGCTATTATGTGTGTGAATATATTAGGAGCCGCAAGCATTACACACCAAATACTGAACGTGTAAGCGTCTTTACCATATTTCAGCACATTCATTTTATGTCTAACTATCACTCGCTTAAGCCTAACTATCATATTTCAATACTGAATGTGTGTGAATATTCATTTTACATTCATTTCTCGTAAATTGCAGTTGATTACTGATTTCAGCGCTACTAAACCACTCCAAGAGGAAGATCTTCTCAAGATAGTCAGCGAACTATGTCACTTCACAATGCTTCATGTGCTTCATGAGAAGGGCAAGTACATCGATAAGCTACAAGATTATTTCTATGAAAAAAAAATATGATTCTCTTCGTAACTGGCACTTGGAGAAGTATCGCCTAACCATGTGAGGGTGTGGAGTGTGGACACTAAACTTGTGTGATTAATGTAATATACATGTAATATCATTTGGATGACAATCTTGTTTTATGTTGGATTTGCTTTTATAGAATTTACAAAGAGATTAAATTGTGACTGTTTGTGATTACTTTTATATTATTTGCCGGAGAAATGGTATTAGACAAATCGAATAATATTAAAAAACCAAAAGGAAAAAAATACCAAATTTAAAAACAAAAAAAAATGATTACCAGGAGCGGGCGATGGAATGACCCGCCCCTGTAAACACCATCTTCAGGGGCGGGGTAGGCAATCGCCCGCTCCTGAACAAAACATTTCCGGGGGCGGGCCATGCCAATACCCGCTCCTAGAAAGACATTAGCAGGGGCGGGCGATGGCGTGGCCCGCCCCTGAAGAAGACATTTCCAGGGGCGGGTGATGGCATAGTCCGCCCCTGGAAACACCATCTTCAGGGGCGGACCATGCCATCATCCGCCCCTGCAAAACATTTGTTGGGGCGGCCTAAATACCCGCCCTGCAAATGGCCATTTTTAGCAGCCAAAAGCAGGGGCGGATTTCGGCGCCGCCCCTACAAACGCCATTTTACCCGCCCCTACAAACGTTTTCTGTAGTAGTGGTGCGTGTGTGTGACAACAATGTATATATGCACATGCATGCTACGGCATTATTATTAAGAGTAAAAAACCTCTGGTTAACTAATTGATGATAGACCGTATTGGTTAGAGGAGCATGCTAACCACAAATTAAAGGAAAAATAATGCATGGAAAAGCCTGCTGTATACCGGGAGTGGATGGTGTAGAAGATTCTACGGCCGGCGACGGAGAAGTTAGCGTTGATGATCTCGGCGCCTTCTTCCTCCAGCACGGTGACCACCTCGTGCAGCTTGAACGGCCGCGCCACGCTGCTGACGAGCACAATGTCCAGGCTCGAACCGTCGTGGTGGTGCCGAACCTCCACCACCGGCGGAGCCGCCATGGCCTCCTCGCCGGCTTCTTCTGAAACTGGGCCGCTGCTCGTTGTCGTCGCGGCCGATGTCGAGGCTCCACCGCCACTTCCACCTCCTCTCATGCCAGCCAAGAGCTGCGCAGAGCTCCTCTTCTGCTGCAGCTCGTCCACCCTTTCCTTGAGCTTCTTGATGTACGCAGCCGCTTCGTCCAGGCTACTCTGCTGGGTCATGGTATCCTATACACATACATACGTAGATACATGCATATACAAAATCAGCCCATATTTTTTTCCAAATTTAGTTAATTTGCACATCCTTTTACTTCAGATATTCGAAGCCTAGAGAATGAATTACAGTGCTAGAAAAATTTAATTCTCCGAGTGCTGCTTAGAAGAAAGCAACATTTCCCAAGAAGAGTGAACCAAATGTCCATGTAGGAGATAACCGCTTTCGTCAAATTGTATTTCATGTGAGAACAGAAGTAAATGCTCTCCAGCTCAACATGTAAACAAAGGCCCATGCTAACATATCATTTAGCATTGGCAGAGTTTCAATTAATACATGTTACTACTGTGACTAATCCTAGTAAAACTGAGAAGATCTACCCGGATATATAGGAGAAACGGTGCCTGCTTTTAGGATGAGTCACATCAAATTGGTACTAGTATACCATGTACTAGTAGTTAGAAAAAATAATTAAATAATAAGCTAACAAGTACTTCCTCTGTCTAAAAAGGATGCAACTACGTGCCAGTTAAAATAGTTCACGTTTAACTAAGTTTCTAGAAAATTATATTTATATTTATATTTATGGCTCTAAATAAATTTACTATAAAAATACATTTTGTAATTAATCTATAATGCTATTTATTTTATATCATAAATATTGATATTTTTTTATCTAAAATTGACCAAATTTAAGATACTAAAATATGACACTATGTCATAATTATATTTTTTTGACAGAGAGAGTAAGCGGAGGAGATGCTACCTCGAAGACGAGTTGAGATCTAGCCAGTACCTTGGAGGAGTAGTGTTCTTTGGGGATGAGGGAGGCGAGCTGGGCGCAGAGGCTCTTCATGTGCTGCCTCCTCTTCCTCTCGATCTCCTTCCTCTCCACCGCCGGCGATGCGCCGCTGCTGTTATTGCTCGCGCTGCTTCTCCTACTGTGGCAGACCGCCCCAGTTAATCCGGTTTAAAAGTATGGGCCCACTATCACAGCAGTGCTCCACGCCCTTAAACCGAGCTAATCGTGCAATCCGTCGGATATCTTCCCGATTAAACCACCTTTTCTCTCGACCGAAACGAAATAGCAGCAGTCCCACTCGAAGATGGGCTCAGGCAGTGCAACTCATCACAAATTTTACAACACGAGGTTCACATAGATGATTATACAAACACAGTGCATATGTTTTAATTATTACAAACCAGAGTTATAATACAGCGGAAATCTAAATGTCGATATACAAAACATCACATGGAGCCCACATATGACATTCAAATTCCGCGGCCTGAGCCGGACTCAGACGGCCCCCACTCAACTGTCCAACCATCAGGGAGCACACCAGGCCAAGTCAGAGCAGCAACAGGGTCATAACCATCACCATTATCTGAAAAGTTAAGCCACAAGTAAGGCTGAGTATACTAATACTCAGCAAGACTGATCCGACAAGGTTAAGTACTAGACATGCAAGGCTTTCTGGCTGTGAGGTTTGTTTTGCCAAAAGCATCTACAAGTTGATCCCTATTTTCAATATTTTAGCTAAGTTTTAAAGTGAGACTAACCATTGCTAGATTTGCCAAGCTATCCAATAACATTCAGTGTCGAAAAACAATTGATTAACATGATATTAACATTTCTCCTCTAACCACCCTTCTAAACCCATTGGCCAAGCCACTGATGTGCGACAAGCGATCAAGCAGCTTCATGTAACCGCGAAGGACGGACAACTCGAGTTGATTTTCACCATGCATGGGACAACCTAATCGTACGACCCGTGAGAGACACCCCGGACCTCACGAGGCAACCTTTCCCCTCTCTCCCTGCCATCTGCCATCAGGGCCCACTCCACCCGAGTGCACGCCCCAACGGACCCCAGGTGCCCGAGGCAAACCTGTGCCGCGGCCACTGCTACACTCGCCATCATCCCCTCGCCCAATGGAGTAGGAAAGACCCGTCAGACGTCAGTTTGAATCAAGTACTAGGTTTACCAGTTTACCACATTTCCCGGCATACGATTAGTACCTTCAAAAGCTTGACCAACAACGCCACACAAGCAATGCCTTAGCCAACAATCCTCTGCGCAAGCGGGGTGTTCAATCAAACAGGAATATCGCACAAGCCCCGCTTGCCGAACTTCACAAACTGATATAAAGTAAAACCTATATCTCGCGAGCGACAAGGCAATCACTCGACTTCTACCGATCCTAATTAAGCATGGCAGTCTAAACGACCTACACATACTAGTATTGGGACATAGGTACCTAGGGATCATGCAACTAGGGTTTCATTCAACTCCTCGAAACTTAAATGCACAAAGTAAGGCATATAGTACAAGTGTTAGTTTTAACAGTAGGTTATGCTCCGGGGCTTGCCTTCTTGATCACCACTGGCCTTGGGCCCTTCCGAACTTCGGTTCGGGTCTTGTGCAGCAGCAAGGTGCAACTCAGCAGCAGCTGGATCGTCCTCGGGCTCGACCTCGATCTCGTATATTCCGTCAGCAAGAGTTTGCTCTACATGAAATGCGGATGCATGAGATGCGGTAATGCACAACAAATCGATCACAACATTACTGCAACAACTCACTAATACATCACTGGACAATCATTTATGGATTATAAACAAACTAAGAACTCACAAAGAAAGCTGGGTGGGTTGCTTTTAGTTGCTAATTAAACTTAATTTAATTCTGAAATAACATATAAAAAAATCTTATTAACCCTTTTTAATAAGTTATAACCACTCAAGTTACTACATAAATTAAACAAAACATCTACAAATAACCACTAGTAATACAATGGAGTTTCAATTGCTAAATCTAACATTCAGCACTCCTAGGTGCTATGCATATTTGTAGAATTAATTTTACCCCACGAAAACCATTTATTAATTAAGCATTTCCTAGCTAGTTCTTACCAAATAAAGCCTAGAAAATATATTTTTATAAACACAAATTAAGGTAAACATGTTTCTATGTTCTTGACAGATAAACCTATTTTTCAGAAATTTTCCAGCATTTTACCTATTTATTTTATATTTTTCTTAACAGCCAACATTTATCACCAATTAGAAAATCATAATAAATTCTACAACAATTTTATGCAGCTAAAATTTTTACTGCCACTACTATTCTACCAGAGGCATTTTATGTGAATTTTTCAGATTTTTCTGAGTTACATATAATATTTGGTGATTTATCCCCTCTCAACTAGTTATAAAAAACTTAATTCCAAATCTACCAAAATCATGAATAAACTGTGGCCAACAGATACTCAACTCAACTCTACTGATCACAACAGATCCATCAAAAGTGGTTTTGTATTTTTAGCACATTCCTATGATTTATAAAGCAATAAACACTCTCTCAAGCACATCTCCATACATACAAAAATACATTGTGAATCACACATATTACACATTCATATGATATACCACTGGAAAGATAATTTCTCAAGGATTCCAGAAAGTCTAAGTTTGTGATTTTATGATTTTTTTGTGATTTTTGGTGATTTATGAAAGTTCAGCCGATTTAAAAGGAAAAGAAAACATGAATAGTAAAATCGGTCTTTACATCCAGGCCCTCGAGAAACTGAAAAATAATTGCAGATCGATCCTTTCCTCGTGAATAGGTCCTCGGATTCTTGTTGAAAACCCCCTGCAAGATTCCATAATCACACATAGGTCCAAAATTTTCGTGGATAACCCCCTGAAAGATCTAACTTCTTACCCTTTAAACCTTCTTCTTCTACCTCCGACAGACTCGCTGCTCGGCTCGGCCTGGCCTTCCTGCCGGCGGCAAAAGGGGCACCGGCGGCCTCCCTGCCCTAGGCGAGCAGGCGGGCAGCTGCAGCGCCTCCCCCCGGCCTCTCCTGGGCGGCAGCAGGCGGCCGGCCCCGGCTCCAGCAGCCCTGGCCGCGGGCGCCTGCCGCGCCTGAAGCAGGTGAGGGCCGGCCGGGCTTCTGGTGGCCGGAAAACGGAGGGAAAGGGGTCGGCAAGTATCAAGGTACTACGGTGGTTGCATTTTGATGATTGGATTAGATGGAAAACGATTGAGGAGCTACGATTTCGGAAAAGGGTGGAGCTCGGCCGTAACGGCAATGGTGGCTCGATTTCTCGGAATTCCTTGCGTCTGAGCTATGGCGGGGATGGCTAGGCTCTGGAGGGCGGAGAGGGCGATGTGGTGAAGCGCTAGGGGTGAGGAATCGAGGAATGACGGGGCGGAGGGGGGTGAATTTGGTCGAGAAGGACTGAGGTCTTTTACTGCCTTTTGGAACTCGAGCTTCCTTATCCCGGCCAGCGCATCCGGTGCACCTGGCTCGGCCAAGCGGCGCAATGGCGCGAGGACACGCACCTGGCCAGCTGGAGGGCTGTGAATGGCGTCGACGACGCCGAGGCCGAGCCTCGGAACGTCGCCGAACTGAAGATTTCCGGTTCAGTTTCGTGGCCGAGCGACGCAGCTGCTTCTTTTCGATTTTTCTCACGATTTCCGTGTAGAAACTCAAGGAGCAACGAATACCAACTTTGTAGAGGATTCATAGGGCTACAATTCCTACAAAGGAACTTATACCATTTGCTCAACGGTTTGGAAGTTGCAAGGCCCTAAATCTCAGCCAAAAATTCGAATTTCTGAAATTTCAGAGTTTAGGGACAGCTCACGGGTCCAATTTCATCGGCCTTAAACTCCACTTTTTGTACATAAAAAGTTGATTCGACCAATACGAAAGTTAAAGATGGTACATCAGGCTACAACTTCTACAAAGGGAGTTATAGTGTTTGATCAATATTTTGAGAGATAAATTGGGAAGAAGTTCGGCCAAAAATGCTGTCAACTGACGACTGAATTTTCTAAGTCTGAATCAAATGGTTTTGACCCGACTTCGATGACCTTTTTCTCTAAGATTTACAAACAAACATCGAGATCGTCCAATACAAAAGTTGTAGCTGGTACATTAGGCTACAATTCTTACAAAGAGTGTCACTCCTTTTGGGCAGCGGTTTGAAAGTTACGGGGCGAAGAATGGCAAAAACCACGTTTTCAGACTTAGCCGAAATCACCTAAGTGCTGAAAATTCAGAGTTTTTACCCGATTTTGGTCAAGATTTTGAATGACCAAACCAAGTTCTCCTTGATCCACATCACCACCATTGTAAAGAGGGTACTTTGTACTCTAACTTTTATATTGGTGGAATTTCAAGTATTTAGGAAGAATATAAAGATATTAGCCGCTCGAGAAGGGTAAAAAGCAATACCCGCGGCACATGAAATGACGATCGAATGAGTTCAAAATCGAATTTCAAATTTTGTTTGAACTTTCCATACTCATGTGAGTTCATATACATGTAGTGGACATTATTTGTGATATTTTGGTATAATTCTTGTACTTTGACTATTTTGATTAATCTGGTTGACTAAGTCAACACATACACACAATTATACACAAACACCATAACTATAAAATGATGCATGTCACACTGAGTTTTTTTTTAGAAAAAGGAAATTTCATTCCGGCCTCTGCATGAGTTTAATTAAGTTAATTAAGGGTCTTAATTACATTAGTGACACCAGGGTGTCACACCTACCTTCGGCTGCTGTACTGATGCTACTGCTGCTCCTCTTCACATCCATCCCTCTTCCCTGTCTCTCTCCTCTCATGGTCTCACCTCTCTTTTTCTCTCTCTAGATTTGCTGCACGGGCGCTGCAGGAGATCTCAAAAGCCAAGCAGATTAAAGGAACGTGCGACTATATATATGCAAGCACCTGCAGCTAGCTTCAAAGTGCGGCATGTATCTCAGTATAAACACGTGACCTGAGAGAGATGCATATATATGCTTACACTATGTACACATATATATGGGGGCGATGAGGGAAACGAATGGGGGCAGCAACAGAGCTGACTGGAGAAGAATATGGAGAAGAACAAGTGGCCGAGCTAGCTGCTGCTTCAGCTAATGTTGGTGGATACGGATAAGGTGGGCTAGATGATGGCCGGGTGATAACTGATATATATGCCTGCAGTTAACCGTATATGCTCCATCTATTCTCAAATATATACAGTTAAATAGTTTGTTCTAATCTTCTATTATCTTAATATTTGGCCAACAAAATGAGCCTTCACGTCGTTCGCTCTCAAGGCCTAAAAATTTCCACGTTAATCGGAGAAAATAAGAAAAAATAAAATTACCCACCACTGCCATTACGTAAAATTTAGCAAAAAATACCCCATAACTATTTAAAATTACCCATCACTACCATTACATAAAAGATACCCTAAAATGTCCATATATAATTTTAAAATCATCTACCAATGTCATTAGAAAAGTTACGTTCACTCTTATGACATAGAAATTCCTATGTTAATCGAGAAAAAAATAAAATTACAATAAATTAGCCTAAAATACCCATGTAGCTATTTCAAAATTATCTATAATTGTCATTACATAAAAATTAACCTAAAACATCATGTATCTTTATCTTTTTGAAAATCATCCACCAATGTCATTACATAAAAATTAACCTAAAATATCTCAATACTATTCAAAATAAAAAATAAAATAAAATATTTGCTTATGTAAAGGAAGAATTAACCAAAACACTCATGATTTATGTAAAAATATATACACCTTTTCCTTTACTGTTAAATTAGTCCAGTCATTGTCACTATACCTACATAAATATGAAATTCCTTTTAGCTGATAAAACTGTCAACTTCTACCATTAACTAAAAATAACTCCAACCAAAGTTATTTAATAAAAATAAAAATAAACAAAGATATACATATAGAGTATACCTATAAGAGATTGTGCAACAAATATAATAGTAGTCTTAACAAAGAAAATATTATGATAATACCTAAATTATTTTGTCAACAATTTGGCATAATGTGTAACAAGAGGACACCGGTAAGAAAAAATAAGTTTAGGAGAAACAATAAGGATGCAAAAAATAGATATATAGATACTTAAATTCTATATACTAGCTACGCAAATGCGCGGGACATCTCTCTAGTTTTCCCAATTTGTAAGGGTATAAAATAATTTAAAACAAACATTATGTTCGATCAGTAAGATGCTGTGCCACTCTGGAGTGTTATATTATTTTGAACTTGTGCACACGGGGTCAAGGTTGTATGGTAGAATAATGACTCTCTTGCCCATGAAGTCAACGTATCAGGTGCAAACCAACCTCTTCGTGCAAACTGTAACACCCCTGGTGTTACTATAGTGATCAAGAATCCTAAAAACACTTAATTAAATTGATCATGGCATGCATCATCTCATAATCATAGTGTTTGGTTTGTGCATATGCGTATATGTATGACCCAATTTAACCATCATAAGGAACTAGGCTTAGTTCAGCAAAGTTTAAATCGAAAACCAACCCGAAAAGTGTAAATACAGTTACCTAAGGAAGTTGCGGTGCCAGGGGAATGGCCACCGCAATAGTCGGTCACCCAGTCGTAATTCTAAAATGCTCTCTGGTTTGACGGACTATTGCGGTGGATCCTCAGCTGTGTACCACCCCAATTTTTCATGGTTGATTTACCTATAACCAATATCCGAACCACCCGATGTTGCGGTCCTATTCCAAGAGCACGACCGCAACAGTTGGTGATCCGAGTTAAACAGTGAAATCCGTCTCTGGTTTGAGAGACTATTGCGGTGCTGACACTGATGGACTGTTGCGGTGATAAGGGCATATCACCACCGCAACAGTCGGTGGCCCGCGAGTTTTATATTTGACCTGTTGGCACAGTGTTTTTCGATACCACAGACTGTTGCGGTGGTAGTTTTACCCCACCACCGCAACAGTCGGTGCCCAACCACCGCGCCGGCATGGGCCTCCCCGGCGACGGTACGGGCGTCCGCGTCGCTTTGAGCACGTGTCCGCGTCTCCTGTGCCCCATGCGTGGTGTATGCCCGCCCTTGCGACACGTCCGAGCTCGGGGAGCAGGTGAACCACCCCGTCGTCCCCTTTTCCACGCTCGGGAGTTATTCCTCAGTTCCACTCTCTCCTCCTCGCTCATTCTTCGATTCATCCTGTCCTCCACCTCCTCATCGAGCCCTCATTCCGCCCGAGCTATCCTCGGCCCTTTCCTCCCTCACCTTGCCTTCCTCCGAGCCAGGCCGCCACCGCCGGCCACCCCTGAGCCGAGCTTGGGCTTGGGCTCGAGGAAAAAGAAGCCAAACGAACTCAATGGTAAGGAGTAGGTGAGGAGAGGGCATCTTCAATGGAATTTTAGGACTTATGTGCAGATGTTAGTTTGAAGGATGCAGTGTTTCATGCACCAATGTGAGCTAGAGAGTTGGTTATTAAACTTAGGCTTGAGTTAAAGGTGCAGACCACCTCTAGTGGTTATGTTGTTGATATGGGTGGAGTAAGTATTTCCATAACTAGAATGTATTCATGCTTTGGGGTAAAGGAGAATGGTTAAATTAATGTGATAGAAGGAGTCATCCATGTATACCTACTCAAGGGAACTAGACAATTTCTGTTAGGTTTATCCTGAAGTTTAGGAAGCCTCACAAAAGGAGATTAGCTCCCGGTTGCATGTGGTTTGGTAGTGGTGATTTAGATTTTGTCTAGCTAGTAGTGAGTAGGACCAGCCCAAACCGGTTCTCTCATCGAGACCAATTAACTTTAAAATTCGGCCTTAGAAACTCCATTGTTCTACTAGTAGTCAATTATAGATGTGTTGCTTAGTTTAGGTTGCAATTTGAGTTCTTCTCATGTAATTACTTGTTTGTGCACTCATGCATCTCATGCATATTTTTGCATATCGTGTAGATCACCCCATCGTCGACGGTGTCTATGAGATTGAGGTTGAGTCCAAGAGTGACCCCGCCATTGCTGAGCTGAACTTGACGACTGCACAAGACCCGGACCAAAGTCCGGAAGGGCCCAAGGCCGTAGCGGCTCAAGAAGGCAAGCCCCGGAGCATCACCTACTGTTAAACTAACACTCCTCCCCCTAGGCCTTAATTTGTGCATTTAAGTTTTGAGGAGTTGAATGAAACCTTAGTTGCATGATCCCTAGGTACCTAAGTCCTAATACTAGTATGGGTAGGTCGTATAGAATGCTATGCTTAATTAGGACCGGTAGAAGTCGAGTGATTGCCTTGTCACTCGCGAGATATAGGGGTTTACTTATTTCAGCTAATGATGATCGGCAAGCGGGGCTTGTGCGATATTCATGTTTGATTGAATGTCCCGCTTGCACAGGGAGTTGTGGTTAAGGCATTGCTTGTGTGGCCTTGCTGGTCAAGCTTTTGAAGGTACTAATCGTATGCCGGGAAATGTGGTAAACTGGTAAACCTAGTACTTGATGCAAACTGACGTCTGACGGACACTTCCACTCCATTGGGCGAGGGGTTGATGGCGAGTGTAGCAGTGGCCGCGGCACAGGTTTGCCTGGGGCACCTGGGGTCCGTTGGGGCGTGCACTCGGGTGGAGTGGGCTCTGATGGCAGACGGCAGGGAGAGATGGGAACGGTTGCCCCGTGAGGTCCTGGGTGTCTCTCACGGGTCGTGCGATTAGGTTGTCCCATGTATGGTTAAAAATCAACTCGAGTTGTCCGTCCTTCGCGATTACATGAAGCTGCTTGATCGCTTGTCGCACATCAGTGGCTTGGCCAATGGGTTTAGGGATGTGGTTAGTAGAGGATGGTTGATGGGTGTTTAATCAATAATTGTTATGTTGTTGGATTATCTATTGAATGTTTTTGGATAGCCTGGCAAATCTAGCATTGGTTAATTCAAAATTAACTGGGCTAAAATCTTGAAAATAGGATCAACTCGTAGATGCTTTTGGCAAAACAAACCCCAGAGCCAAAAAGCCTTGCATGTCTAGAGTTCAACCTGGTCGGTTAAGTCTTGCGGAGTAATTAGTACTCAGCCTTGCTTGTGGCTAAATTTTATTGCAGATAATTGTGATGGCTATGATCCTGTTGCTGCCCTTACTTGGCCTTGCGTGCTCCCTGACGGCTGGACTGTGGAGCGGGTGCCGTCGAAGTCCGACTCCGGCCGCGGTGATTAGGTGTTGTGCGAGGGCTCCGCATAATACCTTTTGTTTCGAAGTGTAGTTTTCCGCTGTAGATAACTCTGGTTTGTAATAACTAAAACATATGCACTGTATTTGTATAATTATCTATGCGAACCGTGTGATGTAAAATTTGCAATGAGTTGTACTGCCTGAGCCCATCTTCGAGTGGGACTGCTGCTATTTCGTTTCGGTCAAGAGAAAAGGTGGTTTAATCGGGAAGGTATCCGATGGATTGCACGATTAACTCGATTTAAGGGCGGGGAGCACTGCTGTGATAGTGGTCCCATGCTCTTAAGCCGGATTAATTGGGACGGTCTGCCACACAAACTGTGCAAACTTCTAATCTGGGTCACACGATGTTGATCTAAGGGGGGACAGCTTTTGCAAATCACCCCTCCCACCTCCCCTTTGCGCCCCTTGGATCAACATCATGTGGCCCAGATTAGAGTTTGCACGGTTTGCACGAAGAGGTTAGTTTGCACCTGATATGTTGCCGCCCATGAATCACTGACACTGTTAGTCTGTTACAGTGGCTGCCCCCACCTTCTTTCTATGGCCCTGTTTGGATACTCTAGCTCAGCTAGAGCTAGAGTTAGTTTCTAACTCTAACTCTAGCCCCAAACTAACTCTAGCCAAAGAGGTGTTTGGATGACAGGGTTAGATTGACCAAAAAAGCACTTTTTCAATCATTTGGCTCATTTAAAGCTTCTTTCCAGCAGGATTTTTTATGGCTGGCTCTTGTGTGGCCTCCTCTTGCTCTCAGATGACACAAAACAAATCGTCTTTACAAATGAAGCATCCAATAGACGATAAATTTTATTTTGTCCAAACAAATGAGAATTCCCGCTTAAACATATGAGTCCTCAATGAGGCATAACAAATAAAAAATTACACTCCATGATACAAAACGTGAGCTAACTCATCACGGAAGGCATTCATGTTGACATCTTCAACAAGAGGTTCGTCTTCTGGCCATGCGGATGCAAAAGAACTAGGCATTGGGTTATAATTTTCGTCCGCATCACAGGCATCAAATTCCCTATCTGCAAGTCTGCTCTCTCGAATGAAATTATGAAGAGCCATACAAGCAACAATAATTCTAGTTTGCTTGTCCTCTGCAAAACTTTGCATGTTCAACAAAATCCGAAATTTCATCTTCAATACTCCAAAAGAATGCTCAATGACATTCCTAACTTTGGCATGTGCATGGTTGAATGTTTCTTTCATACCTTGTGGCGGCGGTCCATTATGCCGTTGCTCCACATGGTACCTTGTACGTCTATATGGTGAAAGGTACCCCGGCCGGTTTTGGTACCCCGCATCAACCACATAGAACTTCCCTACATATTGTGAAAGGCAGCCACACAATGAGACTCAGATGAACAAGTGATATTGGATAAGCATTGTTAGAAGACAGTTCAAGTAGCAAACCTGGTGGTGGATGTGGAAATTTGTCCTGATAAGTACTCACAGCATCTTTGAAAACTCTCATGTCATGTGCCGAACCAGGCCATTCAGACAACACAAAGGTAAATCTCATGTCGAAATCACAAACAGCAAGCACATTCTGACTAGTTTCATTGTGCTCGTTCAAATATGGAACCCTCTTACTCTTATCCACCACAACCTTCACATGTGTCCCATCTATGGCTCCTATGCAGTCGTTGAAGTGTGGCCAAAATGCTGGATTTTCTAGGTTTGGGTGCACCTCTGAAAATGTTGGATCCTTGGGTACAATTATGTCATGTGCTAACTTAAGGAGGCATCTCAAAACTCTGTTAAATGTCCTGCTTACTGTCTCCATAGACCTCCTAAAACGGTTGTCAGCCTGTCTAACTGACTGATGTGAACCAACAATCCATAAAAACATAGCAAGAGCCTCTACAGATGACAATTTTGTAGTGGACTTCAACCCATATGACTGTACCAAAGTATTATGTAGCCTGTTAAATAAAACTCTCTCCACCCTAAACATGTTATAGCATTGGGTATCTCGGGCTAGTGTCTCCATGACCCAATCCAAACCAGAATCTCCATTTTCCCTCCTAGGTAGTTTCACAAAGTAGTTATCAGAGTACGTACCCAAGATAGGAATCAATTGCCGGATCAAATTCTCGGACTCCACCAAATTGTTGCGACACATGGATATAATCTCATCCTCACTTGTGCTGCCTGCATCATCTTCTTCCTCCAACATGGGGCTATCATCTTTTTCCTCCAACATGGGGCTATCGTCTTCTTCCTGGTTCAACACAATTAACAATTGGAATTAGTGTAAGCCCACAGATAATGTAAAAACAAGAGTTCTAACAGATAGTGTAAGCAAATAATTTTAATTCAACACATGATAAAAGGTTCAACACATCACACAGATAATAGGTTCAACACATCACACAGATAATAGGTTCAACACATCACATCCTGGACAATTTCTCCAAACTACTCCAAATTGTTATCCCTGCACCATTTCTTGAAGTAACCAAACCTAAGGTCAGGAGTTAATTGGCCACAAAAGAACTCCCGTTGGTACTCTGATTCGAACATCTTGGACATAGCATAGACGGAGTCCACTGTTTTCTCAACGCCACACTCAAATGCCAGTTCCTGACACCTCTTGACAGAAAATGAAGCCTTGTAACTTGCACGTTGTTGCATTTGCTTAGTGTTGATTGCAGCAGATTCTTTGTAGGTATTGGCTATCTCCTTCACAATCTTAACCATTGGGCTCTTGCTCTTCTTCACTGGACTGGTACAAGTGCTTGTTGTATTGCTGCTAAATGACCTCTTGTTCCTCTTGTTCAACTGGCTGCTTGAACTTGTAGGTGTTGCCTGAAACTCCTCATCCTCTTCTTGCTCCAGGTTCTCACCATAATCGTCTCCAGGAGCATAGGATGTGCTTCCATCCACAGTGTACCCTCTGAATAGTTGATCAAGCAAATCCTCGTTTGCTGGAGGACCCCATTGCAGCTTCTTTAGGTATGGTTTTTTCTGCAATAAAATGAAACAATTGCAATTAAAAACAGGAAATGACATACTCTCCAGGTAACATGAAGTAAAATTGGCTCTTCTACTGATCTTTTCACTCTCTTTTTTGCAAGGCAGCATACACTTACTAGCAAAGTCTCAACAAAAGAAATAGCAGTGTCCTGATTATAAACAGATTTTGTTAAAATTAACCTTGTGAATAACAAAAAAACCAACTGTGTGAATAGGGTATAACAGGCATGCATCCTTCACCCTTCAACTGTGTGCATGCTTAAAGAGTTCAGACAACGATTCTGGAAACGAGATCAGGAGCATATATCTATCTGGAGCAGGGAGCACAGCATATGCCAGGTGATTACTAGCTTCTCAAGGGACATAGTGTCATTCAGGTTCTCACAGAGTGACTAAGGTTCCAACATTTCAGAAACGGAGGTTGTCCAAGCAAGGATGAGAAGTGCCCTCTCCTGCCCTTCACAATTCACAAAGCACTACTCCTGGATTACACTATCATAATTATCACAAAAAAAAGATTACACTATCATAACATAAAAAGAAATCGTCCACGGAACTCTTTAAGCATGCACACAGTTGTCCAGGGAACTCTTTAAGCATGCATACAGCATATGCCCTCCCTGATTACTACATGCATATATCTATCTGGAGCAGGGAGCATAGCATGCATATATCTATCTTGATGCCATTGCTGGTTAGTTTCAGAAAACAGAAAAAAAGGAACAAAAGTCTTCATAGCCCTATCTCCCCCCAGCTTATCCAGGAAGACAGAAAACCATCTTTTCTGTTTCCTGGAGTCCAGAATATACAGTTGGAATTACAAAATACATGGGAACCTAGAATTTACTTTGGTGTGCTGAAGGTTTAATAGTCAACCACATAGAGCATATAACTAACCTCATATCGCCTGGGGAATCCGGGCGCAGAGAGGGATCGATGCACTGTAGAGAGGTTTTTTCGTGTTGGGCTGTGGGCGTGCGCGTTTCTCCACATGCCAGCCTGCTTCGCCTGGGCAGAACGCGTGTGCGCTACGGGCCGCGCACCTTGGGCTGTTGCGAGCCCGTGTGTGGAGGGGAAATCCGGCCTGCTGCGTTGGCCCAGATAGCCTTGGTCCACTAAGGTGCTCTCTAGGTTTTGCGCCGGATACGGTCTCTCCTCATTCCCTCCCGGCGGCCGCCGCTTTCCTCGGTGCCGTCGCCGTGCCCGGCTACGGAGCCGCCTCCTGCGTCGCCGTTCCGGGCCGCGAGGTCGGCCTTCTGCTCTCGTGCCTCCTTCCTGCTGCCTTACTCGGATCTTCCACTTCCTATTGGATATCGATTTTGGTATTTTGTTTGTGTCATGGCCTTTCTGTTTGGGTATGCAGCGCGGTTGCCGTCGCTGTGCCGGCCGGCGGTTTGCGTGGGTCGTCTTCCATCTCGGGCGGGCGACGCCGACGCTTCCTCTGTTGGGCTGCTGCTATGCATCTGCGTCATCGTTGGTTAGAGGTGCGTTTGCTTCACCTTGGTGCCCGATCAGATTTGCTCGTGGATTTTCCCCTTTGCTTCCTCGCTGCTTCGATCCGCGAGGTGCCCACACGGCCCTTGCACATGCTTCCTGGGACCATGTTGGTCTTGCTGCTTGTGGATCTATGTGCTCTTAGCGTCTTATGCCCTTCTCGCTTGGTTGTGCAGCGCTGTTGTCGCCATTGTGCCAGACGGTGCCATCCGTGACTGTCTCGCTGTCCTGGGCGGTTGGTGCTGAACGCTCGGTCCTCTCGCGGGCTGCTGCGCCTCTGCTTCGGTATGTTCCGCCGTCCTTCCTTCTCGCTTACCTTCGCCGATGGAGCTGCCCGTTTTACTGTCAAGGGCGCCTCTGGGGGCCTGTCACACGTTGCTGCGTTCACAGCTGTGCTGCCTGTGCCGTACGATCGTTCTGTTTGTTTATGCAGTGAGGGGAGCAGTTCCTTTGCCGGTGGATTAGATTGGCCGGTCCTGTTCTGCTTAGCTTCCAAGGCAGTAGGTTACAATCCTTTTCTTTTTGTGTTCATTGATGCATTACGAGAATGGAAACCGTGCCTTCAGATATTGAAATTGGCTGCCTGTTTGGTGCTTCAGCTATGAGCCTAAATAATGGACAATGTGCTGTTGCTTTCAGTCTCATATTTTGGGCATTGTTTTGTTTTGTTTTCGTAGGCATACAGGTTGGGATTGTGCTCTGGGGGATTGTGTTCTGTGGTGCTGCGCCTTCTTTCATCACATCAGGTTAGTTGTTCCTTCCTCCTTTTTGTGTCTGTTTTCTTCCTGTTTTTTTTTAGGTCTGTTGTTGCCTGCTCTATCTGATGACATTGTGTTGTACTCTATTGTTGCCTAGAGTTTGCTGTGTATACAAACATACGTTCTTGCTGCGCTTGATCAGCAATGTAGTGCGTACGCTCCACTCCAAACATTACTAATTGTTTATTATGTTACAACACCCATCTATCAGTCCACCTTTTATTGACTCTTTTCTTCTTATACTTTATTGCCCACCAATTCTGTATAATATTCTATGGTTCTCCCTTTTTTTATTGGGTATGTTACATATACTTAGCCTGCATAGATACTATTACCTTTCCAGTTTTATTACTGAGATATACTCACATGTGGACATAAACATGTAATCTTTTCCATCCATTCAAAGCCCTTTTTGCCAACCAAACTAGAACAGAATGGCATAAGGCTGCACTCTCACATGTCCAGGTATATCTGGAGGAGAGTGCCCCTTCTGCACCTCAGCCACAGCTTCCTGAACTGCATGCAATTCCTGATAAAATGACACCGTCTGAACAGATACAAATGGAGTAAAAATTAACGAAATACAACACTCTGTGCACATTCCATGTCACTTAGTTCGACTTACTGCCATTTCAGGACACAGATTCCAGTAAGAACACCCTGGATAAACCACCTGTGCCCCAGCAGACCCAATGATATCAGAGGTCTGTATCTTATTTTAATAATATGATTGGAGGATTGGTCATTACAACAGAATAAACTTGCTTTTCCTAACTTTTGTTGGCATGGAAAATAAACAGAAACGAAGGCTAAAGCGCAAAATTGGTGATACTGAACTGGCACAAGATGCAGCAGACTCCAGGTACAGCCAATAATCTGCTCCAGCAATACATAAATGTTACTCCATTAAATGGCAACCGCAGACCATATTTTTACCTTGCTGTAGCCTATGCAGTGACAAAAAGCCGAACAGCACACCCAAAGCTAGAAGACGCCTTTGCATGGAAGACAGTCCCTGACGATGATCAGGTTCTACCATAGCCATTCAGTCTGCTACAGCTAGCAGTGAAACTTTCTCCCATAATTGTTATAAACATACTGTTCTTACATGTTTTATACAGGAGAAATAGGCAGTATGCCCGACACTGCCACACAAATGGTGCCTTCTCATTTTGAGCAGACTCTGCCATCAAGAAGCAACTAAGGTATGAACAAGCGCACCACCCTTTCAACGATTGGTCTTCGTCACAGGAAGAACGACGCTGCAAGCTGCGAAACGAAAGTCGCGGATGCATCCACCGTTCCCAGTGTGTGTATTTTGTGGACCATAAATTCAAGTGCTGCTGTGTAATCTGCTAACTTGCTCCATGGCGTCGCTATGCTGTATATATAGACTGTGTTATACCGCCGACCAGCGACTTGTGCCTGTACGAGCACATAAACAACCCTGGATGGCTTCACCAGCATATCCATGTGTAATATAGATTCTGATAGCTGCGTATCCATGTATAATATAGTTTTTGCTAGCTGTACATTACCAGTGAACTTTCTAAATGAAATCCCCTACCAAACTCTATGTGCCGGAAACAAACTGCATGCTGAACCGAACATATCATCTGCGTCTACCAATCTTGTGTGTGCTTTATTTTTTCCAAGTTTTATGACAACCGGCATGCAGCTTCTCCGTGCACTGAACAGATAACCACAAAACCTGGCATTGTGCAGCTTATCTTAACAAGTCACGAAAGAGCCGCTCTCCTCGCAAACCAACAGGTTCACAGAGTATTGAATTAATCTCTTGCTGTGATCACAAACCTAACGACCACACGGCTCAGGATCACAAATTATAGATTGAATTGGCTATTTTACAGAAGTGGCCAGGCTTAACACCGATGAAAGTAAATCACACATAAAATAAGTAAACCATTCATAGCAGAGACAGACTTTATAATAAACACAGAAGGCAACCAGGTCCATAGAACTGCATTACACCCTTGCATCCAGCGTAAAAGATACACCAGCAGAAAATCAACTCACTATTCTGCCTTACAAACCTGCCAAGAACTATTAGCAACAAACTTAGAAACAACTACAGCGGTACCCAGAAAATATGGACTGTACCGTAAACAATAACAGGTACAACACAAGGTTTTTGCTTACTCCCCCGATTCAGGTGGCGTGGAAACGGTTTTCTCAGCCGAAGAGTCTGACATCGGCTTGCAGAAGGAGGCGGCTGCGGGGCTTTGGGTTGGCAGGTATGAGGACAGCCTGGTCAGGATTGGGGGCGAAAAAAGCCGCCGAGAGAAGCAGGTGTCCTCGGCGTTGAGAGAGATACTGCTGCGGCTCCCTCCCAAATCGATCGCACGGTCCATGCTGGTGTGTAAGGAGTGGTGCGTGCTGGTGGAAAGCGAGAGCTTTGTTGCAAAGCACACGTCCATGGAAAGGCCGACGAGCATCCTGGTGGCCACCAGCGGGCGTGCTCGGCGCGCTTTCTTTGCCTTCGCCCCACTGGAGAGTTGGCTTGATCAAGCTAGTTCAGCCCTCGCCAGCAGCCTTGTGGATGGCACGATCATCTGCTCCAAGCCTTGCCAGGGGCTCAACCTGATCAGCACCAGCAGCGATGACTACCTTTGCAACCCCTGCACGGGCGCCATCCAGTGCCTGGGCATCCGTGGCAGGTCGCGTTTCAGCCCACGGCGTAGTACTAGTAGCCGCCGCCAACCTGCAGGTGGTCACGCGTTCTCGATCGGCAGGAGCGTTGGCTTCGGTTTCGACCGCTCCACGGGAGAGCATGTCGCGGTCGAGATTGGACGCATCGGCGGCGCTCTGGCGTGCATGCTCAAGACAAGCGAATCAGATGCCTGGACCTGCGCCGGGACGCCCCCCATGCCGGTGACCGACATGCCGCCGGCGCACGTGGACGGCACACTCTACTGGATGGGCGAGCAGACGCAGGTGACGGCACCTAGCGTCATCATCATCGTGGCATTCGACATCTCGACGCGGGCGTTCCGCGTCCTCGCGTGCCAGCAACGTTTCCTGAAGAAGAGCGATGGCGATGGCGGTGGCGATCTCTTCCTCGTGGAGCTGAACAAAGAGCTATCGCTGGTTGTCGTGGATAGCGATGCGGAAGAGATGGAGATATGGACGGTGCACGAGCGTGGCGCAGCCACATGCTGGTCTAGAATACGCCTGCGCGGCCAGCCGGACTTCTCACCGAGGACGACGTCGATGGTGGTGCCACTCGAGGCAAGCCGCGAAGACGGCAGGATCCTGCTCAACACAGGGCGAGCTCTGGGCTACTACGACACCAAGACCGGAGAGATTGACACCTTATACTCACTGAACCATCTGCAGCTTCCTCCCAGGAATCTGGCCTTCCCCATGTTGTGCCAGGAGAGCCTAGTCCGTGTACATGACGAGAATAAGGATCTGCCCAGCAGCGATGACAACGACGACGGCAGAAGCTGCAGGCACCCGGAACACGCCAGTGCCCACGACGACGACAGTGAGACCACCGGAGCCCTCAGACCCATATTTCCCAAGTGCCAGCGCGCCGGAGGAGGATGCCAAGGTAACGGGGAAATCTACTCCGCTTGCTGCAAGAGAGTGGTCTGCCGCATGTGCATCCGCCGGTGTCCCGACCACTTCTACCAGGGAGACCACGCCCCCCTCAACCACCTCCGTGGCGACGTGATCCAGGGGATTCGGAGGCACGGCCTGCCCATGGAGCATCCGTCCGTGCCGGATCCTGACTACTACTGCTACTACTACTCCGCCATAGACGCTGGCGATGTGGCGCGCCACGTCTTCGTCTCCATCAAGGATTTTGCGCAAGGGAAGGAGGCGTGCCATCTGACCGAGTGCGCGTTTAGGATGGATGGGCATGGTGCAGTTAGGGAAACCTGGGCCCGCAGGTGTCTCAAGATTGATTCTGGCCGTGGACCATTGACATAATTAATAATACTATACGGCTACAGTGCGTAGTACGTATATACTACACTGCCACATATATGTACTGGAATAATGAACTGTCAGTAATGTAGTATGGAGTATGCTACAGATAAACAAAGTATCATCGAAATGTGAAACCGGACAATCAAATATATATTGCCCTGTATCTGCGATTGTATTCCAATAGGTAAAAAATTATACTACACTGCAAATTCTGATCTTTTCCCCACTGGTTCAAGAAGCTTCATTTCAGAAGGATATCCACATGAACGGGACCTTGTATTTTTATATGGTTCTACGCTTGAAACATGTCACATGTGACACTGATATATATATATATACATGGATTCATGGATGGAACNCTATTTATAATCAAAATTAAATGTTTGTCTCTAGATTCTAGAATGAAAGGGTAAAGGCACCAATCGAAAACAAGAGAATTGCACTCCAAACTAAGAGGAGTTTAAACTGATGAGTTGCACTAGTAGCAGTACTTACAACGATGATGGCTTTGAGAGCTCCCATGTCGATGGAGTAATCAAGGGCAGCTTGTTCCTTCTGGATGCTCAGAAGAACACCAATAAAATTGTCATCGGGCGCGTCAGCCATGGACGCCACGCCAGCTTTCCGCTCCCTGTATTGCTCAATGGCGTAGTCCACCAGCTGATACAACTTACGGTGGGACGCTCGAGCCTTGCGCACCGTGCCATCGACGGCGCTCAGGAGCCTAGACGACGGGTACAGATCGCCTATGTGGAATCCGTCAGAGATCTTTACCATCTCGTGGACAACCTCCAGGAACTCCTCGCGGTACTTGAACTGCTCACCCATCATGGCGCACAGCGACACGTCGGCCACGAGCCTGGAAACCCGCGCGGAGACGTTTACTGCCTCGCCAGGCGGGGAGGCGGCGATGTCCCTGACAAGACTGGCGGCCTCTTGCTCGCGGAGGGGCAGGAAGGACCGCACCCGGCTGTTGGTGAGCAATTCCTGGGTCACGACCTTGCGGAGCTGCCTCCACCGCTCGCCGTAGGGCGAGAAAGCGAGGCCCAGCCCATCGTCGATGCTGGCCCTGATACCTGCCGAGGTCAGTGGCCGCGACGCGAACAAGACGTCATGCGTTCTCATGACCTCACGGGCGGCGTCGGGGCACGAGACGACCACCGTGTGCAGCTCGCCGAGCCGGAGGTACATGACGGGGGCGTTCCACCGGCGTGCGAGGTCGGCCATGGCGCGGTGTGGCAGCGGGTTCCTGCCGAGGTGGTGGAGGCTGCCGATGACCGGCAGCCGCCATGGCCCTGGTGGCAGCCTTTGTTGATCCTTGCGCGTCTTGAGTGATGATAGAAGTATCAGGGGGATAACGAGAAGCAGCAGTGCTTCCGCCAGGAAGTATAAGCTGGACGCCAGATTTTCCATGGCGATCGCCATTGTTGAAAGGGAAACTCCCGATGGGATGGGACAGCCAGTTCTGTGTGGATCGGATGCGCAACAAGATTTCGATGTGCAGGCAATTTATAGATTCTCTGCCGCAGCCAGGCTCCTTTTGAGCAAATATACAGGTGGCTGTATTAACTTGTCAATGTCAACATCCAAACAGTCGGTTCCATGCATGCAGGTCAAATGAGTACTACGACGTATCAGCAAATCCATGCGGAAATCTGCAGCTTGATGTATGTCCCTTCTATAAGCTTAACTATTCAGGCACGAGGATCGTATGCATGCATGCAGGTCAAACCATTAATTGTTAATCTCTGGGAAACTGAAGATGGATAGAGGAAGAATGTATATATAGATAGGCCATGCACGGCTTTAATTTCCTAGGTGAAGGTACTGGCTAAAGTTTCACTTCAATCTCAACTCACACACGTGTGAGCGCATTCGCACGTTTAACTCTTATAAACATGTACAAAATTTGGCCGAGAGATTTTGAAATCGACGAAGTCATCAGACGCATTGTTGTCCATGCATGAACATATAATTTATCATTACAGAATAATTGGGTACAAGTTGATATATATATATATATATATATATATATATATATATATATATATATATATATATATATATATATATATATATATATATATATATGTATATATATATATATATATATATATATATATATATATATATATATGCTAAGTCAAATCGTCCAACAGTTGGCCACTCTTGCAAGTAAGCTAGTTATCGATGCCGTGAAGCAAGTTGCGTGCTTCTGACTGATCAAGAGAGCAAGACCGGTGTTGTTTTCTTAATTTTCTCCAAGAGGGGATTGAATAATCAGTAGTTAGGCACACACATTTGAATACTTATACACGTAACGAATGCATTAACTTGTTGTTGACTATTTTTTATGTGAAGAATGAGTGTACAATTAGTACAAAGACAACATTTCTTTGAAGATACTAGTTATATGATGCTCGCTATTTACAGATATTGGTAACCTACCACACACTGGATGATGTCAGTTACTCTTACTCATATGAGCGTGCCAGTAAACTATTCGCATCATATTGGCAAACTATTCACAGTATAATATTGGCAGAACTCCCTTTCCAACCAGACCATTTGTCCCAGCCATTGGCCCTGTTTGGATACTCTAGCTCAGCTAGAGCTACAGTTAGTTTCTAACTCTAAATCTAGCCCCAAACTAACTCTAGTCAAAGAGGTGTTTGGATGACAGGGTTAGATTGACCAAAAAAGCACTTTTTCAATCATTTGGCTCATTTAAATCTTCTTTCCAGCAGGATTTTTTGTGGCTGGCTCTTGTGTGGCCTCCTCTTGCTCTCAAATGACACAAAACAAATCATCTTTACAAATGAAGCATCCAATAGACGATAAATTTTATTTTGTCCAAACAAATAAAAATTCCCGCTTAAACATACGAGTCCTCAATGAAGCATAACAAATAAAAAATTACACTCCATGATACAAAGCATGAGCTAACTCATCACGGAAGGCATTCATGTTGACATCTTCAACAAGAGGTTCGTCTTCTGGCCATGCGGATGCAAAAGAACTAGGCATTGGGTTATAATTTTCCTACTGCATGCTGCTCTATGCACAATTCCAACAAGCAAGCATTATTGGCATCATTCCATTGGGCTCGATTCGATTGGCTCACAGGGGGACCTCCAGAGCTCGCTAGCTCCTCCACATCATCCTCCAATTCTTCGTCGCCATTGTCGAAGGGAGCGCCGGAGCCGGATGCTTGCCCACGGCCGGCACTCCTCGGTGCCCTCGGTGGCCGGGGATGAGGTACGCGCTGGCCGCTGCCGCCGCCACGGAATGCAGCCACGTTCGAGTGGCTACGGCGGCCGGGTGCCGCGGTGGACGAGTTCGCGCGCAGCCGAACGCCACCGCCTGCACCCGACGATGACCCGTCAGGGAAGACGCCACCGCTCCCTCCCCCGCGACCGGCTCCGGCACGCGGTAAGCGGCAGGGAGGGAGCGCGGCGCCCCTGAAGCGCCCAGGGAGGATTCGTCGCGCCCAGGGAGCTCGCCGTCGTCGCTCTGGAGGTAGGCTCCGTACAGTCCAAGCCCCGGAAACCCATCGGCTGCCGGCGCTTGCGAGTTGAGGTCGAGACCGGCGTGTGCAGCGGGAGCGTGGGCGGGGCCGGTCGCCGAAGGCTGCGAACCCCACAAGTCGAAGCCATCTGTCCATCGTCGGGATCCGGCACTGGAACCGGCGGCTGGTGTGGAGGCGGGTAAAGGCCGGCGGCTCGGACGGCAAGGGTAGGGGCGGGCGCGGGCGCGGCCGTCCGGCGGCGCGGCGGTCCGGCGACGTGGCCGTCCTGCGGTGGTCCGGCGGCCGTCCGGCGGCCGTCCTGCAGCTGGATCTTGCGGCAGGCTTCGGCTGGGGGCGGGTGGGGGCCGTCGGGTGGTGGGACTAGACGGACGGCGGGGCTGGGGGCGGGGCAACGCTACAAGCGCCGGCGCCGGGGCTGTGAGCGCCGACGGAGGGCGGGCCGGGCGGCGCAACGACCTGCGAGTTGCGAATCGCGACCTGCGCGGCCGGGTGGATCCCGTGCGGCTTTTTTCGTGGGTTGAGTGGGCTCCACCTGAACTCTAGCCTCAATAAGCACCTCTTGGGTGGGATGGTTTTTTTGGTGGGTTAGATGCAACTAGCCCCACTCTAATCCTTATAGTTTGGATACTTTGGAGTTAGTTGGGCACCAACTAGCCAAAACAAGCTCTAACCCCTGGATCCAAACAGGGCCTATGAATCACTGTTACAGTGGCTGCCCCCACCTTCTTTCTACGACTTCCTTTCCTTCTGTTAGAACTTGTTGACGCGGAAAATCGGCGGTCGTATCCTCCGCGTGCAGCACACGAAGACCAGGGAGATCTGCTTCGCTCCAGTGCCAGCCCACACTCCAGTTCAGGTTCGCAGCGTGCCAGTCAATTTGACCTGAAATTGACAAGGAGAATAAAACAGTTAAATTACTCTTTGATTGTGCCGGCTCTATTTCAGACGATGGAGTAACGTCGAATTTTAGCCAAGACCCAATCAGACACGTGTCGGCCGATACCAATCGGACTTCAAAATCGGACCTCATTGATGACGTCAATCGGACCGAGTAATCGGACCTCAATCAGACACCGAATCGGACCTCAGAATCGGACCAATCAGGATCGGACCTTGATTGATATAACAGATCAGCCTTTGAATAATAAAGTAAAGCATAAAACAAGGCCGATATGTAAAGTAATGGATCAGCTGTGTCTTTAGACAAGATATCAAATAATCAAAGTGTAAGCCGATACATTGTCCATCTTGTCTAATTGCCAGTTTGACTCATCTTATCGGACCATCTAACCAACCGATCGGACCATAGCCTTTTCAGAGAAATCTAGCTCCGACGTAGGGAATCTAGATTTCTCCAACTATGATCAGATCGGATAGCTAGACAGTCAAACTCAACTCATCAACCTGTCAATTAAACAAGATGCTCGCACAGGTGTTGACCAGATTAAGCAAATAAGCAGATAAAACATTAACAGAGTCGTTCTGATTCTAAGATATGCTACCAAATAATCAAGCATGACCTAGCTCCGACGTAGGGAATCTAAACCACACTTAACATTCAAATAACAATAAGGCATAATCAAAGCTTCCTTTGACTAATCAAGATGAATCTAGCTCTGACGTAGGGAATCTAAACCAAGCATGACAATCAAAGATTAATCTAATCGTATTGCAAAGATCCAGCTCCGACGTAGGGAATCTACACCAGTGCAATACTCAAAGAACAACCAGATTAAACCACAAAGCAGGATCGGACCTAGAACGATGCTGTAAGATAAATATTGCTTAAATCGGACCAAGACCAATGCTCAAAGCCGTTGAAGAAGTAGAATTGATTCACATGGCGTAGATCTAAACCAATCTAGCGACTCCAAACAAACCGCAAAAACTGCCTTTAGTAACCAAGATTACTCTAGCTCCGACGTAGGGAATCTAGCCTAATCTTGATATCTAGCTCTGACGTAGGGAATCTAGACTTAAAGTGCAGTCCGATAAACGATAATCTGTTGGATAATCAATATTGATCTAGCTCCGACATAGGGAATCTATATCAATCTTGCTTATCCAGAGATAAATCGGTTGAACAGTATAAACGAGAAAGGGCGATGCGCCTCAATTCAAAGCCTATACTAGTTCGATAAATTGACTAACTTACTGGTAAGCCGGATATCAGAACTGATGCAGCCCGTCCACCAATGAGCTTCGTCGGTAACTACTACTAGGGTTTTTGGCGTGAAGCCGGGTTGTATTGATTGTGAGAATAGTTTTTACAATGGACGAGGGTTCATATTTATACCCTGGTCATGGAGAGTCCTGATCGGACCAGACTAACTTGCGAACAAAGTAAACTAAGCTTAACATAAAACGGGACTCCCATACGCCCTCTGAAAAGGAAATAGTCCCCGCATCTGATACACTTCCTTCTTAGCCGACACGCCCTACTTCCATCATCAAATCGAACTTCTTGTTTCATCGGACTCCTCTTCAGCAACGGCTTCCTTCTCTGTCATCTTCTGTTTGACCATTCAACGGGCCCACTGCACAGTCTCAACCTCACCACGTCACCATCTGACTCAGCATGTCAGGTGCGAAAATCTGGTGTCAACACATGCCCCCCAATTTTGAGATAAAATATATTTTATTCCAAAATTCGTATCTGTCATCATAACTCCTCCACCGATTTTCGTGCCGAAACTTTCCATCCCTGTGTAGTTCCTTGATTTTCGGGCCATAGTTTTTCTTTCTTTATCAATAACCCGTGGAGCTCATCTTTTTCTTTCTCTTTCTCAAGCGACAGCATCTCTGACAACGAATAGTATATGGAACCCTGCATTTACCTCACGGGTATCCATGCGTCTATTGACCCAGACGAAACGACTCTTCAATGCAGTTCCTCAAAAGACGCCCCTCTCCTTCCATTACACCAGCTCTGAATCAATGACATATCTTCACGAGAATACTGTTCTTTTATTTGGACAGTTTCTTCAAGCATCCCTTGGATCCCATTTCTTCTTTAATGCTTCCATCGACCGCCGGCTATAAATACCTGCCTCAGGTC
>CM014274.1:73884571-73904187 GCA_004135705.1 Alloteropsis semialata
TAATTTTATTAATACGAGACAGGGAATACATAGCTTTTGTTTAATTTCTAAGGGTAGAACTTGACGAGGTGCTCGATGTTCCACACGTTTGGGACTGGGTCACCGTTAGCCCACTGAAGGCTGTATGTTCCTTGCGAAACAACTTCTTTGACGATGAAGGGGCCCTCCCAGGGGGCGGATAACTTGTGCTTGTCCTTGGTGGACATGACTCGGCGCAGGGCCAAGTCGCCGACGTTGAGGGAACGTTCCCGGACGTTCTTGTCGTGGTAGCGCCGTACCTGCTGTTCATGTCTGGCATGTCTAATCAGGGCGGCGAGTCGGTGTTCTTCTAGGCAGTCGATGTCGACCTGGCGGCCGATTTCTGCTTCTCCTTCTTCGTAGTGCTGGATGCGCGGAGCACCATGAGTGACGTCGGCTGGGAGGACGGCTTCAGAGCCGTATACCAGAAAGAAAGGAGTATATCCCGTTGCTCTGCTCTTCTGCGTTCGCAGGCCCCATATGACATGAGGTACTTCCTTGGCCCACCGTCCGGGGTGCATGTTGAGTTCGTCATACATGGCCTTCTTGAGCGAGTCTTGGACCATGCCGTTGGCCCGCTCGACCTGGCCGTTGCACCTGGGGTGCGCTGTGGAGGAGTAGTAGACGTCGATGCAACTGTCCTGGCAGAAATCCCAGAACTCGTGCCTTGTGAACTCGGATCCAAGGTCAGTCACGATGCGGTTTGGGACGCCAAACCGATGGGTGAGCTCTTGGATGAACTTGGCAGCCGTGGCCGACTTGGTGTCGGTCACGACCTTCTACTCAATCCACTTGGTGAACTTATCGACTGCCACCAAGATGTGCTTGAACCCGCCCGGGGCGGTTTTGAAGGGTCCGACGTTGTCGAGTCCCCATATGGCGAATGGCCAAGATGGGGGGATGGTCCGTAGCGCCTGAGCCGGCAGGTGCTTTTGCTTCTGGAAGAACTGGCAGCCGGTGCAGCTGCGTACCAACTCCTTGGCGTCAGACAGGGCTGTGGGCCAGTAGAACCCTGCTCTGTAGGCCTTGCCGACTAGTGTGCCGGCCGCCGCGTGGTTGCTACAAGTACCCAAGTGGATATCATGTAACAGGGTGATACCTTCATCTCGAAGGATGCACTTCATGAGTATTCCTGTAGAGGCTGCCTTTCTGTAGAGATCGTCGCCGATGACGACGTAGTTTGTCGCACTCCGAGTCAACTTCTCAATTTCTTCCCTCGTATCCGGCGACCAGTTCTCCGTGAGGAAAGCAATGAAGGGGGCGCGCCAGTCTGCTTCCACCACGAGAACTTCGTTGGTCGGCGGGCCACCCGGGAGTGGCTCCGGCTCGGGTACGGGGCTGCCGTCCTCAAGCATCTTGATGGACGGGGTACGCAGGTCTTGGACGAAGACGCCGACTGGTACTTGGGCTCTGGTGGACCCTAACTTGGAGAGGACATCAGCGGCGACATTGTCTTCCCGGAGGACGTGGTGGAGCTCGAGGCCATAGAAGTGGGCCTCAAGTTTGCGCACCTCTGCGCAGTATGCGCTCATGGTTTCCTTGGTCGTGTCCCAGTTCTTGTTCACCTGCTCGACGACTAGCTTGGAGTCGCCATAGCACATGAGTTGCTTGATGCCGAGTGATACCGCGATCCGGAGACCGTGGATGAGGGCTTCGTACTCGGCCCCATTGTTGGTAGCCTGGTAGTGTATGTGGAGAACATACTTGAGGTGCTGCCCCTCCGTGGAGATGAACAACACTCCTGCGCCGGCTCCCTCGAGGTTGAGGGCTCCGTCAAAGTACATCTTCCAGTGCTCTGGCCGTTCCGCAGGGGTTGGCGTCTGGATCTCCGTCCACTCAGCCACGAAGTCGGCCAGTATCTGAGATTTGATGGCCTCTCGTGGCTCGAAGTTGATAGTGTGTTCGCCGAGTTCTACGGACCACTTGACGATGCGGCCGTTGGCATCCTTGTTATGGAGTATGGCTCCAAGGGGAAAATTCGAGATGACTCGAATCACGTGGGCCTGGAAATAGTGCCGTAGCTTCCTGGCGGTTATCAGGAGCGCGTAGAGCAGCTTCTGAGGATGGTGGTACCGGACCTTGGACTCGCTGAGCACTTCGCTGACGAAATATACAGGGCGCTGGACCTTGTATGGGTGGCCTTCTTCTGGTCGCTCGGCGACCAGGGCCGTGCTGACCACATGAGTGGTAGCCGAGATATACAGCAAGAGTTCTTCCCCGGGGGTCGGACCCGTGAGAACCGGGGGTGTGATTAGAAATTCCTTGAGGTCGGCCAGGGCCTTGCTTGCCTCAGGGGTCCACTCGAACTTGTCCGCCTTCTTGAGTATCTTGAAGAACGGGAGTCCCTTCTCGCCGAGCTTGCTGATGAACCGGCTCAGGGCCGCCATCATTCCAATGAGCTTCATGATATCTTTCTTGCACTTTGGCTCCTTGAGGTTGCGTATGGCGTCCAGTTTGACTGGATTTGCCTCGATGCCGCGCTGGCTGACCAGGAAGCCCAGGAGCTTTCCTGACGGCACCCGAACACGCACTTCGTGGGATTGAGCTTCCATCTGAATCGGCGTAAGTTGTTGAAAGTTTCCTGCAAGTCGGCGATGAGGGTGTCGGCGTTATATGTCTTGACGACGACGTCATCCACGTAAGCCTCCACGTTGCGGCCGATTTGACTCTGCAGGCAACCTTGGATGGCCTTCTGGTATGTGGCGCCGGCGTTCTTCAACCCGAACGTCATCGTATTGTAGCAATAGATGCCGTGTGGGGTGATGAACGCTGTCTTGTCTTGGTCGGATGTCTTCAAGGCTATCTGGTGATAACCCGAGTAGCAGTCAAGAAAACAGAGGAGTACGCAGCCGGACGTAGAGTCGACGACTTGGTCAATTCTCGGAAGAGGAAAGGGGTCCTTAGGGCAGTAGCGGTTGAGATCCGTGTAATCAATGCACATTCTCCATTCACCGTATTGCTTTTTTACAAGTACAGGATTTGCAAGCCACTCAGGGTGTTTGCATTCTCTAATGAAACCGGCAGCTAGGAGCTTATTCAGTTCTACCCTAATGGCCTCCTTGCGCTCTTGGGCGAATCGGCGCAGCTTCTGTTTAGCAGGCTTCGCGGTCTTGCTCAAGTCCAAGGAGTGCTCAGCCTTCTCCCTCGGAACACCCGGCATGTCTGATGGCTTCCATGCGAAGATGTCCCAGTTGTCCCGGAGGAAGGAGGAGCGCGTCTTCCTATTTAGTGGTGAGCCCTGGCCTTATGAGGGCCGTCTTGGAGGGGTCGTCGAGTCCCAAGCTTATAGCTTTGGGGGCGTCTGCAGGTGCCAGCGCCGTGGGCTGCTGCTTCTGCTCCGGGAGGACAGGCTCACCGGTTGCCGCCTTGGGGGCTTCTTCCGCCAGCAGAGTGGCGTTGCCGAGTTGATGGGACAGCTCGGCTATCTTGATGGCATCGCCAGCGCACTCGAACGAGGTCTTGATATCTCCACGGATGGAGAGGACGCCATTGGGCGCTGGCATCTTCAGAACCAGGTGAGTGTGGTTCGGAATTGCCATGAATCGGGCCAGCATAGGCCTGCCAAAGATGGCATGGTAAGAACTCTTGAAGTCGGCTACCTCGAAGTACAGGAACTCCGTGTGGTAGTTGTCAGCCGTGCCGAACGTGACTGGTAAGGCGACTCTTCCTATCGGATAGGAAGCTTTTCCTGGCACAATGCCAAAGAACGGATCTTGGGCGCTCAGGAGCTTGCTGTAGTCGAACCCCATGCTGTTGAGGGCGCTTGTGAAGATAATGTTGAGGGCGCTCCCGCCATCGACCAGGACCTTGGAGAGGAGGACCCTGTCCACGACGGGGGCGACGACGAGTGGGTAGGACCCTGGCTCGGGGAGGTGAACCCAGTGGTCGGCGCGGCTGAAGGCAATAGGCATCTCCGACCACTGGAGGTATTCCACCGGCTTGGTGGAGACCATCTTCACTTCGCGCCTGTGGAGTTTATCCTTGCGCCGATCTGGGAAGGCGCCGGGCCCCCCAATGATGACGTTGACCTGGCGGTCAGCACGCTGGAAGTCGCCGTTGGCGTCACGCCTGGGCGCCTCCGGCGGAGGTGGTGGTCGGCGTTCGTCGTCATGACGACGTTGATCATCCTGGCGAGCCGGAGCGTCGCGGTCGCGCTCGCCACGGCGATAGTCGTCGCGGCGGTCGCGGTCTTCTCTGCGGTGGTAGTCGTCCCGCCGGTCGCCGTTGTAGCCGTCACGACGGTAGTTGTTGTAGCGTCCGCCGTTGTTGTTGTGGCGCTGCTTCTTGGTCGGCGGCAGGGCACCGAGTTCTTTGAGCAACGCATGACAATCGCGGAGAGTTTGCTTCGCGTCCTTGTGGAAAGGGCACTGATCGTTCAGTGTGTCGTAAAACTTCTCGGGCAGGAACCTGGGTTCTGGCCGGCCTTCTGCTTCTGCTAGGGCTACGAGCGGCTCAGGGCCTCCCTTGCGCCCACGTGACGGCTCATGGCGCTTCGAGTTGTCAACCCGGTCGTCTTCCTCTGGGCGCTTCTATTTGTTCTTGAATTGGGCCTGTTCAGCCTGATCTGCCCGAACTTCCAAGTTGACCACCTCCATCAGGTCGGAGACCGTGACAAGGTTGGTTTTGAAGAGCGTGCGGAACAGCTGTGTGTCGATGAGGCCGCGCCGGAAAGCGTCGATGACATCCCGATCCTGGACATCGGCGATCTTGTTCCGGTTATCAAAAAACCGGTCGGTGTAGTCTCGGAGACTTTCACCCTTCCTTTGCTTGACATTATCCAGATCGAATCTGGTCCCTGGCCGGGTGTAGCTTGCCTGGTAGTTCTTGGTGAAAGCGTGGCAAAGGTCTGCCCAACCGTCGATGGTGTCCCGGGGGACGCCCTCAAACCACAGGAGTGCTTCCTTGCCTAACATCACAGGGAAGTAGGCGGCAGCTTGGTTGTTGGAGCCGTGGGCAGCCTTGACTGCCGTGTGGTATGTCTTGAGCCAGAGCTTGGGGTCGGAGCGACCATCAAACTTCTCCACGAGGGCTGGCTTGAAGGACTCGGGCCAACGGATGGCGCGGAGTCGGGCGGTGAAGGCGGCGAAACCATCGTAGATCTCCTCGTTGCGGTAGTCGCGGCGGGGAGGTTGAACTGGGTCGGCTCGGGGCCGAACATCGTCGCGCCACTGGCGGCGGTCGTCCCGCGGGGGGCCGTACCGTGCGTCGTACTGCTCGCGCTCCATGAGCTCATGAACAACGCGGCGCTCGTCGTCTTCAGCTCCAACGTCACCAGCCTCTCTCACCGGCTGGCGGTCGGGTCGGCCGTACTCCCGGTCGTACCGTTCGCGGCGCTCGAGCTCGGCGGCGTCACGCTCCTGGTGCCGGGCATCGAGGTCGGCACGGAGGTCCCGGGCGTAGTCCCTGATGCGATCACGGAGATCCTCAGGTGGTGGATGTCGTTGGCGCCTGTCGCGCCGCTCTTGGTGGCGTTCACGGCGATGATCCGCATTGCGCGGGTTACGCCGCTCATGTTCTTCGTCTTCATGGTGGTTCTGGGCCACCTCTTCCTCCACGACGGGTAGCGGAGGATTCCTCTGGGGAAGGTGACCCCGATCCGATCTGCTATGGGCAGAACGATGGCTTGAAGAGCGGGTCGAGTTTGATCGCCCAGATCGGGATCTGGCACGATACGATCGCTCGATCTGCTCCTGGGCTGCTTCCAATTGAGCTCGGGCCCGTTGCACCTCAGGGGTGTCGGGCATGTGTCCCAGCTCGGCGAAAGCGGCGGCGACGTTAGCCTGGGGCATGCGGAACGGCACCCTGGCAAAGGCTCCATCGAGGTTCTGGGGTCGGACACCACAAGGACCCCGAAGAGGAGGAGGAGGCTGTCTTGCTGGGGCCCCCGGGGGAACCACTCCGGCAGCTGCGGCAGCTACGGGGTCTTCGGCCGCTGCCGGGGGCAGGGCTGCTTCTTCAGCACGGCGGTGGGCTCGAGCAGCGTTTCGCTCCCGTTTGCGATCCCTGGCCAGATCTATATCTCCATCCTGAGTAACTGAATCCTCAGAGACGAAGACTTCGCGCCCTGGGGACGTGGTGTAGCTGGAGTCATTGCTCGAGTCGGCCGGGGCCGGCAAGAGCACGCTTGTGGCGACCTGGAACTCGCCGCAGTCCGGAGACTGGGTGGGCTGGGGTGGCATCTCAGATTGGATCTGAGACATATCTTCTCGGAGCCGAGCCGAGTAGGTTGATGAGGCGTTGCGGAGTCCTAGCGGGAGCGCTTTGCGGGGTCGGCTTAGGGCCTCCTCCGACATGGCGATGCACTCGGCAAGGGTGTCTTGGACACGATCCAACCCGGCGAGGAGCTCGGTCGGGGGCGGGAGTCTCCGGCGAGTGCTCAGGCCTGGAGCCTGGTCGCTGATGGAGTTTGCATCGAGCCGCTGCTGGAGCGGGGCGATGACTGACGAGGAAGTCGGCGACGAGGTCAGCGCGGAGCTAGTCGGCGCAGAAGCGTCGGGCGTCGTGGTGGAGTCGGAGGCGGTGGTGGCGGCGGAGTGGGTTTCAGCAAAGAAGCTGATGCCCTCAAGATGCGTAGCGCAGTCCTTGATGGAGTCGGGGAAGATGACGGAGCGACGATCTGCCATCGAGCTAGCTGTAATGCCTCACGATAACCCCTACCTGGCGCGCCAACTGTCGGATCTAATGTCCGGCAGTCCACCCGGGGGTACCCAGATGGTTGATTTGTAGGCAAAGGGCAATCGCGAGACTAGGGAGCTCGAGGTAACACAGGGACACAGGGATTATACAGGTTCGGGTTACCCGGAGGTATAATACCCTACGTCCTGTGCTCGGGGGTCTTATATTGATTCGCTCGGCGTGGTTCCGGGGAACGACGGCGAGCTCTCGGTTACAATGGATGAATGGCGTGGGAATCAGATGTCTAAGGGGGTTGACCTAGGCCGCCTTATATAGGCCGACGGTCTAGGGTTTACAGGTCGGTTATTTCTAATTACTGTCCGGCTCAAATCAGGAAACTAATCCAAGTCGGTTACAACATAATTGCCGTGATCTCCGGGCGGGATCTGAGGATATCGCCGAATACCTTGTGGGCTAAGTCTTCTCCAATCTTGTCCATCAAGTCGAGGATCCTCGTGGGCCGGCCTGGGGTCGGCCCGCATCCTTGTCAGACGTGGGACCAGGCCGACTGGCTATCCGGTTGGTAGTGGGCCCAGGGGTACCCATATCCCACACCCCTCACCGCCATCTCTCCGTCCACCACTCGACCAGTTCGGTCACCACTCCGAGCCTTCCTTCTAAGTCTGGCCGACATTTAGGGTGATAGATATATTTGATAACGTGATTAATTAGATGATAAATAAATATTCTTATTATTGGTTATTATAGCAAAGTGAAATAGAACTATCGTAATAAAATGGAGCGAGTATGTATGTGCCATGTATTATGATGATCGAATTGGTATTTTTCATTATACTTTGTACATGCATAGTTGGCTTGTGAAAAAAAAATACGGCACTACACAACTCGAAGGAAGTACATGGCTTAGCCCATCTGCGTGAATGTGTCTAAGGGTGCACTGGGTCACTTGTATCATTCGATTCATGTATGGAATGGTTTAAGTTTGATGGTGATACTTGTGTTTAGTTGGGTGAATTGTATCGACTCGTCTAAGATNATCAGGACGATTGAGATTTGCTGAAATTTCAGAGGATGACCAGTTGACTCCAATTGGTTTTGATGGCAAAGGATCATCAGATCGGTTAGCCTCAGCCGGTTCATGCAAAGATCCAAAGCTCCCAAGTGATAAAAAGGACATCGTCTATGACCTGCAAGATCAAATAATTATTGAGGACGATGAGCCTACAAAAATTCCAGAAGTCGCTGGGGGGCAAGCGAATATTTCTGAATCGGAACAAAAGCCGATTGCTCCTGCTGGGCTGACCAAACAGGTCAGACCGGTCAAACCGGTTGGGCACACCGGTCAGACCGGTCCTGGTCAGTGGCGCCGCTCCGGCCCTTCTTCGACGAGTGGCCGCACGAGAAGGTGAACAAGGGCGGGTCCTGGATGGGGCTCGACGGCGAGACGCAGCTCTCCATGTCCATCCCCATGGCAACCAACTACCTCCCCATCACGTCCCGCTACCGTAATGGTGCGTACTATTGGTCCTGCTCACTGAACTAATTGCCGTAATGGCTCTAGGTCGATCTCCATTAGCTTTTCCTTTTCAAGATCGCTGTTTGGTTATTTGTGCTGCTGCTGCAATCTGCAGATGTGTGAGGCCAGTGTTGCCTGATCGCCACGAGACGAGATGCCAGATCAACCTAGAGCACAACTACTGGTTCTTTTCAGGCGTGCTGATCCTGAGATGTTTGGTTTTGCTCAAGGCCAGTACAGTTTGAAGAACTTGAAAGACCTAATACCTCGAAGCATGTATTTTTCCTTTTCTCCATTTTCTTTCTGTCCCTTATGTAACGTTGCTTTGAGTGTTACACTTTCCTGCAATGCTTATTATTTTCTAGTCCGGATGACTGATGAGGTTTGCAGAGAGGTGAGGCCTTTCTAATTCCTGAAGCGTTCAGCCTTTGGTGTTCTTGTCAGTGCCCTGTAATATTTCCTGTGAGCGCGCTCAGATCAGTTCTGGATTCCGCCTCTGCCTGCGATAGTTTGTCACATCTGTGGATTCCGCTCAACGCTCAGTTGCCCATCTGCTCCACGGCTTAGGGGCTGTTTGGAGGCCGCTGCTAATGCTAGTGCTAGTTACTTATTATAACTTTGATCACTAATTATGGGTATTAAATAAAGGCAATTTACGAAACCAGCTCCACAGCCCCTGCGCTAATTCGTGAGACGAATCTAATGAGGCCTTTGACCGTATGAACAGAGAATGGTTACTGTAGCGTCACTGTAGCTAATCATGGATTAATTAGGGTCATTAGATTCGTCTCGAAAAGTTACACCCATCTGTGAAGAGGTTGTTGCAAATAGACTTTATTTAGTACTTCATGCATGCAAGATTTCTTTTAGTTTTAGTGTTAGTGCTAGTGCTAGGGATCCAAACATCCCCTTACTTTATGCTTTGAGCTCAGAGACTGCAACAAATACAGAACAGTAACCACCATGCTTAATTAGGCAATATTCTACTGATTAGTTTAGTGGTAGTGACGCAATGGCTTCTGCAAATCTTTGACTGACAGTAGGAGCTAGGAGCCTACTAGTGCCATGGCCAGGGTTTTTTTTACCGTTGGGAACCGGTCCGGTTCCCACAGTTACCGCTCAAACCGCTCCGGACCGGTTAGGGTACTGTTCATCGGTTACCGAAAAAACCGGTACTGTTCATCGGGAACCGGTAAAAACCGGTCCGGCTTACCGCTACCGCCGGCCGGCGGTAGCAGGTACCGGTACGAGAAAAAAAACCCTGGCCATGGCAGCTGCTCCTCTCTTGTATCCACTGTTTATACTTTGACTGCAAGGTTGAAACCGCAGGTGTCCGTTCCCATTGAGCCCAACGGAACAGGGCAGAGATGCAGGGTTGCACCCCGGCACGGCCTGCAGAGAACCGGAGCTGAGACTATCCGCACCGGGTACGCTAACCGTGCGCTACGGAACCTCGGGTACTGGATATGACCGGGCTACGATAGCGCGAGCTCTCGACCGCGCCATTCCTGGCGTGATGGCGCGCGTACGCCACGCGCCGACGTGGCGCGGGCATGCCGGAGAGAGCAGGCAGCGCCAGCATGCGCGGGAGAGAGGGGAGAGAGTGAGTGGCGGGCCCCACGTTTTCAACTAACTAAAAAATATTATAACTCACAAACCAAAAAACCAAATTAAATTCCGATTGCACCATTAAATTCGTTGCAATAAATTCTTCAAAACAAGATCTCAGATGGATATATTTTGATAAAATTTATAGAGGATGACAAGTGGGGCCGCTGTTGGGAGGTAGTATGGTTGTTGGGATTGATGAATAAAATATAGTAGAGTTGGATAGAGCACTGGCTATCCGGTTGGTAGTGGGCCCAGGGGTACCCATATCCCACACCCCTCACCGCCATCTCTCCGTCCACCACTCGACCAGTTCGGTCACCACTCCGAGCCTTCCTTCTAAGTCTGGCCGACATTTAGGGTGATAGATATATTTGATAACGTGATTAATTAGATGATAAATAAATATTCTTATTATTGGTTATTATAGCAAAGTGAAATAGAACTATCGTAATAAAATGGAGCGAGTATGTATGTGCCATGTATTATGATGATCGAATTGGTATTTTTCATTATACTTTGTACATGCATAGTTGGCTTGTGAAAAAAAAATACGGCACTACACAACTCGAAGGAAGTACATGGCTTAGCCCATCTGCGTGAATGTGTCTAAGGGTGCACTGGGTCACTTGTATCATTCGATTCATGTATGGAATGATTTAAGTTTGATGGTGATACTTGTGTTTAGTTGGGTGAATTGTATCGACTCGTCTAAGATGAAACGATCCCACTTAAATCAAATTATTGCTAAGAGTGATGAAATCATATAATTCAAACAAATTGATGAAACTATCTCATACAAAATCATTCATTCATATACGTTTGGTACATCTAACCAAACACATTCTAGAAGATTGCGTGGATACGCGTACAGCACGCGCTGCTGCGGCCTCGAAACAAGTCAAGTCGTGGCGTGCAAAGGTTTATGGCTCCTTCCGCTGTTGCATGTTGGAAAGCAACCAAAGAGAACTGTAGCTAATAATCAGCTCGTCAGTGGCATGTCACGTGTGACGTGTACAGGCTAGCTGGTCATTTTAACTAGTGTACTTGTACTAATCGTATTTTATACCAGGCCATGTGACCGTATCTGATTTTTTTTTTGAACTAGAGTGACCGTATCTGATCACAACTAATTGTATTTTATACCAGGCCATGTGACCGTATCGAGGGCTTTTATACATCATCCAGCAGCTACAGTTTTGTCAGGCACAATTAATATTTGCTATTATCCTGTCAGATCTAGTTGATCATCGAATGACGTGTTCGTAATTTAATGCCCAACGAAACCCCGTACTAGCTTCTCAACCCCAGTAACAGTGTCACGTACTCACGAACAGTAAAAGCAATCACGTTGTGCCGTGGGTCCATCAAGCTGTGAAACTTTGACTTTGGATGGAAGGAAATAATAATGCAACCCGTCCGTAATCACAACTTCTATCCATGTCATCAAAATATCCTATGTGGCATGCTATTTAATATGCATAAAACTCCAATAAAACTCTCATTGGGAGTGGCCTAAGTACATAACATGTGTTTTCCACTGCATATATTCCCAAATAGTCAGACCTTCTTGCATTCACACTTGGCTCTCTCTTTTTTGATCGAGATGATTGTTTTGAAACAGCTAGAGATAGATGCATGGGGGCACAGCCATTTCCCGCTAATAACAGCCGGCCGGACCAAGCCCTACTTATTTCTGTATATAATATATTGTTCAATGACTTGTTATAAGTTAGTAGTAATTGAAAAAAGCTGCATACATGTGACATATAGAAGCGCATACAACAATTTAATATATTAAGCTCTAAGTAATGTATCCGAGCACTGTTTAGCTATTGTGTTTCTTGTAGGGGTGGGCCTTCGGGGAATTCGGTTTTCAAAACAGCTACCCGAGCTTCTCCCGGAAATAAAGAAAATTCGATTTTTTGGGTACCGAAATATCGGGTTCGGATTTTCCTGAATTACCCAATATACTTGACGGTGGGTTTGTACTGCGAGCAGTGATTCGAGGGAACCCCCATTTAGAGATTCGGCCAGGGTGTAACGCGCGCAACGATTCGTTTGATGGGAGCCGTAAGACTCAGTGTTTAGGCAGATTTAGGCCGCTCTGGAGCGTAGCACTCTACGTACTGTGTGTTTTTTCTTGGTGATTGTGGGATCGGATCCATTTACATGTTGCCCCTGGGTGCCTATTTATGCCCCTCGTCTGGGCCCAGGGGTTACCGCCTCTGAGTGTGAAAGCGGCGCTCTTCACAGCGCTGCCCTACAACTGGTGCAGTTTGCCCGCCTAACGCCATGGTGGGGCCGTCTGGAGAGCTTCGGGGTGCCCGGGGTATCCCGCACCACCCCGGTACCTTCCTGCCGTCCTGTCCTGGGGTTCCATGGGCCCCCCTACCGAGACGGTTTCACGGGTGAGGGAAGATGTGCCCACCACTCTTGTCAGATGGACAAGACGTATCTCGGGCCAGGGGGGCACCCTTCCGTCCGAGTTACAGCGCCGCCCCGCGTTGCCCCTTCGTAGTCCTGAGGTATTTACGGGGAAGGGGCGCCTCCTACGGGCCCCACCCCCCGTTGTGTGCGGCCAGTCGCAATAAATGCCGGGACCGACTCCGCTTCCTTCTTCAGTAAGGAAATGCCAACTTCCCGAGGTCGGTGTACCTTCTCGGACCGTTCGCGCTAGGAGCCCCTTCCATGTTGGGTCACGTTCGCTGTCTGCGTCCCAACAGGTCTTGATTTGTTCGGCCAATGGGGACCCCATTCTGTTGGTGTTGACAATACTACTCTCCCTTCTGTTCCCAACAAATATATCCAATCAAGTAGGAACGATTCCAATCTAACAAAGGCAAATTCTTATTCCCGCTCATCAAATCCTCACCATATATGAAGAACAATAGATCCTAATGGAATTATAAACAAATCTTGGAATACAAAATAAGAACATGCTTCTTGCAATGTTGAGAAAATTGGCCTTTTACTAGAGGTCGGGTAATTTGGGAACGGGTCTCGGAGGTGAATTAATTTGGGTTTTAGACTTCATATCCGAAATAGTAATCTGGTAATTCGGGATCCGGTTCGGATGATTTGGGTTTGGGTTTGGGAAATTGCGCCCACCCCTAGTTTCTTGTATACTTCTTGTATGCTTAGGGAGCATGTATACTACTCCATCTATCCTAAAATAAAGGGTTTCAACTTTGCAGTAGTTGTCCTATAAGTCAAATTATTTTTATAACACCAAATGGTTATATTATGAAAATACATTTCATGATTAATCTATTGATACTTATTTAGTAGTCTTGATATTGTATTTTTTATATAATTTTAATTAATCTTAAGATGGTTTGATTTGGGACAAAACTTAAAGACCGTTTATTTTGTGATGGAAGAAGTATATGCATCCACGTAACTACCGTTGAAGTGCAATAGTGGCGCCTTTTTCGGCCCTTGTAATACGAGCATTCAGGCAACTCAGCCATCGTGGTATTCAGGGACTGTTTGGCATAGCTCATTCAGAAATAGTTTCACCAGTGAAACTGTTTTGGTGAAGTTAAAAAGCCTAGCTTTGCCCAATTTTCAATTTATTTTTGCATCTTTTTTTTGAAACATCTTCATGCTATAGGATCTCGTTTTGCGCAAGGCAAATGAAACTGAGCCACCGTAACCTCTACCAAAGGACCCTTAAAAAGTATAAGAATATAAAAGTACTTTTCAAAACGAATATAGAAATTGTATTTTTTTGTCAAACTAATTATGTCGGCTATTGACGCTCAAGTTCTTTAAAGTTTGACATAATTTATTTGATCAAAGTATTTATGACTGGACGGAGTGTATACTCGGTGTAGTTGTATTCACAACAGCACATACATCAAGCCAAAGATCCAGTTTGACAACTCAGGACGTGTCAGCCCTTGCAAGTAGATATCTCTGTTCGTCGGCTTATGTAACAACAATTTTTGCCATGTTCAAAATGTGCCATGGGGGACAGATACGTGCTGCACTGAGGCCCTTCAGACTGCAGCCCTTTGTATATTAGTATTTGCATTTTGCCATGTATGAAAGCGGCTGGTTGGTGCAAGTGGGCAAGAGTAAACTGTTTGTTTTATGCAAGCCACCGGTTCGGCACGTGCAGCTGATCGAGTTAAAATATAGGGCATGTTTAATTTATCTATTTTGTATAACGTTTTGTATAACACGCGCTTTCTATTTTATATAACGTTTTGCATAACATGCGCTTCCCAATATATTTTCTCTCTATAAAAACTATGCATAACGTAAAAACACTGACACCGGAGCTAAACACGCCCATGGTACGATCGTCAGTAAGAATCGCCGTAACTTTTTGCTGGCTGATGTTGACACCTCCTTACACCAGTTACCAAATGGCTAGTGGTTACGCATACGGACACCTGGTCAGCCTATAAATATTGTAAACATATATCAGTAGTAGATAGGATAATATGTCAGACCATGTTTAGCTGCATTAACTTTTCAAACTTTTTGTTATTTACTCGTCACATCAAATGTTATGACACTAATAAAAGATATTAAATGTGGATTAATGACAAAACCCATTCCATAACCCCGGGTAACTTCGCGAGACGAATCTAATAAGCCTAATTAGGTCATGATTAGACAACGTCGTGCTACAGTAAACAATATCTAATGACAGATTAATTAGATTTAATAGATTCGTCTTGCGATTTTCCGTCCATCCGTGTAATTAGTTTTATAATTAGATCATGTTTAGTCCTCCTAATCTTCGGTTTAAAATTGCTACAGTAAAGTTCGCAAACTTTCCTCCATCAACTAAACAAGCCCTAAAGTTTCTCAGCTGAATATTTGCTCACACCTGATCCGATGATATGGTGCAAAGGACACATGGTGTATGAAATGAAGAGTTGAGAGTTGCACAAAGTGCTGACTCTCTATTTTCGACTCTCTATTTGACTATGTATTTGCTTCTTCATAAATATTTCACTCTATATTGAGCATCCCACTCTAACAAACTCTTCATTTCCCACTCTCTAACTCTCCCTCTCTACACTGACGTGTGGGTCTCACACGTCATCCTATACTTGGCAAGCCAGTTTGGCTAGCCAACCAAATTTGACTAGCGAGGGAGTCAATTTAGAGAGCCGGATGGCTTGGCGAGTTGGATGGCTAGTCCGTTGAAGAACTATTTTGGTGTTAAGTAGCCAAAATTTGGCTTGTCAAACCATTTGGCTAGTCTCTTGGAGATGCTCTAGTAGTTTATATTATAACATGGCAAGATTATACTATTTACACATATACATGACTATATTGGGTAAAGTCGTACACTATATTGGTGTTGAAAAGGAAGATAATATTTGAGTATGCAGTGGATGGCGATCGATGGTGATTAGCCCCTATCAAAAATTATGGTGATTAAATTATTACTAGTGGAGAGACACGTGCCACAGGCACGTATTAAAAAAAACTTATAATCATAAGAGTTCTATATTTATAGAAAATCTAGTACGAATAATTTACTACTTATAGAAAACATGATATGCGGATCTATTTTCAAAAAGAAAACTAATATATAAGAATTTTTATTTAGTAACCCAAAATCACATCAAAATTATTGTGCGCACACACGTGTTTAAAATAAATCAAGTTTTTTATGAAAAAAGTATTAACCATCAAATCAAAAATCTAGTAAACAATAACTTTATATTTATAGCAAAAAAGTTACACATGACAATGACGTATTTACAATATTCTAATAAAAAAGAATTCGATGGTTAACGATTTCAAGTCAAGCATTGTGCATACTATAAATATTCAATAGAGTAAATGTGCCTAGGTGTGTTTAAAAAAATTAAATATTTTTAAAAAACTATTACCATTAAATTAGGTTTCCATAGATATAAAGTCCACAAAGGAGGATTGCAATTTTAGTGCAATTTCAATCCCAAATTTTTCTTAACATAATAGAGTGCACACGCACATGTTTAAAAGAAATCATGTTTGGTAATTAGTAAAACAAGTTATCAAATATTTATTATTTTTCCAACTGTATAATCTATTTACTCACGGTCTCATGTTTTGTCGTGAATCATATAATCAATTGGGAGCCGGTTAACCTGTGACCCCGACCGGCCCCGCCACAACCACACTGATCCCGTCGGCCATTGACTCCGCATCCTTCTCCTTTGCCTGACCATCCTCCCTCCTCCGCTCGTCTCCACCACGGTCAGCGGCCGACAGCGCCTCGCTGCCGGACGCTCCACCCACCTCAAGCCTCTACCCTTCCTAATTACTCGCGCTCCTGTCCCTGCTGTCGGCTTCGCCCACAGAACATGATGAGTGGGAGAGCTAATTCCCTGCAAGGACTGCAAATTAGCATTGAGAACATTCTATTAGTGTAGCAAAAAATTTAATAAACATAGTTCAACAATGAGATAGGAACACACAACTTGTATTCCTATATAGGTACACATGTACAAATCAAACTCAGTATCTTTTGCACACACTGCTTGTCGGTGTGCGAAATAACCAACAAGTAAATTTAGTGGATTGCGCGTTTGGGCTCCGGATGGTTCGCGAGAGGACACAAGGGGTTATACTGGTTCAGGCACGAACGCCCTACGTCCAGTGTCGATCTGCTCGTGTTACTCGCGTTGCTCGTAGTAGGGGTTACAAGCGGTCGAGAGAGGGAGGGGCTCCCAAGTCTCTGGTGCGTCTGAGCGTGTGTGTTTCGTGGGTTGTGTTCTGGTGTGTCGTGTGTCTGTCCGTCCCCCCCTCCTGAGGCTTGATTTTTCTATTTATACTCAGGAGAGGTGAGGCTTTACAAGGCGTGCTCAAGAAGGTAAAAAATAGAAAGCTTGCTGAAGAAGCTCCGCCGCCTGCGGGATACTGTGGACGCCGTACAGGACACTGTTCGAGACGCTGATCGGAGTTGTTGGGGACGTGGCTCTCCCTGCGTGGACGCTGATCGGAGTTGTTGGGGACGTGGCTCTCCTCGCGTGGCGCCCGCGTACGGGCAAGTCAGTGGGAGTCACATCCGCTGGCCGCGCCGGACAGTGCTTGGTGAGGCCAATTAATGCCGATGGGAAATGGCATGGGCGTATGGAGACACATCCTTACGCCGGGTCTTCCGGACGCTCCACTTCGTCTCGGGCCCACGCCGATTCGGGCGAGACGAAGAGAGGTCGGGCGAGATAGCGACAGGAGTGGATCGGCCGAGGCGGACGAGGGTCGGCCGAGGCGAACGGGGTCGGCCGAGGCGGACGGGGGTCGGCCGAGACGGATGAGGGTCGGCCGAGTCAGGGGAAAACTGATCCTCCCCTAATCTGATGTTCTTCGGGTTTTCTTATGCCTATCTTCTTCCTAAAACGGCGTGGTCCCACCCGTCGGTGAGAGGGTCGGATATTGATATCCGACAGTAGCCCCCGAGCCTGCACGGAGGACAGGTGGTTCTCCGCGCAGGCTCTTTCCCGATGCCTGATCAGATGTCACTCGGGGGTGCGCGCGAGCGCACCCACCGGGTGTAGCCCCCGAGCCCGTAGGGGAACGGTTGGTTCGCCTATGGGCTGGAGTAAAGTTTGTCCTTTTCCCACCGGGGCGCGCGAGCGCACCCGGTGGGTGTAGCCCCCGAGCCTATAGGGGAACGGTGGTTCGCCTATAGGCTGAAGTTGGGTTTGCCATCTCTGCGCGGTCCCTACAGGATGACGCCGTGCGTTGTCCGATGGACCGGAGCATGGTCCGCTTTTTTCAGAGGCACTGGCTCCCTTCTGAGCCGTCATGTCGTCCTTTCTGAGGTCACTGTTCGTTGGTGATGCTCTGTCGCTTTGCATGGAGGGCCACGCGGCGCGTTCCCGTACCCGGCTTGAGTGCTGACTCAGGTTCCTTCGGGCTATAAATAGGGTCGGCCGAGGCGTCTTCCTGGGCACGCAACTATCCTGCCTCTTCTTTCTCCTGTTAGCATGAGATCCCTGGTCGGTGAACCGCCTCGAGGGCGTCCCCCTGGTCCAGGGGCCGAGAGATTAGTCGCCTGATGCCACAAGAATGACTGCGACTTCGGGGAGTTCCGGCATGGAGGAGTGCTGCTCGGCGTCGCAAGTGAAGGACGGCTCTGGCTCCGACGACCCCTCCCGTCCGTTGGTGCTGCCTCGGTGGCGGTGGAACGGGTTCGAGGGGGAGTGCATGAGCGGGAGCGCCATGCCCGTCAGGCATCCGGACGCATCGTGTGCCGCAGCGAGCCGAAGCCGTTCCCCGACTTGCGTCGCCAGGGCAGTTGCCGCGGTCGTGTACAGCCACCTGCGCGCTTCCTCTCCTTTCCCTTGCGCCGATGTGATGCCGATGCCGGCGACCATCGGCCCCAGGATGACGGAGAGAGTCGGTGGTGACACTCCATTGTCGCGGCCCCGCGGCGGGACCCTCTGCCGAGTTCCCCTCGTGGCGTCGGCGGGCGGGGAGATGCTACAAGAAGGACTGCGACGTTCGCAGTTCGGCCCTTCTTGCTGCATCGGATCTCCTGCTCCCTTCGTCGCTTGATTTCGTCACCAAGGGTGACGAAACCCGTTTGTGTTATCTCATGGCCCTTGGCCACATGTACTTTCTGCCCTTATTTGAGAAATAAAGGAATCTGGTTGACTCGGGGTGTCTTTCTGCGGCCGCGCAGTCGGCCTCTTTTTGCGATTTCGGCTCCCCCGTGCGCCCCCGAGTCGGTCGGGCGGGAAGCCGTTTCGTCTTTTTATCGTTTTCCCCTCACGCATTCCCTCCGCGGGACAGAAGGTAAGGGCACGCCTCGTGTTTTACCGCGTAGGCCGAAACACGGCTCCCGGTGAGCTACTAACGGGCTAGATCGAGCGAGGCCTCGGTCCTCCTCCGGGAGAGGACCGCCGGATCAACTGGTGATCGACCTCGGATAATCCCCAGAGTTCCCGACCCCCTTAGTTCCCGCGGTCGTTCGACCGACCACAGGGGCTCGTCGCCTCTCTTCGGGGAGATACATGGGGTCAGGAATCTTAGGCTCGAACGCAGGTCTGGGCGTCCTCGGCACCCGTGTGCCGAGACTATGGCCTCTAGCGGGCCCGCCCATCTCTGCCCCTTCGCTCGGACGCTTCAGAGCGGCCGTCGGACCCTAGGGCCGGCCTTCGAACTCTTGGGCTGTTTTTTCGATTTCGCGTCGTGTCCCTTGGGCCTAAGAACGGCCCGGGCTTATTTTGTTTTTCCTGAAAAATAAACGCGCAAGGGAAAGAAATAGGAACAGACGCAAAATAAATAAAAGAGAGGCAAGATACGGAATGCGAAGGGGTTGAGAGAGAGAGAGAGCCTGGGCGCGAATCTCGGAACGTGGGAGACGTGGGAGACGTGGGCGCGGGTCGTGGGCCGCGTGGCCTTCGTGGGCTGAGGCGCAGGTGGGAGACCCGAGGCGTCGCGCCCACCCCCTCACCTGCCCATTTAAGGCAGAGAGGAGGGGGCCCCGGGCCTTCTTCTTCCTCCGCTCGCCTGTCCTCGAATCGCCGCCGCTGCCTTTCTTCTCCTTCCGCTCGCCTGCCCCCAAATCGCCGCTGCCGCCTGCAAGAGACAGAGAGAGACCGTACCTTTCTTCCCCTTCCGCTCGCCTGCCGGTCATGGCCTGGTCCCGCTCGTCCGTCACGGAGGGTGAGCTTGAGCGCCTGGTGGGGCGCGGGCTTCTGTGCCGGCGAACCGACATCAAGTCTCTAAACTTGCTCATAGGTACACGTCAGGTCCAAATCACTACTAAACCTCGTCTTTGAACTAGATTGCAAATAGTAGATTTTTTTTAGGGGGCTTTGAGCAACACTATTAATACACGGGACTGACCCTTCTTCAAGCTTGGTTCAGGATC
>CM014274.1:73905187-73921546 GCA_004135705.1 Alloteropsis semialata
CGCCACGCACAGGCGCGCCCCCACACCGCGCAGCCTCCAGATCCGACCGGGCGGCGCCGGATCCGGAGGCTCGAGCCGCCGCCGCAGCCATAGCCGCCGGCGAGCAGCGCTCCAAGCTGCCGGACGGCCGCGCCCGCCCAAGCCACCGGAGAGAGGGAGAAGAGGCGCCGCCTCCTTCACCGCGGCCGCGCGGCTTGCCGGCGGGCCGCTCAGGCGGCGGCGCGGCCAGAGGAGGCGGGGAGAGAACCGGCGGCGGGGCTAGGGTTGCAGCCGCTCGGTCACCCTCGCGGTGGGCGACGCGAGCGGTATCTACTGCTGGGATATGGAGAAAGAGAAGAATATTCGCTGTTGTGGTGGCCGGCCTGCTGCCGCTGGAGCTGGACCGCACACTAGAGCTATAGCTACTCACATAGTGCATGGTCCTTGCTAGAATTTGGCAGTACGTAGGCTATGCTGGCTGGATAGCGTTTGTTTGCGCGAGACCCGCACTACATCTTGCCTGCCTGCCTCAAGCGTGCATGTGCAATGTTGCATAGTAATATGTGTAGCTTGTTATATATCCCTATCTGGTTTGAGAGAGACATATCCACAGATGGAGGTCACGAGCGAAGTCGATCGCCAGCAGGAAATATTTAATTTATTCCTTTGGTCATGTACGGATGTGGGGTGTCTGCTCGATCGCTCTCTCGCTAGGTCGATCTTTCTTTGGGCGGTTAATTTGCAGAAATTTCTATTTCGATTTTGAAACCTGTACGTGGTTGTCAAACACTTATAACCATGTCTGTCATAATGCAAGAAACAGGGTTCGGAACCGTATGTACACATAAACCACACCAACAGTGGCGGACGCAGCCCCTTGACATGCATACCACACCATATGGCTTCATTCTTCCACTAGTGTTTTCGTATAGCAGAAAATGGTTATATATATATATATATAATATAGAGTAAAGTACATCCACCATACATGAAGTTGTTGTTGTTTCACTTTGGTCCAACAAGTATCAAACGTTGCACCACCATACATGAAGTTGCATAATTGTTTCACTTTGGTCCAACAAGTTGTAAACTATACACCCACCATACATAAAGTTGTATCATTGTTTTACTATGGTCCAACAAGTTGTAAGTGTTGCACCTATAACACATGAAGTTGTTCGTTGTGTGCATGTACAGTCCAATATATACCACACTATGTATTCTACAGATGTGGTATACTAGCGAGGATATGGAAGTGTCTTAAACGCTTGCTGGTGTATAAAGAACACATAGGAAAAATATTAAACATGTACATACAACTATTGAATTAACTTGTAGGTTCTATAAAACACTAATAAAAATTAGACCACACCCTTGAAGAAAATTTTTTGGATCAAGCGGATGCTAATTTTCCATTAGCCCAATTTAGCTACAACAATAGTTGTTGAGCTGGTCCATGGTATACACTGCTGGCGCTAGTTTGCCAACTGGTATCTATTGAGTATACACTGCTGGAGTACACAGTGGATTGCATATGCACATAATAGTGTATGGTGGGTGCATCTTTTGCAACATGTTGGACCAAAGTGAAATAATGGTGCAACTTCATGTATGGTGGGTGTGACGTTTGCAACTTGTTGGACCAAAGTGAAACAATAATGCAACTTCATGTATGGTGGTGCAACATTTGATACTTGTTGGATCAAAGTGAAACAACAACGCAACTTTATATGGTGGATGTACTTTATATATATATATATATATATATATATATATATATATATATATATATATATATATATATATGTATGAACATATACATATATATCCATCTATCTATCGTCGTCATGCTTATTAATTTTGTCGCCTTTCTAATTTTGATTTGAGCTCGAGACAGAAAGAAGATCGGTAAACAACTGCCCCAAATTAAGATCTCTCTCTAGCCGACCTCTCTAGATATTTTGTTGCCGCATGCTTGCTGCCTTCAAATCCGTCGTCTAATAGGGAGACAAAAAGCTGGCGCTACACTAGCATGCTGCGACCTGCGAGATTGTGTCTGGTGCACGAGGTGTCCGATTGGACTGCGACCCAAAGAACGGATCCACACCGAGCGACCGAGGCACGCAGATGATGGATCGAGCACGGCCGGCCGGCGGTGAGGCTGACGCGCGCCGCGGCAGCATCAGCGACCACCGGCAATTCAGCTGCGCATTTGTAGTTTGTACGTCACACTGGCTTGCGTCATCGGCGCTCACGCAAGCCGCGAGCGCCGTGCATGTGAGACATCCATCCATGGATGACACGCGTTGTAATAAATGTATATGTGGGGATAGATAGAGACGCTGCAGAGATGCCCTGCTCTATATATGAATTGAAAATATCCAATATGCAAAGGATGCAAATTAAACGACTACACCGTATTACTTTGTGATTTCGTGCACAGATGTTAGAATCTCTCTCTGTTTACACCTAATACTACCGCAGGCGATTCACTTAAGAAGTCACGTATGGTAACCTTTTTCCACGTAAATACCACTGCTAGAAAAACAGCTTTCGGTCTATATACATAAAGGCACATTAATACCGGTTATAGAAGATCCAGTACGGGGTCGCAACACAAACTGGTACTAATTAAAGAGTCTTCCACAAGTTAATTCAAAAGAAAAATATCAAGTGTGACTTGGTTAGTTGTGTTGTGCAGATGAGATAGTAAAAAAAAACCACACAAAGCAAGAGGTCCTGGGTTTGAACCCCATAGACCATCGAATAATCTGAAATAAACCTACCCATGTGTAACTTATTTAGAATTGTTTTGATAGTCCATAGTCGGTTTTTACCATACTATACCCTTGTTTATGAGTTAGATTATATAATCATGGAGAAAACAAACACCCACTTACACCACAAGACTCGTCATCTTTCCCTAAATAGTATCCACTGAAAATTTTTGCAAATGGCCAACAGTTTTCTAAGTGTCGTTACTAGCTTTTCCTTTTTTTTTGCAATTTGCCAACAACATCATTGCCTACAGTTTTATGATCAGCTAACCAAATATACTAATTCCCAAACTGTTAGCTACTTGTGAGAAGGCGCTGTTGGGAAAGATAACCACTCTTGTACGCAACCAATTTCTAATTAAGGATTGAACCCAGCATACAAATTTCTTTAATTAATAATATTATTTTTAGTCTATGGCAGTAGCTCACTATTTATAGGCCGGCTAGCTGGCTCCTCCTTATCTGTACGCACCGCCATTAGCTGAGCTAGCTTAGCTCGGCCAATCGTTCTTCTTCATTCTCTTCTCCATTTCTTTCTGGCAGCTGTGTCTTCGTCCATGTTTTCCCATATGTTCATACATGTCAATGGCAACTGATGTGTGTTATATATATCTGCTCCATTATTTCTGAACTACTGCCACTGCATGCTGGGCCTTTTCAAACCGATCGAGTGGCCGCCACTTTTGCCTCTCCTTAGCAGCATAGTTCTTATCTCAGCATAGTTCTTATTGAGAGGGCTTGGGAGGTGTCGATATGGAGATGAGAGCGAAGAAGAGCAGGAGCAACGATACTGCAACGCCACGTAGGAGAAGCAGCACGAGCAAAAACTGCGGCATGACGTCGGCGGTGGAGAGGAAGGAGGCTGAGAGGAAGAGGAGGCAGCACATGAAGAGCCTCTGCGTCAAGCTCGCCTCCCTCGTCCCCAAAGAACATTTCTCCAGGGTAAGTATTGTAAATGGATGCAGCTTAATTTATATTAGTAATCTGACGCAGAAATTTACTTTTTCTATACATCAGTTTTTTATATTCATTGAAGTGTAAGCTTACATGTTCTGAATTGGTTATTTTATATAATGCTACAGACATCCTGCGTGTTCGAGATTTTTTTTTTATCAATGCTAAGCAGTTACTACAAGAATTATTGTTGTTTGTTGAGCTTGTTGAGACCTTTACTTCTGACTACCTAATTAATTACTCATCAATCCTTATGGCCACATGAAATATTATTATTGAAAACTTATTTAGCTTCAACCCGGACATTTTGTAATTTTGTTCGAGTGTATTTCTTTCCACAACAATGCTGGAACCAGCAAACCTTTTTTTTCTATATATATATATAGACACACACACACACACACACACACACACACACACACACACACACACACACACACACACATCGTGTAGCACTATTTTTTTCATTCTATTGGATTGTGCTTTTGGTCAGCAAAAATATTTCAGATATGTTACAATTTAGATAAAAAGGACCAGCTGATAGCTAGCGCTAATTGTGTATACACACGTGTAATAAGTACAGGACGCTATGCCTATGACCCAGCTCGGTAGCTTGGATGAAGCAGCCGTGTACATCAAGAAGCTCAAGGAAAGGGTAGACGAGCTGCAGCAGAAGATAAGCTCTGCACAGCTCATGGCCGCTGGCATGAGAGGAGGAGGTAGCTCCTCAACATTGGCGGCGACGGCAACCAGCGGCGGTGGTGCGACGAGGTCGGAAGAAGCCGCCGAGGAGGCCGTGGAGCCTCCGGTGGTGGAGGTTCTGCACCACCATGACGGGTCGAGACTGGACGTGGTGCTTGTCAGCGGCGTGGAGCGCCCGTTCAAGCTGCATGAGGTGGTCACCGTGCTGGAGGAAGAAGGCGCCGAGATCATCAACGCTAACCTCTCCGTCGCCGGCCGCAAAATCTTCCACACCATCCACTGCCAGGTATCAGATAGCACGCCCGCGCTAATCTTAAAGTAGCCGAGGTCTCTCGAATCTCGCGGTCTCTCTACACACATTGCTGCAGTTACTCTCTCTGTTTCTCTCTGTTTTTTAATACTAGATGTCATATTAGATTTGTCCTAAGTCAAAGTTATATAATTTTGATCAAATTTATAGAAATGTATAACAATATTTATCATACCAATAGTATGTACTATTGAAATATATTATATGATAGATTCAAAGAAACAAATTTAGTACTATATAGGTTGTTATATTTTTCTACAAATTTGGTCAAAATTGAACAACTTTAACTTAGGATAAAACTAATGACATATAAAAAAACCCGTAGGGAGCAAGCTTTCTGACGTACTCCTTCCATTTCAAATTACTTGTCATTGCTGACTTTTTCTTGCAAAGTTTGACCATTCATCTTACTAAAAAAATTTGTACAAATATATGAAAAGATAAGTAATATTTAAAGTATCTTTGATGATAAATCAAGTCACAAACAAAATAAATTGATATTGGCATAATTATTTTAGTAAAACGAACGGTCAAACATTACGAGAAAACGTCGACAGTGACAAGTAATTTGGAACGGAGGGAGGAGAAATCAACTTTCAGGAACAGTTAGCAGTGGATGCTTCCAGTTCCAGTGCTTGCTGGAAAGCCTGAAAGCCACTCGTATTCCATTAAAATAACTCTTTGACCCACAATTGTTTTTTATATACAGAATTACTCTATGACATGGAATTAATTCTATCAAATTGTATTTAAAAATACTTATTTATGATTATGATTTTACAGATAAATGATTATGCTAATAGAATAATTAGGAAGCTTATCATAATGAAACAAAATCATGGAGGGAGCAAATACAATTATCATGCAGTAGAGTGGTGCGGCAAGGTCACATGTACATTAGCCAAAAAATTCTCATGACCATCAGCATTTGCAGCGGATATAAATATATTAATTCTCTATCCATGTAGAAAAGGGGTATTGGAAAAGATATGAGATTATATGTGCACCATTCGTTGTTCTTATCACTTTTTGACGACATGATTTCCCTATTATTTTAGAGGCGACCGATGTTCTTCTAGAAGGCTATATAGCTTGTTTCTGATCTGTCCCCATTGCGAGAATTTTGATCCACTCATCCGTTCTTGTCATTTCCTGTCTCTAGTCAAATTAGCTCCTTCTACACATGTACAACATCATTTTTTCTCTCTGTGTTGATTTATCCAGTTGGTTTTGCTTTCCAAGAAAAAAAAATCTAAAGTAAAATAAAAGCTGCATGTTACTATAGTACCACCACCTCACTTTTGTGATAGTAGTTGATCTTCATACCTAGCTAACTTGTCTGCATGGTTTCTCTGATATACATATTGCAATGCTTCCTTTTTGTCTAACTGCAGGCCTTCAGCCCAAGAATCGGCATAGAGGTTTCAAGAGTTTCTGAAAGACTAAGAGCATTGGCATGATAGTGATATACGTATTGCAGGAGTACAAGAACATAGCTCTTTTTTTATCTCTCTGAATGGAGAACCGCTCGCTCTATTTGTTAGCCAACATTTTTCCATGTCCACGTCACCACCTGATGTACAAATAAATCATGTCCCTAATTACCCAATAATTGTATGAGCCGACCTTCAAAAGTTATGTTTCTTCCGCTAAAAAAAGGCACAAGATTTAGTTGCTATAGTTTTCTGATAAATGAATATTTGAAACGTGTGAAAGGAAAACCGACTGGATAAATCAACAGAAGGCCTGTTTTGTCCATTCACACTTGGGGAAAAGGATGAAGCCGGAAAGACAAGGAAAAAAAATGAAGCCATCGGTTCAATTTAGGTCTGTTTTGTCCATTCACTCTTTGGAAAGCGAGACTTTTCCGGCCGGACACTGTTGAGTGCTATTCCATGAATGTCTACGCTCTTAAAATTGCAGCCGAGGGCATTTTTCATGTTTCCGAGTGTTTTTTACGCTAGTGAGCTTTACATAATCTGGTAGCGGATATACAATTATAAAATGAGTAAATTATGCATGGTTTGGTGAGAAAAAGACATTGCCATAGTCAACTTTTTTAATCTCTAGTGATCACACTATACTCACACAAATCATGGTCCCTTTTACATCTCCGTTAGCCCTGTTCACGGTTTGGTGCCAACCCGCTCAATCCAGCAAACCGGCCCGTTGGAACCCGGCTACGCGGTTTTCACCGGGTTGGGCCAAACCGGCTTGAGATTCTCCGTGTGTGTATATGGGAAAATGCGCTTGACACGATATTCTCTCACACACTCCTACAGTACTTATCTAAACAGTCACTTGCGTGCATGAATCGACGGTCGAGTCGACGACGACAGCGCACTCTGGGGTGGTTAGATGCACCCGTTATACATAGTGTTTATACATTGGGTCGCATGCACAGAGAGAAGAAATAAACTGACACGATTCTTTAGATGAAAACTTTATACGTTTTTTGTGGAACTAAACAGGGCCTCTGTCGATCGTTTGCCTCTAACGCACGAGACACGAGAAAGTGACGTTACTGTAACAGTCATCAGAGCGAAAGATACGGTGTGAACATGGCGCAACACCTGGTCTGTTAGATCACATGACCGCACAACGACCGCGCGCGCCCTTTTACTCTTGACTTTTAGCGTGGCTCGATCGGTGTCTCTCGGCTGATCGTCATGATCTCGTCATGATCGTCTGATCGTTAGAAAAATAGCGCGGAAGCAATAACTCCAAGAACGCAAAACCAAATTACAAGATCACATGAACGAGAACGACACCGAGGCACGATATTTTTTAACGAGGTTCGGCCATGTGCCTACATCATCGGGGCATGACTACGGGTGCTCCTCCCCATAAACAGCAGCTACACCGGCATCCGGACACCACCGCGGCCACGCCACCGCCCACACCAGCCGCCAAGTCGTCTCATGGTTACAGCGGTAGTCCCCTCATATTTATGGGGCCTAGGGATACAAAGTCGACTCAAACTCTATCCTTAACCTACCAAATTACAACTCAAGTTTCCGTCGTAACCAAAACATACACATATTCGACATATATCCAACAAACTCCACCTTGGCAAATATGCTCGCCACACCTTGAAGCTGTCGATGCCGAACCTCCGTGTATCAAACTTGAGTCATCTCCTTTGCTGCTCACTTAGAATAGCCCGACGAGGCCGTTCCTGCCGCCTCGCCGATCTCCGGACAGAACACCGCCACAGTTGCATTGCCATCCATGACTCCACCTTCAACAACGCTTCCCTTCAGCTTGTATTGGTGTGCACTTGACTTCTCACCAACCATGACCGTCTTGTCTTCATGCATGACTCTCAAGGTCTTCTTATCAGCCATCACCTGATACAACCATCCTTCTTCAGCTCTGAGCAATCCCTCCTCAGATGTCCATACTCCTTGCATCCATAGCACTGCAGCTCCTTTTTTTTCTTCTTCTTCTCAGTCCCCCCACCTCGGTCACCTCTGACCAGCAAAGCATCTCCAGTAGTGTCATCAGTTGCATTATTCTTCCTTCTCTCTTCATGAGAAAGTAATGCAGCAGTAACGTTCTCTACCTTGATGCTCGTCTTGCCATACGTCAACGTGGTAACCATGTACTCATAGGACCTGGGTAAAGAACACAAAATAATAATTAGCCCTCTTCATCCTTAACCTTTACCTCGACCTTCACAAGATCCACGATAATTTGATTGAAGACATTGATGTGCTCCGCAAGGTCCGACCCTTCTTGCATCTTTAAGCCATACAATTTCTGCTTTGATACCACTTGTTTGCCACAACCCGAAGTTCCCGGTCCCGTCAAACTTCGTCACCTCAAATTTGTTAGCCATCGACACCATCTGCCTGTTGCCACAGATCGCCGAAAATCAATTCACATACGTGTACTGTACGCACAAACCACGTACCTCCTACATGCCGTGTGGCGAACACGCCGCCTGCGTGCTCTTCCTTGCGCCCCCACCTGGACGCCTTGCCGTGCACACACGTGCCCTTACAGCACACACACCGCCTACGCGTGCTGCTGCTGCCCGTGTGCTTCCGCGCGCAGCCGCCGTACACCGCCTATGTACAGCCACACAGCTCACGAGCCTCGTCGACCTCCACGCCGTCGCACACGATGATGCCAACCCGCTCGAGCAGCCGCCCGCCATTCGTCGTCAACCGCGCAAGCTTCGGTTCACGAACAGCTCGATTGCCTCTCTTGCAATCCTCCGTAGACTCCTGTGCTGTTTATATGAGGCAAGAGAAACAACAGAACGACGAGGAGTCAGACTCGGTCTGGACTTTGCCGTAATTAAAGTAAATGATGCTAATATAAATTTTTTTGAATAAAACGAATGATCAAATATATATTAAAAAAATCAACAATGAACTATAGCTCTAGCTCAAGAGAGAGCCTAATAAATTAGGCTGTCACGTACAATTCCTAGCTGCCAGATAAAAACAAGTCACAGACCGGATTAAAACTGAATACACAGGAGCTGCAAATATTGTAGGACATAAACGTCGTGCGCAATATGTATGAATTTTTTTTATTTTTAATTTTATTTTTTTATGAATTTTCAAAAACGGTGTCCGGATGACAGATTTTGTAAATATGTCATCCAACCGCCGAATGAAATGGCAGTTTCTATGTAACCGCCGTATAAACGGCGGATAGAAAGAACCGCCGAATGAAACGGCGGTACTCGGTGCTACAGTATCCCGTGGGTACTGTAACACCCTTACCGCCGTTTCATTCGGCGGTTCCTCCCTCCCATGTCAAAAAAATTATAACTTTTTCATATGAACTTGAATGGAGCTAAAATTTATACTAAAATTGTAGATCTCGCTGAGATCTACAACTTTATAGTTCAAGTTTTTTTCATTTGAAATCATCTTCATGTTCAAATAATCCACGCAATGCTCATATCTAAAATTTGAATTTTAAATCTGAACATTGTCTCGATTATTTGAGTACCAAAATAATTCGCAATGAAAAAAGTTTGAACAACAAAGTTGTAGATCTCATCAAGCTCTACAATTTTCGTATGAAGCTTATCTCCAACCAAATTCATATGAAAAAGTTATAATTTTTTGGAGATGTGGTGTCCAGAGAAGGAAAATTAGATTTGAATTTTAGATCTGAACATTGTCTCGATTATTTGAGCACCAAAATAATTCACAATAAAAAAATTTGAATAACAAAGTTGTAGATCTCATCGAGCTCTATAATTTTCGTATGAAGCTCATCTCCAATCGAATTCATATGAAAAAGTTATAATTTTTTGAAGATGTGCTATCCAGAGAAGGAAATTTTTTTTGGTTCATTAGATCTGAGCATTGCGTGGATTATTTGAACATTAAGATGATTTCAAATGAAAAAAGTTTGAACTATAAAGTTGTAGATCTCGTCGAGATCTACAATTTTCGTATAAACTTTAGCTTCATTCAAATTCATATGAAAAAGTTATGATTTTTTTTACATGAGCGGGAGGAACCGCCAAATGAAACGGCGGTACATTCGACGGTTCTTTCTATCCGCCGTTTGATATGGCGGTTACATGGAAACCACCATTTAATTCGGCGGTTGGATGACAGATTTGCAAAATCTGTGATCCGGACCTCATTTTTGAAAATTAGTAAAAAAAAATTAAAAATAAAGTAAATTCCAATATGTATAGCTGTTGGGCCCGTGCCCATGCACTTTCTTCCTTCTTTTTCCCCTGTCGTCGTCGGAGCCGGCCAGGCCCGCTGGTTGGTGGGCCGAGAAGATAGATAGCCCTGACGACGAATCCATCAATCCACCCACCGAGATTATTCCATCCAGTTTCTAATTCGACAGTGTTTTTGTTTTCTCTGGGCAGATGCCTAATCACTATTTAAAAAAACAAAAGGTCCAGTCACTATCGATCGCTATCTGCTATTCTGAGAAATGAACTAAAAGACTGAAAGCTGAAAAAAGTAGCTTCTTTTGATTTTGTGAAGTGATTCTCCATCCTGATTTTGAGAGTTTTTGTTAGAAAATAAAAAATTCAATTTCAGCCATAAAATCACTTCTATCGAAGAATCAGCTCCCATAAAAAAATCAGAATCAGATAGATCTCTAACAAACATGGCTTAAATTGCACCGGCACACACATGGCGCCAAATGTTTACTGCATACTGTACACTAGTACTGTACTATGTTTAAATAAAAGGCTTTGGGCTGGCCGGCTCCAGCCAGCCTGTCAACGGAGAAATACAAAGTGTGAATGCGCGCAGGAGAACGTACACGCGCAGCTGAGCTTTGACGGCGGTCGATGATTGATGCCCGCTAATTATCGTCGTGTAGCATACACGACGTGTCAGTGTCGTGCATCCATCCATCTCAAAGTCAAGAGCACATCGAAATATGTGCTGCAAAGTCAACAGCATCTATTATGCATTCATGCTGTTGGCCCCACTGCACAACGTACGCTACGCTGCTGGAGTACATGCCAAGCGTTGGCCGTTGTATATCCTACGTGGCATTTGACCATAATTAACTCTATCTGACGGGGTAATGCAATGGCACAATATATATGTCAATATGTATTAGCTTAGACTGTCACAAACTAGCAGCTCGATCGGGTGATATAATAATATATACAGCCGTAGTCCATCGGTGCTTGCTGTACATGAGGCGTGACTGGATACGGTCACATGCACAGCTAGCTTAAAATATTTACCAACGTGTACACACGCCATGGATGCGGTGATTAAGTAATAGTTTAACTTTTCTTCTGTTGCTTCCAACAGGCAAAACTGGGTATTGGTTAGTACGTACGTGCCAAATGACGATCGAGCTAGAAACACGCCACGCCATGGCTCTAGATAGCGATTTGTAAAGATCGGCCTGTTGTTTTTTTTTTTTTGCTAAATTAAAAAGAATGTTATCTTAGCATCTGTTGGGCCCGACCATGCACTATTTCCGGTGGAGTGAGAGGAGGCGAGGTTCGTGGGCCGAGCCAGCCGTGGTTGTAGCCGAGCAAATCCATATCCACAAGGTGCTTTGTAGTCTGTACTCCACTTGCTAATTTCTCACTTTGTTAATAAACTTTTTTTTCAGAATACTGGCTATCTATACTATAAAGAGAATAACATTTGAAAATAATTCTCACCTAACGCCTACCCAGCCTTACCCCTCACAACTTCCTTAGATGGGTCCACAAGGCAGACCAAAAAGTTTGACGAAAGGGGGGGAGAGGGAAAAGTTGATCGTTAGAAAATAGCTGCGGCAAAAAAATTTATGTTTTCGTCACCGCGCGTTGGAGTTACCCACTGCTGTACCCACTCTTCGAATTTTCAATCCCGCGTCGTTTTTCGCGGATGGTTTCCTTATTGCCTGCCTGCTAATTGCCTTTTTTGGTGGCTGATGGTTTCAATCAAATTGTTTCCAAATTTTGCATTTTTCGCGGATGGTTTCCTTATTGCCTGCCTGCTAATTGCCTTTTTTGGTGGCTGATGGTTTCAATCAAATTGTTTCCAAATTTTGCATGCTGTCTGCTACTTGTATCTGTCTGCCGCATGCCTCCGAATGTTTCCTTCTTCTTTCATTCTTTCATCTGCAGCATGCCCGCGATTGTTTCCCCGTTTCCTTGCCGACGGCGGTTCATGAATCATGATCCTAGAGGAGGCATACGGCAGCGGCTCATCTCCCATGAGGCGGCGGCAGGGAGGAGACGTACTCACGGCCGAAGATGATGTTACCGCTGCCCCGCAGTGCCTTGCCTCACCATTGCCACTGTGACGGCGGCTTTGAGCACAAGGGCGTCCGCCTTGAAACATCCTGGAAGGACCCCGCCTGTTCCGGCCGCCATGGCCGGCCTCGCCGTACGCTTCGGTTGGTGCATTACGCGAAGCAGCAGTCCATACCTTGGTACCATTCACGTTCATCCCTACCTTCCTTCCTCAACACCTACCCTAATCTGACTGATGTTAAGTCTCCGCTCGCAGATCATCTTGGCCACGCTACACACACGATGGTCGCCTCACGAACGCGGACGACTGCGGAGAGATAATCCTGATGCATATCATTTGTAGAGATGCCGGTGCACATGGCCTCTGGTGAGTTCATTAAACCTTCTCCTTGGCCTCTCAGATTGTTGCCTTCTCTTTTCCCAATGTGCTTAACTCCTTATGTACGTGCAAATTGCCAGTCATATTCTCATCCAATGCCAAGTGAACATTGAATTCCCATCGAGGCAGTGAACTTTTATGTGGGATCGTAGCATTGTTTGTTCCTTGCAGTAGCCCCTCCTTTACTGCACACCAGGTGTTTGTGTTTATGTCTACATCATCATTCATTTTGATTATCCAAAGAAAGACCAATATTGTAATGTATTTTATTTAGGCTATTGTCAGGATGTTTTACACACATTTCTAAGCGTGTTCTATTGAAGCTGTTCTTTCAGTGGCCAAATATTTTTCATATCATCTGCAAGACAACTGGGCATGATCAGAGCAGCTGCGAAACAAGTTATGGTGAGGAATTCAGTCATACTATGGTAAAAAAATCTAAGATGCTATGCAACTCATGCATGGAAAATATCTGTCTACAAGAAGCGACAAAATACCTAAGAGGGTCTTAGGACTCTGCATGAGTTATTTAACAAGAGATACAATAATAGGTGTAGTTGATACCCAATTTCTCTCTCGGTTCATGCCTCTGAATTAGAAGACATCCATTTGACTATTAATTTTATTTTTCAGGAGTGTAAAATGTGGTTTATAAAGAATATAAGAAAATTTGACATTTAACAAATATTCAATAATTGGGAAATTTACAAAACTTTCCTTATTGCTTACACCGTTGCACAATGGAGAAATCTCGAGGTGAGTCACATTCTGAAGTCTTTTAGTCGTAATACAGTATCTATGGTTGCCTCAAGTTTGGTGTATCATTCTCATAGAACAAAACAATTAGGGAAGGAAACATTTTGGTGTATCATTCTCGAGGTTGATGCAAATGTATATTTCAGAATGGAAGCAAATGTATACTCACTTTTTGGATTGTTATTTTACAATGGAAGCACTGGTTTCTGCTAGAAGTAACCTTTTCATGAAAACTTAATACACAATGTTGATGACAAAATTGTGGGAAGCTAGATATAGCCTTTTCATGAAATATTTCAGAATGTTTTCTTTCAAGCTAGATATAGCCTTTTCATGAAATATTTCAGAATGTTTTCTTTCACACTTAGATGAAAGTTCTTGCTCATTGTTCTAAGTGGGCAATCTTCTGCTTTTAGTAGTTGTATTCAGATGTGGTGAATAATCACTCCAAAAAAGGGCATTTGGTTTTGGTTGATACAAGTCGAGTTCAGGTAATGTATATAAAATCTTTATTGATCATGTACAAAAGGAACTTAAGGGTGATTAGCGATCTAATCTCTTAATTTATTGCTTAAGTTTCACTAGAACTGTCCTAATCAAATAATTTAGTTTTAGCTCTTGGCAAACAAAAGAGACACTTGTTGCTGGTGGTTAATTATTTCTTGCTTCCCCTTGCATAGACACAATGTGAAAATTATTCCTAATGATTTTGAGCACTTTACCAGGTAAAATTGAAATTTTTTATTGTTGCTCCCGCAGCGAACGCCATTTAATGCATTCGTCGTCATGCAACTTTGAAAAGATTCAGAATTGTAACTGTGGAGTAGCCTTGGGGTTTCTGATAACGGCAGGATTTTTTCCTCCTAGGTGTCATTTGGGTTTCTGATGCTATTTTTCTTCTTAATATATTTATACGCAGCTCTCATGCGTGTTTGACAAAAAATATTGGGGAGTAGCCTTAGTGTTAGTTCTTCACTTATATTTTTCCTGTCCAACTTTGAGATCTGATTGTTGTCCAAATTGTAATTTCAGGTTCATTTCTGTTCAAAATATGATTGTGTACTTTTAGTAAACCTTCAGTTGTATGAGTTGATTAAGAATGGGAGTTCTTGATATTTTGTGTACAATTAGGATTGGTTATTTGGGTGAGTTTGATTTGTTTTGGCCCGTGATTCTCGGGTTCCCAATTTCTTGATCGAAGGGTACATTTGGGTTATTGTTGAACATAAGCTCATCCCTGACGGCCTAGGTAGATTCAATTATTCTTGATTACTAAAAAATATATCAACTTTTGTTCTGAGAGACAAATAAGGAGGTGCCATGGTGGATAAGAACAGGGTGATGTGGTGCCACTCTACTGCTTCATGGCCATAGATTACTATGGTTTTCCTTTTTTCACAAGCTCTCTCAATATGGCTGTTGTTATTTGGCTATATATTTAGATTTTTGATGAACTTGTGCACTGCATTTTGCCACATGATTTGTGAATTCAAGTTAATTTTTGTTATCTACACTTTTCACTTGGATGTTGTGCAAATAATGGCAGTAATTTCATGTGAAAATTTACCAAACATAAGATTGTTTTTTTTTATAGATGTGTCAGTTGGAATAGCTAATATTTTTCTCAGGCCTTTATTTGTGTATTGTACTCCATATTGGTAAAATTGTTCTACCTTTTTCATCGAACTACACAGGAGAGATGCATGTCATTTCATTAAGAGAGAGAGAATTCTACTCTTCATTTCGGAAGCAGCAGTGTGTGCAAAAGATACTGAGTTTGATTTGTACATGTGTACCTATATAGGAATACAAGTTGTGTGTTCCTATCTCATTGCTGAACTATGTTTATTAAATTTTTTGCTACACTAATAGAATGTTCTCAATGCTAATTTGCAGTCCTTGCAGGGAATTAGCTCTCCCACTCATCATGTTCTGTGGGCGAAGCCGACAGCAGGGACAGGAGCGCGAGTAATTAGGAAGGGTAGAGGCTTGAGGTGGGTGGAGCGTCCGGCAGCGAGGCGCCGTCGGCCGCTGACCGTGGTGGAGACGAGCGGAGGAGGGAGGATGGTCAGGCAAAGGAGAAGGATGCGGAGTCAATGGCCGACGGGATCAGTGTGGTTGTGGCGGGGCCGGTCGGGGTCACAGGTTAACCGGCTCCCAATTGATTATATGATTCACGACAAAACATGAGACCGTGAGTAAATAGATTATACAGTTGGAAAAATAATAAATATTTGATAACTTGTTTTACTAATTACCAAACATGATTTCTTTTAAACATGTGCGTGTGCACTCTATTATGTTAAGAAAAATTTGGGATTGAAATTGCACTAAAATTGCAATCCTCCTTTGTGGACTTTATATCTATGGAAACCTAATTTAATGGTAATAGTTTTTTAAAAATATTTAATTTTTTTAAACACACCTAGGCACATTTACTCTATTGAATATTTATAGTATGCACAATGCTTGACTTGAAATCGTTAACCATCGAATTCTTTTTTTATTAGAATATTGTAAATACGTCATTGTCATGTGTAACTTTTTTGCTATAAATATAAAGTTATTGTTTACTAGATTTTTGATTTGATGGTTAATACTTTTTTCATAAAAAACTTGATTTATTTTAAACACGTAGTTTTCTTTTTGAAAATAGATCCGCATATCATGTTTTCTATAAGTAGTAAATTATTCGTACTAGATTTTCTATAAATATAGAACTCTTATGATTATAAGTTTTTTTAATACGTGCATGTGGCACGTGCCTCTCCACTAGTCTTGCTAACAAGTA
>CM014274.1:73932252-73960713 GCA_004135705.1 Alloteropsis semialata
CAAATCTCTGCCGTGCAGCCTTTGCCGTGCGCGCCCGCGAAATGCGCACGGCAAAGGGTTTGCCGTGCGCCTTTCTGTCTTTGCCGTGCGTCGCAGGCGCACGGCGAACCTGCGTTTTCCCGTAGTGTCACTTGCTTCCGCGGTAGTGGTACAGTGTCAGTGAGGACTTGGCAAGTCCTTTTGCGAGTGGCCCCGTGTTGCCATGCATGCCAACTCGGCACGGAACGAAACACAGGCGCGCCCGGTAATGTGTGCTTCATCTCGCTCAGCGGCCCAACATTATCGAAAAGAAAATTCTCGCTCTGCCCAACTGTGGGAGTGACCATCGTGAAAGGCGGCTATAAAACCAGGGTTTTTACTGAATTGTATATTGCTGCTATTTAAAACATTAAAATAACTACTAAACAACATCTTTCTCTCTTCTATTTCCTCCATGTTAGACAAAATCTTATGTGGCACCTTCTCCCTAATAAACAGCTGATGTGACTCAAAGCCTTATGTCATTCTCATTGAGAGTTTATGCAGGGCCGTACCAAAGTTTTTGAAGCCCTGGTGCGAAACATGAAATTGGGGCCCTATATTTAAGAAAATAACCAAGATATATATGAATTTCATTATATAATATCAGACATTTTACAATACTAAGATTTGCAATAAACATATAATGCTATAAAAAAGTAAAGGAGAATTACAAACACAACAGAACGAAATTAAAAAAAAATACCCGTGACCGATGAAGAATTGAGGATGAAGTTGATGGTGAACAATAAAGGGGAAAAGTTTCTCATGGTCAAATTGATGTGATGATGTGCAGTTAGTAGAATCAAAGATTCAAAACATTGACATCTTAATTCTTGATTTCATTTTAAAGAGGCAAAAGAACAAGAAATAGAATAACACACCCCCTTCTAAAATCCGATGTTTTGATCAGCGCTTTGGCAGAATGTCCAGTGTGTGCAAATCAGCAAATAAATTACTGAAGTTTAGTACTTTTGTGTAAATACATGTAGAGTGTGTACCAGAAACCTGCTGATGTGCTGCATGCGTTGTGTTGCTGCGCTACTGTTTGGCAGCGGCGGCCGTTTCATGGAGAGAAGCTGGATCGTCGATCATCAATCGCCCAACCTCGATGACTCGACTCCTTTGGTCCTTGCTCAGCGTCATCCTCAGGCCCGTCATCCTCAGGCCGGTGGAGGGCGTATCGTATTCGCGAGAGATTGGAGGCACCGAGGCAGGCGGACGCGTCATGGCAGGCTGCCAGGGCCCCCCAAAATTTTGGGGGCCTGGTGCTGTCGGCCCACTTGCGCCGTGCCATCTACGGGCCTGAGTTTATGGACGCGATTGCCTAGAGTGACAAATCATGTACAAATGTTTGAAACTATGATGAAATATCTTCTCTCAATGAATAGTTTTATCTCTTGTTATTTCCTAGGTTACATATGCAACACACAAACTCTCTAGTAGAAAATAGTGTACATATGGTTTCGCACATAAAACCTATATCACCTATCTCTTTATTAATACACTATCACATCATTAAAAATGCTGACATGATAGTATTTTTAATGCTCATAAACTTCCACTGAGAATTATATTATTTGTCATATTAACGCTTTTGCCTAGAAATCATGCTCTCCTCCGGCTAGGCAACCATATAATGCATGTACTGTTAGCATGCCTGTTGGTCGCGTGAGAGTTGCCCGGAACGAAGACATTTCTGAAGGGCAGAGCATGTGAAAGGGGGCGGAGGCGCTGCCTTTATTTCCAAAAGAGACTTTTACTGGTAAGAAGATGTGGTGTGCCGTCCTCTCGCCTTCACTGAGAGCGTGTTTAGATGCAGACTTTATGCATAAAGTTTATGCCTTGAGAATCGTGTCAGTTTATTTTTTCTCTCTGTGCACGCGGCCCAATGCATAAACTTTTCATCCTTTTCACCAATTGTCGGTTTTTTATACCGGCTAGCCTACTATGGAGGGTCCCTAAGTAGTCGAGTTGTTCGTGGGGGCCTCACTGGAACCAGAAGCATGATGGTGAACACGAGACAATTTAGACAGGTTCTTAGTCACCGCGTTCCCGGGTCGATCGGGTCGAGGAACGGGGACGAGGAACGTGGTACGCCAATTTTCAATACGGCTTGGAACGATGAGTATACAGCTTCAGCACGTCCCAAATTAATATGGACCATGATCCAAGTTAATTTGGGACGACGTTCCCGGAACGACGAGAAGGAACGAGGGACGCGAACCCATGTTTATGGATCGATACTGTTTGAAACGATACTTCAACTGAAAATTACCCAAATATCTTGGCTGACAGGTCACAACTCACAACGACATACTCTTAGTTCATACATAACATAAGGAATTAACTGACTTAATTGTCTAATACTCAAAGCTAGAAAAAAATAGCAGCATGATCCATGAGCCATGCCATGACTGAAGACTGATCACGATGGACTGACTTGAACTCCTGATGAACTCCTCCTGATTCCAGCTGACGTCCTAATACAAGAACAAGAGGCTGTACGCCGCGTTGGAGCGGTCCTGTATGGTGTCGAGGAGGTTGGTACCGCGCAGCGCCGGCACGCACCCAGGCAGGCGGAGGGGCTCCGGGACGTCGCGGTACTCGCAGGCGGTGGCGCCATCGAGCTCCGGCAGGTGGAGCATCAGGGAGAGCCGCCGGCGCCGCGCGTGGGGGGCCACCNCGAGTTCCCGTGGCGGCGCGGTCAAGTTCCTGCGGGCGGCGGGATCGAGTTCCGCCGGCGTTCCGGCCGCCGTCCCGGCGCGTCCCCGTTCCGCGATTTGGGACGACGTTCCCGGGAACGAGGATCGCCGCGTCGACCCGCGATCCCGGTGACTAAGGACAGGTTCAGGCCATCTCGAGTAGAGAGCGTAATACCTTACGTCCTGTATGGTGGATCTTCTCGTATTGATGGGTATGATTTTACAAGGGGTCCCTGCCTCACCTTATATACTCGGGAGACAGGGTCTACAAGGCAAGAAATACAAACTCCTAGTCGGATACAATACACAGAGTCCTAACATGAGTAGGCCGGGTTGTTTCCCAGTACCCGACTAGTTTCCTTAAGCTGTACAGTCCTTCCTTGTATCAGTCAGGGTTGCCGGCCCAATTTCCTAACGGACTGTGGCCCATGAGGACTCCCATGGATCCTGCACCGTCAAGCCCCGAGCGTTTTCATGTCTTCACACCCGCCAGGTTGTTTCTCAACGATTTCAGCATCAGCCGAGTTGTTTCCTCGTCGTCTTGCATGTTGAAAACCTTCAGAAGTGAACATGATGTGCTCCTTTGCCGACTTCTTTTGCAGCCAGCCCCGGGCCTTGGTTCATGAACCAAGATTGATGCAAAAACTTCCCCATTTACTATAATGGTGTCCAGCTTTTGAAAAAAGATGGACCCATTATGGGTCTAGCCCCCGAGCCTAGAAATGTTTTCAAGGATTAAAAATAATTCCAGGGTCTTTATTAAAAACTTTCCAAAAGAAATATACTATTTTCCCCCCAGGCCCCAAGCTTAAAGCAGATGACAATAAGCTTAAAGACTTCTGTTGAAATATGTATATTCTTTGATATGGAAATAAATCCTATGAAGCATCAGCCCCCGAGAATGAAAATTCATCGGAAAATGACCTAGCTCGTTAGGAAATGGCCGCACAAATATGCATCTGGTTTGTAACCGCGAATACATAAGTGTTGGCGTATTTTGGAAAACGGGTTACGGAAAATACGCTTAGGGTTACCGCTTCAATCTTATAAGACAGAGGGTGAACCGTTCGTATTCTCCTCCCCACCGCCGTCGCTTTCACCACTGAAATCCTCAAACTCTTTTCGCCTCCGCGCGCAATCTGGAAGCCATCCAAGGCTACAGATGAGATGGTGCAGGGTCTTGTGGAGCAAGGCTATCTGCTGGACAAATCAATCTCTTGTTGGCGCGCCGATGCTGGTAAGGCCTGGCCGTTTGAAGAAATCCACGAAATCGTGGTTTTTGTTGCCTTTTATGAACGCGGATTCGCCCTCCCCGCTCATGATTTTCTCCGAGAGCTTCTTTCTTACTATAAATTGGAATTGGTCTGTCTCAGTCCCAATTCTATTCTTCAAATTTCCCTCTTCATTCATCTCTGCGAAACCTTCTTGGGGATCGATCCCCACTTCAATCTGTTCCGCTGCCTCTTCCGTGTGAAGTCCACCCCGGACAAAGTAGTCGGCGGGGCGGGATTTCAGTTGCGTCAGGGGATGAAGAACGTCTACTTCGACTTCAAGATGAATGACTCCATAAAAGACTGGAATGACAAGTGGTTTTATGTGGAGAATCAGCCCCCGAGGCTATCCAAGCACTCCGGTCATCGCCCTCGGCCGCAAGATTCATGGAATGAATCCCTCGATAGGGATAAGGTCGACGGAATCTCCAGGCTCATCAAGATGATCGCTGCGCTGAAAGATCAAGGCTTAACCGCCATCGGGATCGCCAGCTCGTTCTTGTGCCGGCGCGTACAACCCTGCCAGAAGCGGGTGCACGCTGGCTATGAGTATACTGGCCCCGAAGACCCGACCAGGATCTCGACCAGCGATTTATCGTCAGATGAAGTCACCGTCCGCGTCCAGGCACTCTTCATGGATGCCCAGGATCTGCCACGCCGGGTACCCGAGTACTCGGCAAGTCGTCCGTCATCGTTGGTAAGCTTGAAAACAACCCGAATATCAAATATGATATACACCTTCTTACTTCTTAACAACTGATCAATTGCTGCACTATCCAATGCCAGGAATTGCGGACCAAACTTGCTTCTTCGCCTCCAGACGTAGCAGAGAACCAATCCGGGTTGCCTGGATCTCCCCCGCCCCAGCAAACTGCTGAAAGTTCGGGGAAAGGGAAGAAAAAGGCGTCGCCAGATATGGACCAGGTAATTCTGGAAGAAGTATTCGACTCTGATGATGACACACCCCAACCTCCTCTTGGGAAGATACTCGGGCAAGGAGGATTAGGCTTGAAGAGGCCTTGTGCTGACGATGCCCCAAGTCCAACCGTCCCCAAGAAAAAACGGGGTATGCGGAAGAAAGTGTCTCCTTCGGTGAAGAAATCATCAGATGCTATTCTTGATGAAGCCGAGGCACTTGAAACAGAGCCTGAAACCAATGTGGAGATCCCAGTGGGAATCCCACTACAGTCTCCTCCGCCCAAGGTACCCCTATTATCTTGTTTGCCAAAAAATCTTGGTTTTATCCTCTTGCCGAGTTGTTTTCTGAATTGAATGTATAATTGCAGAATCCTCAACAAGAAGAACCCGCTCAGTCGGAAGAGCCTCAAGGACCTCAAAACAACCCTTCTGGCGGTTTTGACTTTGTTGTGGAAGAGCCTGAATTCAACATGGAATTTGCCAGGTAGATGATCCAACTTCATGGAGCAAAATTCTGAAACGCGAATATTGCTAATCTCCAATTGTTTATGCAGCCGTCCGCCTACTCCTGCTCCTACAGACGTACCAAAGACTCCAATCACGGAGACAGGAGGAGGAGAAGGGCCAAGCCCCCAAGCATCTTCACCGCCCAACCTCAAGCAGCAAGCAGCAACGTCGCGCCACCACCCCCTGTAAGAGAGCAAGCCGCTCCGGGTACTTCTGCTCCTGGGTCTTGGCCCAAAGCAACAGAAAGTATCCGGATGGCTGGCCTCCATTCTGAAGGATTGGACAACACCACTGGCCTGATGAAGGAAGCTGTTGTTGAAGAAATCATCCGGGAGCAAAAGAAACCCCGCGAGCCTTCACCAGAGCCATTCCAGATCTTCACCGGCACACCTGGCGTCAACGCAAATGAGGATGAAGACGCCTTCTTATTCAACTCTGAAGTTGACCACGAAGATCTGGAGAAGGCCGCCGAGCTGTACAAACAACTCTCCAAGCTCACAGAGGTTAGTAGAAATAGTGTAGTATTGTAAATACTTATCTCCTTCGTACTGTAATCAACCCTGCTTCCTTTAATCTGGATGTAGAGTATACTTGTACGATCTCAGCAGAAATCTGAGATGCTTCAGAGAGCAAGCACGTCCATTGCCCGCGCTGAGAAAGCCACAGCCGATCTGGCCAAGGGACAAGCAGCTTGGGACCAAGAATGCGCCCAATTGCGCCGAGAGCTGGATGAGGCGTACAAGAAGATCAACTTGTACCAGGACCAGCGCGATGACATTGTTGAGAAGAATAAGTCTTTGCGACAAAAACCCTCTGTAAAGAACTTGGTTTCAGATGTAAATACTTAATGTTTTCGTTAACAACAAGTATCTGTTTATCTGATTGTGTGTGCCCGATCTCCTTGTTTTGAACAAAAAGTAGATGGCATTTGTATGTAGTCTTCCTGTATTGTTTTTAAACAACCCGACTAGATTCGAATAAATAAGTGCGCCCGATCTTTCTGTGTGAAACAGAAAGTAGATGGCTTTTGAAACAACCCTTTCTAGATTGTTTTTAAACAACCCGGGATGAGTCAAAAAAGATGCGCCCGATCCTTCTGTGTGAAACAGAAAGTAGATGGCATTTGAAACAACCCTTTCTAGATTGTTTTTAAACAACCCAGGATGATTCAAATTTGTAAGACTGTATCTGATTTCCAAGCTTGAAGACAATGGAATATTGATACTTTATTATTATTAGGCTAAGAAGCCGATATCAGTACATAAAGAAGGCTGACTGTTTATTGACTCTTAAAAAACTCTAATAACTTCTTCAAGGGTAAAAACGCCGCAAGTGCTCAATGTTCCATGCATTGGGCACCTCTGTTCCGTCTTCCCGTTGTAGCTGATAAGTACCCGGACCGATGACCCTTGATACTATAAACGGACCTTCCCAAGGAGAAGATAGCTTGTGCTGATCTTTTGTACTCTGAATTCTTCGAAGGACCAAATCACCAATGTTAATGATCGCATTTGGATGTTTCGGTCATGATACCTCCTGAGTCCTTGCTGGTACGTGGTTGTCCTGATCAACGCAGCTAGCCTCGCCTCTTCTAGCATATCCACATCTTCTGCCCTACTTTGCTCTGCTGCTTCCTCTGAGTAGTTTTGGATTCTTGGAGCATTGTACTCGATGTCTACCGGGAGTACTGCTTCTGAGCCGTAGACCAGAAAGAAGGGTGATTGCCCCGTCGCGCGGCTGGGCTGGGTTCTGAGCCCCCATACCACGGCTGGCAATTCTTGCACCCACTTGCCGCCGTACTTTTTGAATGGTTCATAGAGCCTTGGCTTGAGACCTTGAAGTATGAGGCCGTTAGCTCTCTCAACTTGTCCATTGGTCCGTGGATGCGCCACTGATGCGTAGCGGACTTCAATTCCCAGGTTATCGCAGAAATCAAAGAACTCGCTCCCTGTGAATTCTGAGCCAAGGTCGGTGATAATGCGATTTGGGACGCCGAAACGATGAGCAATGTCTTGGATGAACTCGGCCGCCTTCGCTGCTGTAGCATTGACTAGCGGCTTGACTTCAATCCACTTGGTAAACTTGTCGATCACTACGTAGAGATACTTGAAACCTCCTGGCGCAGTCTTGAGTGGTCCAACCATATCGAGGCCCCAGCATGCGAAGGGCCAGGAGGGCGGTATGGTGTTGAGGACCGTTGCAGGGACATGAGCTTGCCGGGCAAAGTATTGGCAGCCCTGACAGGTCTTCACGATTTCTTCGGCATCGGCCACAGCGGATGGCCAATAGTACCCGGACCGGAAAGCCTTGCCTACGATCGTGTGGTGAGCAGCATGGTTCCCGCAGATTCCACCATGGATTTCTTCAAGGATTTTCCGTCTGACTTCTGGAGTGACACACTTCATCAAGACTCCAGATGAGGCGCCGCGTCGAAAAAGGGTGGAGCCAACTACTATGTAGTGCTTGCTTCGTCTGATAACTTGCTCAGCCTCCACCTTATCTTCGGGCTCCCTCTGGTGCAGTATGTACTCGATGAAGGGCTTTGTCCACTCGGGTGTAATCACCATGACTTGCTGATGGGGTGGTGTTGTAGTCGGCTGTACTTCCTGCTCCTTGATGGATGGTTGTAACAGCTCATGGACGAAAAGGCCGCCGGGTACTTGCGCTTGGTGGGAACCCAGCTTTGAAAGTGCATCAGCAGCCATGTTGTTGTCTCTGATGACGTGATGAAATTCGAGCCCATGAAAGTGCTTCTCGAGTTTGCGCACCTCCATGCAGTATGCATCCATGTTCTCCTTGGTGCAGTCCCAATCTTTATTGACTTGATTGATCACCACAGAGGAGTCGCCGTACACCACCATGTGCTTGATGCCAAGGGAAGCAGCCAAGCGTAACCCGTGCAGTAGAGCTTCGTACTCGGCTTCATTGTTGGTGGCTTTCCACAGGATTTGGAGCACATATTTAAGCTGATCGCCTTTTGGAGATATGAGTAGTACTCCTGCACCTGCCCCTTCAAGTTTCAGTGATCCGTCGAAGTACATGATCCAATGCTCGAGGGGTTCTTCTGGTACTGCGTGTTGTATTTCTGTCCACTCAGCGACGAAGTCCACCAGGGCTTGAGATTTGATGGCAGCTCGTGGGACGAAATCGATGGCGTGAGAGCCCAACTCGACCGCCCATTTGGAGATTTCGCCCTGTCACGTCCCGGTTATGGAGTATGTCGCCAATTGGAAAAGAGGTGACTACAACAACCCGGTGGGCGTCGAAGTAGTGGCGCAACTTGCGAGATGTGATCAAGACAGCATATAATAGCTTCTCGACCTGCAGGTATCGCACTTTTGATTCTGAAAGCACCTCGCTGATGAAGTAAACGGGCCGCTGTACTTTGTATACATGGCCGGGTTCCTCCCGCTCGACTACAATAGCAGTACTCACGACGTGAGTTGTTGCTGCTATGTAGAGAAGCAGTGGTTCCTGATCCGCTGGTGCAGTCAGTACTGGTGGTGACTGGAGAAATTTCTTGAGGTCTTCAAACGCCGTATCAGCTTCTGGAGTCCATACAAACTTGTCTTGCTTCTTGAGGAGCTTGAAGAAAGGTAATCCTCTGTCACCCAACCTTGAAATGAATCGGTTGAGGGCCGCCAGGCATCCAGTCAGCTTCTGAGCGTCCTTGAGGGATTTTGGAGGCGCCATGGATGTAATAGCGGTTACTTTCTTGGGATTAGCTTCAATTCCCCGGTGGCTGACTATGAAGCCCAGCAATTTTCCCGCGGGCACGCCAAACACACATTTGGTAGGATTGAGCTTCCATTGGAATTCCCTGAGATGTGCAAAGGTCTCAGATAGGTCATCGATGAGACTATCCGGGTTCTTTGTCTTGACGACGACGTCATCAACATAGGCTTCCACATTGCGGCCAATCTGAGCCTTGAGACAACTCTGAATTGCACACTGGTATGTGGCTCCTGCGTTCTTGAGTCCAAAGGACATTGTAGTATAGCAGTAGGCGCCGAACGGAGTGATGAACGCCGTCTTGATCTGGTCGTCTTTGTGCAGGCTTATCTGATGATAGCCCAAGTAGCAATCCAGGAAACAGAGTAGAGAGCAGCCAGCTGTAGAATCCACCACCTGATCAATGCGAGGTAGCCCGAAAGGATCCTTTGGGCAATGTTTGTTCAGGTCAGTGTAATCGACACACATTCTCCACTCGTTGTTGTTCTTCTTGCGAACCAGGACAGGATTAGCGAGCCAGTCTGGGTGGAACACCTCTTTAATGAACCTGGCTGCTAAGAGTTTCGCCAGCTCCGAACGGATGGCTTCTTTCTTGTCCTGGGCAAAGCGTCGTAGACGTTGTTTCTTCGGCTTGGCGGCAGGATCAACATTGAGTTTGTGCTCAACCAACTCCCTTGGGACTCCCGGCATGTCAGACGGCTTCCATGCGAAGATGTCGCGGTTGTCCCGTAAGAAGCTGGTGAGCGCGCTTTCCTATTTGATAGGCAGGTCAGCGCCGATCAGCGCCGTCTTGGAGGGGTCGCCCGTCCCTAGGTCGATTGCCTTGATTGGAACTTCCTGGGAGGGCTTCATGTTTGGCACGGCTGGCTTTTTCGTTGGGATTTCCAACTCAGCCTCGCCGAGTTGTTTTGCCATAGCTGCTACGATTGCTGCCTGGCTCGGTTGCTGCATGTTTGCAGCAATCGTCACTGCCTTGGTGTCACAATCGTAGGAGGTCTTCAGGTCTCCCTTTAGGGATAAGATCCCCTTAGGGCCTGGCATCTTCAGGACGAGGTAGATGTAATGTGGGATCGCCATGAATTTCGCCAGAGCGGGTCTTCCCAGGATCGCGTGGTACGATGATTCGAAGTCGGCGACCTCGAATGTGATGTACTCGGTCCTGTAGTTGGCCTCGGTACCGAATGTAACTGGAAGTGATACCTGGCCAAGTGGCACGGCAGCGTTGCCTGGAACAATGCCGTAGAAGGGTGAATCAGTGGGCTTGAGCAGGTTGGTGATGTCTAAGCCCATCTTCTTCAAAGTCTTGGCGAACAAGATGTTGAGTCCGCTTCCTCCGTCGATCAATGTTCTTGTGAGTCGCGCGCCAGCTACCACAGGGTCGAGCACCAGAGGGTATCGCCTCGGGTTCTTGATGTTGGTCCATTGATCGTCGCGAGAGAAGTTGATGGGGACTTCTGACCACTTCAGGAAGGTGGGGATGGCAGGCTCAATGCAGGCGATCTCGCGGTGAATAAGCTTTTGCTTGCGCTTTGATTCTGACTGAGTGATTCCCCCAAAGATGACGTTGACAACCTTGCACTGGGCTAGGTCAAAGCGAGTACCCGGCTTTTGCCATGAACCTTGGAAGTTGTTGATGAAAGCCTTGCAGAGTTCATCCCGGGAGTCGATGGAGCCTGGCTTAAGCCCTTCTAACCAGGTCAGTGGGGCCTGATCGAGGACTACTGGTTGATAGGTGCACATGGTGTCGGTGTTGCCCCTTGCCGCCTTGATTGCCGAGTAGTAGATGCGGATCCACTGCTCGGGATCGCGTTTCCCGTCATATCTATCAATATGAGCTGGTTTGAACTTGTCGGGCCAGAAAGTAGTGCGGATGCGGTCTGATAAGACCGGGAACCCTTCGTACTTGTGGAGGTTGTGGTGATCCTGACCCGGCGCCCCGTAGACTTGGTCGTACTCCTGGCGTCTGCGGCGTTCTTGTTCTTCACGATCGCGCGCCCGTGACGAGATGATGGTGCGCGCGTCTCTGGGTGGCAATTGTTGACGCAGATCCCTGTTGTTATCATGATTCTCGGGGCGTCTGTCCCTGTTTCGGTTGCCATCACGATCGCCGACGTGGCTCTGCTGAACTTCGCGGTTGCTTGGTCCGGCGCCGTGGTCACGACCTCCGCCGCCGAGTACTATGCCTCCCTCATTTTGGCGTTGGCGTTGTTCTCTGCTCGGGTGGTGGGACTGGTTGCCTCGGTTTCCAACTTCAGGGTGTGCGCTACTTGCCTGGCGGCTTGGTGCTCGAGTGATAGTCTTCGCCGGGTTGATTGCGTCATGCTGGATGGCCTGTCTCGAGCATTGTCTTCATCCTGAGGATCTCAGGAGTTTCAGGCATCTGTCCCAGCTCTGTGACGACAGCCATGATGTTGGCTGCAGCGCTGGAATAGACGTCTTGGCCGGCAACTTGCCGGAACTTGGCGTTGAGGTCCTGTGGAGGTAGCCTACGGCCGAGGCGGCGACGTCGTTCTGCGCGAGCGACATTTCGCTCCCTGTGTCGGTTACGGTCAGCTTCAGCTTCGTTCTCCACAGTTGGCTCGTCATTGGAGACTTCTTGTTCCTGGCCGATGATCACCATGGCTTGGCGCCCTGGTGAGTAGCTCCCTGTGCTTGAAGTTACTGGGACAGTTGAGCCGCGGCTGCTTGAAGAATTCAGGGGTTGCCCGTATTGAAACGGGAGTGGATCGATGCACGCGATGATGCGAGACATGTCCAGGTCCTCCTGTGGTGTTGCTCCAAGTGCTGGCTTGCGTCCCGGCCAGTGAACAAATCGTCCTTCGGGGGTTGAAGTAATGACGAGTCCGACTTGTTTCCCGTTCAGGGGAAATTCGTCAAATTCGACCAGAGATCGGAGTTGTTTTGAGGACGCCGCCTGGAAAGCAGAGGTGGGGCCCGCGAGTCCAAAAGGATATTGGCTCGGGGTGTCGGCCTCGTGCTTAACAGTGGCTAGACTCCTTTTCTTCTGGATTTTTGAATTGGCGGATTTTGGCATAGCCGATGGTTCAGAAACCGACTCGGGTTGCTTGGTCCGCTTCGGAAATTTCCCAGCCCGAGTTGAAATCGGGTCAGGAAGAGTGATTTCTTGAGTCCGAGTTGATTTCGAACTCGAGGTTCCCCGAGCCCGAGTTGTATTCGGTCCCGGGGGCGCGATCTCGTCGAGCTTGTCGGCGAGTTGCTCCGGAGTCGGCGATTTGAGGACGCGGTCGAAGTTGCCCGCGCCGTCCGCCGTGCAGACCCAGGAGCCGAAAACGAAGGTGGCGCCCTTCTCGAACGCCATGTCACCGTCGCAGTTGATGATGACTGGTGCCATCGAGCTTGCTGAACGATTCTCGACGAGAGCCCCTACCTGGCGTGCCAGCTGTCGGTTTTTTATACCGGCTAGCCTACTATGGGGGGTCCCTAAGTAGTCGAGTTGTTCGTGGGGGCCTCGCCGGAACCAGAAGCACGATGGTGAACATGAGACGATTTAGATAGGTTCAGGCCGCCTCGAGTAGAGAGCGTAATACCTTACGTCCTGTATGGTGGATCTTCTCGTATTGATGGGTATGATTTTACAAGGGGTCCCTGCCTCACCTTATATACTCGGGAGACAGGGTCTACAAGGCAAGAAATACAAACTCCTAGTCGGATACAATACACAGAGTCCTAACATGAGTAGGCCGGGTTGTTTCCCAGTACCCGACTAGTTTCCTTAAGCTGTACAGTCCTTCCTTGTATCAGTCAGGGTTGCCGGCCCAATTTCCTAACGGGACTGTGGCCCATGAGGACTCTTATGGATCCTGGACCGTCACCAATCTAAGGCCTTGTTTAGTTGGGTGAAAGTGGTGAAAAGCGATGAAGAAAGTTGCCATTGGGAAACATGTTTGTGAGAAGGGGCACGGTAAACATAGTGATAAAAGTTGCCAGTTACCAGCAAAACTTGCTGAAGCCTAACACCCCTGAGTTCGTGAGAGTGACCGCTAGTCAACTCAGGACAGGTCCTTTAATTTGTGACCAAACGACTGGAACAAAAAACCTGTGAGCACGTGTAGTACGTACTCGCTATCAATCACTATCGATGGATCCCTGTGGCTAAAGTATTTTGCTGATTACAACCGAGACGTGTAGTACATACATGGGTCCATACTAGATAGCACACATCAAAGGAAGATTATTGTATGCCTAACCTCATTTTTTTGGGATTTAATCCTAAGGAAAACTTGAGTAGCTAGTGCTCAGTGTACACACGAACATGATCCGACAAGTTTCACCAGGAAAAACCCTATACTCAACTTGTAGTATTTTTGTTATCTAAAGGTCTTGTAAAAATTTTGATGTCTACTCTGAAAACTTCACAAAATGGTTGCATTATATATATAGTGATAAAATAATAGGAATGGTAAACATGATCGGCCTTTTGGAAAAGGTTGAGTTATTTTTTTAATAAAGAAATAGTCCAATATTCCAGCTTTTACATCACAATACAATATATCCAGCCATTATTAAAAAGGAAGCACATAGACTCAAAAGAAACGAATAGACAAAACAAGCAACCTATAAGCATAGTCTATTGTTAAACAACCATCTGTTCCTCGCGAAGATCTCCATAGCCATGGACTCCAAAGCTCGACAACCTTAGATGTAGCATCCCTGTCCTCCTCCTTCTGAAGCAAGGCCCAGAATCTTATTCAGTGTGTAGCCCTGAAAAGGATCTGCTTGTTTGTTTTACTTCATAAAAAACAATGTCATTTCTACTGAGCCATATGGCCCAACAAACGACACTTATACAGTATTAGGTTTTATTGCTTCCACCTCACACCTTGTAGCCATGAACCTGTAACACCACAGGTGTTAGTAAAGTTCTAAGAAGGTCATTAGAGCACTAATGAAGAGAAATACTAAGGTTAAGAGTTTAAATGCTTTTATTTGAGCTAAATTGGCCCTAAGGGCATTTTGGTAAATTTTGTCACCTTGGAAGAGTTGACCAAGTCAAACTTTGGAGTGGACTCTAAAGAGTAGTCAACTAACAAACATGTTTGAATTTGGTGAAATTTGAGAAAGATTCAAACTTATAAACTCAATTTTGGTTAAGTTTGAATTGCATGAGATGAAGGTTTTGGTCAACATTCTTGAGCTTATAACTTTCAATCTAGAAGGACTTAGCCCAAGGTCATATTGAGAGAAATGTAGCCCTATATTAGGACTACAACTTTGGTATTTGGAGATTCAAAAGTTTATGTTTGAATTTTGAAGAACAATTGGCCTAAAGATGGCAGGTTTGGGAAGAACTAACTGAAATTCTGAATTCCCTTTGTTTTGGCCCAATTTCAGTGCAACATAACTTGAAATCCAGGAAGATTCAGCTCTAGTGCATATAAGGAAAAATATAGCCCTTTATACCATCTACAAGTTTGGTATTTGGTCTTTTTGAAGTTTACATACAAAACTGGGAGTAATTTGGATCCCAAGATGACAGTTTTGAATGAGTTTCAGAGTTTCAGAGAATTCAATGAAATTGGTTCAAGTTCTTGGTACTGTAACTTGTGAAGCTTTGAGATTCAAGTCATGATGCTTATAAGGGATTTGTAGCTCTAAGGTCCGGCTACAACTTTGATATTTGGAGTTTGGGATGGTTGTGTTTGAAATTTGAAGAAATAAGGACGTGAAATCGGGGGTTTGAACGTTTTTCAGAGGGTGATGCCGAGTTCAGTTCAGAGACGTGCGTGAGCGGCCGGAGCGCCACGCAGCTGGTTGCCGCTCACCGCCGTTCGAGCCACGTGCTGCCACGGCCGTTGTCCAGCGACGCCGTGCGCAGCAGGAGGTGGCAAGGGAGTTAACGGTGAGCTTTCCGGGGTATAAGCCGAGCCGGCCATCCTTTCTCTTCTTCCTTTTTGCCTTTCTGCTCGCCGTCGGTCATCTCCACCACCGTCCGTTTCTCGTCGCCGTTGAGCCACCTCCACTCAATTCCATCCGCCCATAGTTTCCCCAATCCGTGAGCTTTGCAATCCACCCACCTGTGCTCGAAACCGCCCACTCTAGCCACCGTATCGCCGTCTTCTTCTCCAACGAGCCGCCGCCGGCCTTTTTAAGTTGCTCGGTGAGAACCTTCTTTGAGTCGTCTCCATCGTGTTTAGATAGCTCGGTTGTGCGCTCCAGACCCATGCGGAGCTTGCCGTGGTATTTGTGGTCGTGTGGGATGTTTCGGTTAGCCGGAACACCACAGTGCCGCCGTGGAGCTCCGCCGAGCTTGGGCTGCCGTCGCGGAGGTCCCAGCTCTGGCCAGCTAGGGTTAGGATGTGTGGGTGCGCTGTGGTCTGTAGAATGAGGCGAAGCTTTTAGGATAGTTCTTGTTCAAGTTTTGGTCGCCGTCGGGCAGTGCGCCGCTCGCCGTCGTTTGCCGCTGCCACCAGTTGCCATGAGCTCTGCGCGACACCGTTCCATCACCGTCGCTCGGGGGTTAGGCTACCAAGTTGTACGCGAGGCCGGGGAACACCGGGTCGGGTTGTTTCTGGCGCCCCTAAGGCTACCGCCGGCGAGATCAGCGTTGCCGCCGCCGGGTTCTGCCGCGCGTGCGTGCGGGCGCGCGCGAGCGAGCGGGAGAAGGAGGAGAAGGGGCCGGGCCCAGCGGTCAGTGAGAGAGGGAGGAAGGGGACCGCGGGTTGGATCCCAGGAAGCTTAGGGGGTTTTCTGTAAAATGGTTTTGGTTTTTGTTTTTAGTTTTAGATTTAGTTTTTAAATAGGTTTTAAATGGTTTTAATTTGGAATAAATGTTAGATTATTTATTTAAATATCTTTCCTTTTTGGTATTTAAATAAATAAATTGGATAAGTATAAATAAAATTATAAATAATGATTTATAATAAGAATAATAATAATAATTAGGATAATTCTTTTATGTGTTTAGAATAATTCCATAATGCTTTTAAAAATTACTAAAAATTCTAGAAAAATAGGAATAAATAGGAAATCACTTGTTTAGGGTTTTGCTTTGCTGTTAGCTTTGTTATTAGGTTGAGTGTACTAACTTATGCATCATAACGTTAATAGAAGAAGCTTCCGGAGTCGAGTTCGTCGAGCTTCCACCTGAAGGACCCCAGGAGCCCGAAGAGGTCGAGTTGGAGCTAGAGCCCGAGCCTGCTGTTGCTGCTGCTGATACTAACCCTGCTTTTGATCAAGGCAAGCACCGGAGCATCCAAACCCTATTTTGAGTACTATTTCATGTATTAATATGGTATTGCATGCATTACATGACAGGAGTTGTGTGAACTGTTGATTGCATAATTCTTCCTTGATCAGGGCAATACTAGATGTCAACCTGTCTTTAGTGAAGCTTAGCAAGCTTAGATTCCTCACAGTTCCATCATAGCATTAGTGAGCTCAGGTTTTAATCTATCACCAGTACTGTGGGATATGGGTACCCCTGGGCCCACTACCGACCGGATAGCCAGTCGGCCTGGTCCCACGTCTGACAAGGATGTGGGCCGACCCCAGGCCGGCCCACGAGGATCCTCGACTTGATGGACAAGATTGGAGAAGACTTAGCCCACAAGGTATTCGGCGATATCCTCAGATCCCGCCCGGAGATCACGGCAATTATGTTGTAACCGACTCGGATTAGTTTCCTGATTTGAGCCGGACAGTATTTAGAAATAACCGACTTGTAAACCCTAGGCCGTCAGCCTATATAAGGTGGCCTAGGTTGACCCCCTTGAGACATCTGATTCCCACGCCATTCATCCATTGTAACCAAGAGCTCGTCGTTGTTCCCTGGAACCACGCCGAGCAAATCAATACAAGACCCCCGAGCACAGGACGTAGGGTATTATACCTCCGGGTAGCCCGAACCTGTATAATCCCTGTGTCCCTGTGTTACCTCGAGCTCCCTAGTCTCGCGATTGCCCTTTGCCTACAAATCAACCATCTGGGTACCCCCGGGTGGACTGCCGGACATTAGATCCGACAGTTGGCGCGCCAGGTAGGGGTAATCGTGAGGCATTACAGCTAGCTCGATGGCAGATCGTCGCTCCGTCATCTTCCCCGACTCCATCAAGGACTGCGCTACGCATCTTGAGGGTATCAGCTTCTTTGCTGAAACCCACTCCGCCGCCACCACCGCCTCCGACTCCACCATGACGCCCGACGCTTCCGCACCGACCAGCTCCGCGCTGACCTCGTCGCCGACTTCCTCGTCAGTCATCGCCCCGCTCCAGCAGCGGCTCGATGCAATCTCCATCAGCGACCAGGCTCCGGGCCTGAGCACTCGCCGGAGACTCCCGCCCCCGACCGAGCTCCTCGCCGGGTTGGATCGTGTCCAAGACACCCTTGCCGAGTGCATCGCCATGTCGGAGGAGGCCCTGAGCCGACCCCGCAAAGCGCTCCCGCTAGGACTCGCAACGCCTCATCAACCTACTCGGCTCAGCTCCGAGAAGATATGTCTCAGATCCAATCTGAGATGCCACCCCAGCCCACCCAGTCTCCGGACTGCGGCGAGTTCCAGGTCGCCACAAGCGTGCTCTTGCCGGCCCCGGCCGACTCGAGCAATGACTCCAGCTACACCACGCCCCCAGGGCGTGAAGTCTTCGTCTCTGAGGATTCAGTTACTCAGGATGGAGATACAGATCTGGCCAGGGATCGTAAACGGGAGCGAAACGCTGCTCGAGCCCGCCGCCGTGCCGAAGAAGCAGCCCTGCCCCCGGCAGCGGCCGAAGACCCCGTAGCTGCCGGAGTGGTCCCCCCGGGGGCCCCAGCAAGACAGCCTCCTCCTCCTCCTCGGGGTCCTTGTGGTGTCCGACCCCAGAACCTCGATGGAGCCTTTGCCAGGGTGCCGTTCCGCATGCCCCAGGCTAATGTCGCCGCCGCTTTCGCCGAGCTGGGACACATGCCTGACACCCCTGAGGTGCAACGGGCCCGAGCTCAATTGGAAGCAGCTCAGGAGCAGATCGAGCGATCGTATCGTGCCAGATCCCGGTCTGGGCGATCAAACTCGACCCGCTCTTCAAGCCACCGCTCTGCCCATAGCAGATCGGATCGGGGTCACCCTCCCCAGAGGAATCCCTCGCTACCCGTCGTGGAGGAAGAGGTGGCCCAGAACCACCATGAAGACGAAGAACATGAGCGGCGTAACCCGCGCAATGCGGATCATCGCCGAGAACGCCACCAGGAGCGGCGCGACAGGCGCCAACGACATCCACCACCTGAGGATCTCCGTGATCGCATCAGGGACTACGCCCGGGACCTCCGTGCCGACCTCGATGCCCGGCACCACGAGCGTGATGCCGCCGAGCTCGAGCGCCGCGAACGGTACGACCGGGAGTACGGCCGACCCGACCGCCAGCCGGTGGGAGAGGTTGGTGACGTCGGAGCAGAAGACGACGAGCGCCGCGTTGTTCATGAGCTCATGGAGCGCGAGCAGTACGACGCACGGTACGGCCCCCCGCGGGACGACCGCCGCCAGTGGCGCGACGATGTTCGGCCCCGAGCCGACCCAGTTCAACCTCCCCGCCGCGACCACCGCAACGAGGAGATCTACGATGGTTTCGCTGCCTTCACCGCCCGACTCCGCGCCATCCGTTGGCCCGAGTCCTTCAAGCCAGCCCTCGTGGAGAAGTTTGACGGTCGCTCCGACCCCAAGCTCTGGCTCAAGACGTACCACACAGCAGTCAAGGCTGCCCACGGCTCCAACGACCAAGCTGCCGCCTACTTCCCTGTGATGTTAGGCAAGGAAGCACTCCTGTGGCTTGAGGGCGTCCCCCGGGACACCATCGACGGTTGGGCAGACCTTTGCCACGCTTTCACCAAGAACTACCAGGCAAGCTACACCCGGCCAGGGACCAGATTCGATCTGGATAATGTCAAGCAGAAGAAGGGTGAAAGTCTCCGAGACTACACCGACCGGTTTTTTGATAACCGGAACAAGATCGCCGATGTCCAGGATCGGGATGTCATCGACGCTTTCCGGCGCGGCCTCATCGACACCCAGCTGTTCCGCACGCTCTTCAAAACCAACCTTGTCACGGTCTCCGACCTGATGGAGGTGGTCAACTTGGAAGTTCGGGCAGATCAGGCTGAACAGGCCCAATTCAAGAACAAACAGAAGCGCCCGGAGGAAGATGACCGGGTTGACAACTCGAAGCGCCATGAGCCGTCACGTGGGCGCAAGGGAGGCCCTGAGCCGCTCGTAGCCCTAGCAGAAGCAGAAGGCCGGCCAGAACCCAGGTTCCTGCCCGAGGAGTTTTACGACACACTGAACGATCAGTGCCCTTTCCACAAGGACGCGAAGCACACTCTCCGTGATTGTCATGCGTTGCTCAAAGAACTCGGCGCCCTGCCGCCGACCAAGAAGCAGCGCTACAACAACAACGGCGGACGCTACAACAACTACCGTCGTGACGGCTACAACGGCGACCGGCGGGACGACTACCGCCGCAGAGAAGACCGCGACCGCCGCGACGACTATCGCCGCGGTGAGTGCGACCGCGACGCTCCGGCTCACCAGGATGATCAACGTCGTCATGACGACGAACGCCGACCACCACCTCCGCCGGAGGCGCCCAGGCGACGCCAACGGCGACTTCCAGCGTGCTGACCGCCAGGTCAACGTCATCATTGGGGGGCCCGGCGCCTTCCCAGATCGGCGCAGGATAAACTCCACAAGCGTGAAGTGAAGATGGTCTCCACCAAGCCGGTGGAATACCTCCAGTGGTCGGAGATGCCTATTGCCTTCAGCCGCGCCGACCACTGGGTTCACCTCCCCGAGCCAGGGTCCTACCCACTCGTCGTCGCCCCCGTCGTGGACAGGGTCCTCCTCTCCAAGGTCCTGGTCGATGGTGGGAGCGCCCTCAACATTATCTTCACAAGCACCCTCAACAGCATGGGGTTCGACTACAGCAAGCTCCTGAGCGCCGAAGATCCGTTCTTTGGCATTGTGCCAGGAAAAGCTTCCTATCCGATAGGAAGAGTCGCCTTACCAGTCACGTTCGGCACGGCTGACAACTACCGCACGGAGTTCCTGTACTTTGAGGTAGCCGACTTCAAGAGCTCCTACCACGCCATCTTCGGCAGACCCATGCTGGCCCGATTCATGGCGATTCCGAACCACACTTACCTGGTTCTGAAGATGCCAGCGCCCAATGGCGTCCTCTCCATCCGTGGAGATATCAAGACCTCGTTCGAGTGCGACGGCGAGGCCATCAAGATAGCCGAGCTGTCCCATCAACTCGGCAACGCCACTCTGTTGGCGGAAGAAGCCCCCAAGGCGGCAACCGGTGAGCCTATCCTCCCGGAGCAGAAACAGCAGCCCACGGCGCTGGCACCTGCAGACGCCCCCAAAGCTATAAGCTTGGGACTCGACGACCCCTCCAAGACGGCCCTCATAGGGCCAGGGCTCACCACCAAATAGGAAGACGCGCTCACCTCCTTCCTCCGGGACAACTGGGACATCTTCGCATGGAAGCCATCAGACATGCTGGGTGTTCCGAGGGAGAAGGCTGAGCACTCCTTGGACTTGAGCAAGACCGCGAAGCCTGCTAAACAGAAGCTGCGCCGATTCGCCCAAGAGCGCAAGGAGGCCATTAGGGTAGAACTGAATAAGCTCCTAGCTGCCGGTTTCATTAGAGAATGCAAACATACTGAGTGGCTTGCAAATCCTGTACTTGTAAAAAAGCAATCCAGTGAATGGAGAATGTGCATTGACTACACGGATCTCAACCGTTACTGCCCTGAGGACCCCTTCCCTCTTTCGCGAATTGACCAAGTCGTCGACTCTACGTCCGGCTGCGTACTCCTCTGCTTTCTCGACTGCTACTCGGGTTATCACCAGATAGCCTTGAAGACATCCGACCAAGACAAGACAGCGTTCATCACCCCGCACGACATTTATTGTTACAAGACGATGACGTTCGGGTTGAAGAACGCCGGCGCCACGTACCAGAAGCCATCCAAGGTTGCCTGCAGAGCCAAATCGGCCGTAACGTGGAGGCTTACGTGGATGACGTCGTCGTCAAGACGTATAACGCCGACTCCCTCATCGCCGACTTGCAGGAAACTTTCAACAACTTACGCCGATTCAGATGGAAGCTCAATCCCACGAAGTGCGTGTTCGGGGTGCCGTCAGGAAAGCTCCTGGGCTTCCTGGTCAGCCAGCGCGGCATCGAGGCAAACCCAGTCAAGGTGGACGCCATACGCAACCTCAAGGAGCCAAAGTGCAAGAAAGATATCATGAAGCTCACTGGAATGATGGCGGCCCTGAGCCAGTTCATCAGCAAGCTCGGTGAGAAGGGACTTCCGTTCTTCAAGATACTCAAGAAGGCGGACAAGTTCGAGTGGACCCCTGAGGCAAGCAAGGCCCTGGCCGACCTCAAGGAATTCCTAGTCACTCCCCCGGTCCTCACGGGCCCTACCCCCGGGGAAGAACTCTTGCTGTATATCTCGGCTACCACTCATGTGGTCAGCACGGCCCTGGTCGTCGAGCGACCAGAAGAAGGCCACCCTTACAAGGTCCAGCGCTCTGTATATTTCGTCGGCGAGGTGCTCAGTGAGTCCAAGGGATGCCAACGGCCACATCGTCAAGTGGTCCATAGAACTCGGCGAGCACACTATTAACTTCGAGCCACGAGAGGCCATCAAATCTCAGATACTGGCCGACTTCGTGGCCGAGTGGACGGAGATCCAGACGCCAACCCCCACGGAACGGCCAGAGCACTAGAAGATGTACTTTGACGGAGCCCTCAACCTCGAGGGAGCCGGCGCAGGAGTGTTGTTCATCTCCCCGGAGGGGCAGCACCTCAAGTATGTCCTCCAGATACACTACCAGGCTACCAACAACGGGGCCGAGTACGAAGCCCTCATCCACGGTCTCCGGATCGCGGTGTCACTCGGCATCAAGCGACTCATGTGCTATGGCGACTCCAAGCTAGTCGTCGAGCAGGTGAACAAGAACTGGGACATGACCAAGGAAACCATGAGCGCATACTGCGCAGAGGTGCGCAAACTTGAGGCCCACTTCTATGGCCTCGAGCTTCACCACGTCCTCCGGGAAGACAACATCGCCGCTGATGTCCTCTCCATGTTAGGGTCCACCAGAGCCCAAGTACCAGTCGGCGTCTTCGTCCAAGACCTGCGTACCCCGTCCATCAAGATGCTTGAGGACGGCAGCCCTGTACCCGAGCCGGAGCCACTCCCGGGTGGCCCGTCGACCAGCGAAGTTCTCGTGGTGGAAGCAAACTGGCGCGCCCCCTTCATCGCTTTCCTCACAGAGAACTGGTCGCCAGATACGAGGGAAGAAATCGAGAAATTGACTCGGCGCGCGACAAACTACGTCGTCATCGGCGATGACCTGTACCGAAAGGCAGCCTCCACAGGCATACTCATGAAGTGCGTCCTTCGAGATGAAGGTATCACCCTGTTACATGATATCCACTCGGGTACTTGTAGCAACCACGCGGCGGCCGGCACACTAGTCGGCAAGGCCTACAGGGCAGGATTCTACAGGCCGACAGCCCTGTCTGACGCCAGGGAGTTGGTACGCAGCTGCACTGGCTGCCAGTTCTTCCAGAAGCAAAAGCACCTGCCGGCTCAGGCGCTACGGACCATCCCCCCATCTTGGCCATTCGCCATATGGGGACTCGACAACGTCGGACCCTTCAAAACAGCCCCGGGCGGGTTCAGGCACATCTTGGTGGCGGTCGACAAGTTCACCAAATGGATTGAGTACAAGGTCGTGACCGACACCAAGTCGGCCACGGCTGCAAAGTTCATCCAAGAGCTCACCCATCGGTTTGGCGTCCCAAACCGCATCGTGACTGACCTGGGATCCGAGTTCACAGGGCACGAGTTCTGGGATTTCTGCCAGGACAGCTGCATCGACGTCTACTACTCCTCCACGGCGCACCCCAGGTGCAACGGCCAGGTCGAGCGGGCCAACGGCATGGTCCAAGACTCGCTCAAGAAGGCCATGTATGACGAACTCAACAAGCACCCCGGCCGGTGGGCTAAGGAAGTACCTCATGTCATATGGGGCCTACGAACGCAGAAGAGCAGAGCAACGGGATATACTCCTTTCTTTCTGGTATATGGCTCCGAAGCCATCCTCCCAGCCGACGTCACCCATAGTGCCCCGCGCATCCAGCACTATGAAGAAGGAGAAGCAGAAATCGGCCGCCAGGTCGAATCGACTGCCTAGAAGAACACCGACTCGCCGCCCTGATTAGACACGCCAGACATGAGCAACAGGTACGACGCTACCACGACAAGAACGTCCGGGAACGTTCCCTTAACGTCGGCGACTTGGCCCTGCGCCGAGTCATGTCCACCAAGGATAAGCACAAGTTATCCGCCCCTTGGGATAGTCCCTTCATCGTCAAAGAAGTTGTTTCGCCAGGGACATACAGCCTTCAGTGGGCTAATGGTGACCCAGTCCCAAACGTGTGGAACATCGAGCACCTCGTCAAGTTCTACCCGTAGAAATTAAACAAAAAGCTATGTATTCCCTGTCTCATATTAATAAAATTACTTTTGCCTCATGGCTTGCTGTTGTCTTTTTACCCGACATCCATGCTGATGCTCGGGGACTGAGCCCGACCCAGGTTGCGTCTTCTTCATCACGATATTGGGGGGGTACCAGCTTACCCGACTCCCGAGTCCTTGCCCAACCCTATGTTCCCCCCGGCGACTACTAAGCTAACTCGGCTGGTCCGAGTCCCCAACTGTGAAACCCTGAGCTCCGCGCTCAACCCGCGCGCCCCCTACACCTAAGCCTCCCCGCTGAGCAGTGTAGCTGGGTAAGCCGTCCTCTCCGTGAGCAGTGGTCAGCGGGTCAAAAAGGGTGCTTAAACAGCACAGGGCAGTGGCTAGTCGGGCGGCGCAGAGTCCTAGTCGGCAGGGAAAAGGGTCCAGTGAAGCACCAGTGCACATTCATACTTCAAATAAAACCAGAATTTTATTTACAGATTCTACGGAATTTACATCCATAGTTGTTTTTACAGGCCCAGTTCCGCTGCTACAGCTTCAGCTAGAGGGGTACACTCCTCGACTAACTCGTCGAACTCTTCGTCGGCGAGTTCTTCAGGATGCCATCGGCGATGGGAGCCAGCTCCTGCGTCGGGAAGTGTATCCTGAACAGTGCCAGTATCCGACTCCCGAAGCCGATCGCAGTCTGCTGCATCAACTGGGCTGCCCGAGTCGGACCGGCCCTGAGCCGCTCCGCCAACGTCACCGCCGTCGGGCCGGACTCGGCAGGCACCAAGGAATTGGCGTTGAACTCGGCCGCCTGCTTCAGCTCCATCAGCTCCGCCCGAAGCCCTGCAGATGAACATGCATAAGCACAACCGACTTCTTCACAGCCCCAGATGATTCGGCAAAAGACACTTACCATGCATGGCCTGGTCGTGCGCATCCTTCAGGACCTGATTGGCTTCCTTCAGGTGCTCGGATTCGGCGGCGAGGCGAAGATTGGCTGCTTTAAGCCCACGCACCTCTTCCTCGAGCTCATGCTTGGCCCCGGCCAGCTCGTCTTCAAGCTTCTTTTTGGCCCCGGCCAGCTCGTTGATCCTCCCCTGAAGGGCGTCCTCCTTCTTCCTCGACTCTGCAAAGAAACCCCCATGAGCACAACTGTTCGGCGAGATACAAAAGCAAGCAATGCACGAAGAACTCAACTTCAGTGAGAACGCTCATGTCATTCATGAGGTCCTCGTTGGTCTTCTGCAGGTCAGCGAGCTCCCGCTCCCTCTGCCTCTGGAACTCCTTGGCAGCCTCCGCCTCACGGATTCTATCCGTGCGGACCCGCGCCAAGGCGGGGTCTTCAAGGGCCTGCCGCCTGAAGTTGAGGTCTCTCGTGGCCCGTTCCGAGAAACCCTGTCACATAACACATTGGCCTCAGGGTCATTGTAAGCGCTATACCGACAACGTGGCGCAAGAAGACATACCTGTACAACACGGGCCAAGACGCCGACCACGTTTTGCAGCTTCCGGAGCTCGCTCGCTTGGTCGGCGACGTCAAGCTCCATCCGCTGCTCCATGGTCAACTCCGGGGCCTGCGGTCCGCCCTCGAGCTCGGCCGCGACTCCTTCCCCTTGGGGAGGCACGTGGACGCCTGGATCGGCATCCAGGTTCTCCCCAAGGAGACGGTTGTCGTCATCCTCAAGTGGTGGAGGACTCCTCGGCAGCTCCTCCATCTCCGTGCGACCCTCCAGGACCTCCTCCTCGAGGGCGACCTCGGACGCGTCGGCCTGCAGATCCCTCGCCGGGTCACCCGTCCCTGTGATGCGCGGTGGACTCGGCGGGTCTGGCGGCCCCGACATGCCGACTGGCACCTGCTCCGGCACGATCAGGGCCATGCTCGACCCTGAACCCGCCTCTGCGGCGGCAGACCGACTCGGCGGCGCCTTGTCACCGGCCCCTGGGCAGGGTAGGGTGCCGACGCCCGCTTGGCTCCCGAGCCTGCATTCAACACATCAACAAATCAAGAATTGTCCACCCAACAATCAGAAACTCAAAGCGACTTACCCGCCCTTGCGTGGACGCTTGAATTGCACGCCCGCAGCACCTGCGGAGGCGCCTGGCTCGGCAACAGGCTCAAGTCCGGCTGCAGCCCCGGCTGGGCAAAGATGCTCCCTTGAGCCCTCGAAGACTGCTGCGCGGGCTGATCCGACCCAAGCCCGGACGACGAGCCGTCAGGGCCATCCCCCGCAGCCTTCCTCTTCCTCCGCGCCTCGGCCTCGGCCCGCGCGGCTTGCCCCAGCACCGGTGCTGGTTTGGGGGACCCCTCTCGAGCCGACCTCTGAGCTGGGGTCAGCTTGCGCAAAACTTGGCGCGTTGGCCGTCCCATGCTGATACCCAGTATCCGCGTCACCGGGTTATCCTCCCCTCCTTCCTGAGGAGCCGGGATGATGCCGACCTCATCCCAGTCAGATTGTTCCTCCTCCATGACTCGAGGCACCCGGGATGCCTCCTCCGCCGTCATCAGCTTCTCTACACGGACGTCACCCTCAGGCAGCGGCGCGTGGCTGAGGTACTTCGTCGCTCGCTCCTGCAAGGCAAACATACAGCAACAAGCACAGTTCATAAGTCATTCAGCAGTTCAGCATTCAGATACTCAAATAAGCAAGAAGATAAGAAACTCACCGGTGGAGGAGGATTCCGCAGAGAAAATGGGACAGGAGTCCCCTCGTTGAAGATCTGGCCCCGCATGAACCCCGAGATCCTCTCGCAGACCTCGGGAACGGAAACCGTCCGGGCCTGCTCCCGAGTAGGATCCCTGCCACCCGAGAACTCAAACCCGGGATGCACCCGGTCTTTGATCGGCTGGGTCAACCGCTGAACAAAGGAAATCATGACAGCAGCAGCAGACAGCCTTTGTTTCTTCACCTCAGCGATCAACCCCAGCAGCTCCTCAGCTTGTTGAAGATCCTGGCCCTCCGGCTGCGACTCCCAGCAGTCCTTCTTCACCGGTCGGTGGCCAGTCCGAAGAGGCAGAGCAGGGGGGTGGTTCGCGACATAGAACCACTCCTGTCGCCAGTTCTTGTTGGAGTCGTTCATGTCCAGGGTGAAATACCTCCTGGCCATGCCGACTCTCAACGAGAACCCGGCTCCTCCGGTGATCCTAGCAGGACCCTTCCCAGAACTCGATAACCTTCATTCGATACAATCGCCGCCACAATCCGAAATGTGGCGGGATCCCAAGGAATGCTTCGCACAGATGAATGAAGACGGAGATTGAAAGAATTGAGGTGGGGTTCAAGTGACTCAACTCCACCCCGTAGAAGTGCAGCAGACCCCGGAAGAAGTCTCCCGTGGGCAATCCGAACCCACGCTCGAAGAACGGCGCAAAGACGGCCATCTCGGTCTCCGAGCGCTCCCACGGCCAGGCGTCATCGCCGGCGGGCCGCCATTGCAGGATCTCGCGCGACCCGAGCACTCCACGGCGCACCATGTCCTCCAGCCTCTCCTCGGTGATGGAGGATTGGCCCCAGGCCGGCTCTTGGGGCGGCACTCCTCCAGGCACGGAGGTGAGCTCCGGGACCTCTCCAGACGAGGCCACGGTCCTCCCCCCGGTGTCCGCCCCGGTGGCGGTCGCCGGCGTATCAGCATCGCCGCCCTCGCGGGCGGCGGCGCTCCCGCGGCCCCAGACTGGCCCGCGGAGGGCGTCATCCCCTCTCTCGCGTCGGCGTTGCCACCCACCGTGGAAATGGGGGTGCTCACCACCCTCGTCGCCGGCGGCACCTCCTCGCCCGCTGCGGGTGTCCTCGCCGTCTCCCTGGTGTCCGCCATCTCCGTCAGAGGGCACAGGCACGACGGAGGCACTCAGCGACGGTGGTGGCGCGTGAACTCCGGTGGCGGCGAATGGGCGGTGGGTGAATCGCTCTCACGACGGTCCTAAGCGGCGGCGGAGGCGCGGGATGAATCTCGATTTGGAAATGACTGTGGTAAAAGCCGCCGGTGAACAGTTCCGATTTATTCCCCCCGGTCGATCCAAATTACCCTAACGGCGCCGTAACTAACGGACGGAATCCGCGGGACTCCCGTTAATTGCGGGCCAACGGCTCCCTGTGGGCCAACGGCTGTCAGCGCGCCAACGGCTCTTTACTGCGGCACTCGGCCAGCCCCGACCCTCGGGGACTCGGCGCTTTTGACTCCGGTCAATGGGTCTCCGGACTCGGCCAGCCCCGACCCTCGGGGACTCGGCGCTCTTGACTCCGGTCAACGGGTCTCCGGACTCGGCCAGCCCCGACCCTCGGGGACTCGGCGCTCTTGACTCCGGTCAACGGGTCTCCGGACTCGGCCAGCCCGACCCTCGGGGACTCGGCGCTCTTGACTCCGGTCAACGGGTCTCCGGACTCGGCCAGCCCCGACCCTCGGGGACTCGGCGCTCTTGACTCCGGTCAACGGGTCTCCGGACTCGGCCAGCCCCGACCCTCGGGGACTCGGCGCTCTTGACTCCGGTCAACGGGTCTCCGGACTCGGCCAGCCCCGACCCTCGGGGACTCGGCGCTCTTGACTCCGGTCAATGGGTCTCGGACTCGGCCAGCCCCGACCCTCGGGGACTCGGCGCTCTTGACTCCGGTCAACGGGTCTCCGGACTCGGCCAGCCCCGACCCTCGGGGACTCGGCGCTCTTGACTCCGGTCAACGGGTCTCTGGACTCGGCCAGCCCCGACCCTCGGGGACTCGGCGCTCTTGACTCCGGTCAACAGGTCTCCGGACTTGACTAGCCCCGACCCTCAGGGGCTCGGCGCTCTCGACTCTGGTCGACGGGTCTCCGGACGACGGCGACAAGACTCCGTAACTTGTTACTAT
>CM014274.1:73965608-73980072 GCA_004135705.1 Alloteropsis semialata
CACCAGCTAAACAAACAAAACCACTCGTTTGTGGCCGCCGAAGCCAGGTGTTATTGTTTAGTATTATTTAATTTTTGGCAGCAGGCAGAAAACGTTTACTACTCCAAATCATAGCCTACGTGTAAAACAAATGGGTTAAAAAAGGGTACGAAAATCATTGTTTAGTAGCAGGACAAAAGAGATTACGCTACGCCGATTTGATTTGATTAGATGTGGTTGTCCGCTGCTTTTTGTGATTCTGCCCCCTCCGTGACCGGCCGGGCATCCCATCAAGCCAAATCCCTGAAACCCAACCCCAAAGCCGCCGCTGCAGTTTCAGTCGCGTTTCTTCTGAAAACAAACAGAATACGGAGTATATATAGGCCTTTTTTTAAAAAAAATTGGGCCAATTCAACTGAATTCAATGATTGGAGATGCATTGGGAATTGAAAAAGTAGAGAGAGGACACGTAATTCAATACATTGCCTTTTAATTAAATTGGTGTATTTTCGCGAACGTAAACAGAGCCATAGTACTAGGCAAAAGCCCCGCTCACGTGCTGCGCTGAGCTATCTCCATTAACCCACGTGCCAAATTGCCACGGGCTCATTCAGCTATCCTTCCGAGTTCCAATCGCCGCTGTCGCCTGGCCCACTGGCCCTCCTCCCCTCTGTCGCCTGCCCGTGACAGCGACGCGGTTGCTCGGTGGTCACACACTCACACGTCGCCTCACTAGTTTATAGGCACGTGCTGGATTCGCGAGTCGCGACGACCTCGTGGGGCAATAGAAAAACAAAATACTAGTAGTACCATCAAATCATCCGATTATTCGATCGGATAATTCTCCGCTCCACTGATGATTGTTGCAGCGAGTGCTCCGTCGCTGGTAATAAAGTTCCCAACGATTCTTCCGCCGGCAAAAGGGCTGGGCCGAACCCCACCACAATCCACTTTTGTCTGTAGCTCTTGGGCTCTGCTCATCTCACCCAATAATTCATCAGAGTTCTCAGCCACCTACCGAGGAGCTAGCTAGCTGCCGCGCCATCATGTGTTCATGTGTGTGATTGGGACGGCTCTCGGTCTGATTCGTCTCGATTAATAATCGCCATGTGCGCTGGGGAAACTAGAGTCCCCGTCAGATATGAGCTGTAGCTGGAGTGCTGGACACTGACACCGTGTCAGCTTCTACTTAAACCTATGCTAATGGTAATGGTAATTCGATCCCGGTTTTACTGACGGTGAATACGGTGTGTGTGGTGATGCAGGACACGGTGACGCAGCTGGACCAGCTGGACAGCGCGGCGGCGTACATCAGGCAGCTCAAGGAGCGGATCGAGGCGCTAAAGCGGAGGAAGGAGGGCGGCGGCGGCGGCGAGGGGGGCAGCACGGCTGCGGCCGGTGCGGCCAGCGCCGGCGCCGGCGGAGTGCGGATGCCGGTGATCGAGGTGCGGTGCCAGGACGGGACGCTGGACGTGGTGCTCATCAGCGAGGCCGGGCGGCCGTTCAAGCTGCACGAGGTGATCACGGTGCTGGGGCAGGAGGGCGCCGAGGTGGTCAGCGCCAGCTTCTCCGTCGTCGGCGACAAGATCTTCTACACCGTCCACTCGCAGGCGCTCAGCCCCCGGATCGGCCTCGACGCCGCCAGGGTCTCCGAGAGGCTGCACGACCTGCTGCTCCTCGACTGACTGACCACCTCATCATGAGACTCAGATCGTCAGAGACAGTGCTAAGATGAACACTGTGTTTGTGTTAGGGTAGTGGAGATCGGTCAGGGCCCATGAATTAAACCGCCGGCTCATTCATGGGAGAAATGAAGCTGGTTTCTTTGCAGTTGTGCATATGTAGGAGCAAGGCAAGCAGACTGCTTTTTGGTCATTTTTCTCAGCTCGATCTTGGAACCGGCCGGTGGTGCTCGACTGGATGCGTCCTGGCTCTGTTCTACGTGCTGTTTCAGCTTCCCTCTGCTACTAATATTCTCTCCATGGAATCGCCGAATCGGATGCGCCCCTGGTTGCCTGCTAGCTTCGTGTACCTATCTGTGGCAGCATTGTGTAGAACCTAATGTAACACGAATTTGAGCTGAGATCGATGTCTGTCTGAGATTATGAGTGGATACCAAGTGAGATGCCGATTACTCCTCTGGATGTCTGAAGAAATTGTGACTGCAGATCATAGGATCCATGGATTCGTCGTTCGACCTCGTTCGTCGAAAAAGGAAGTCCATACACTACTGTTTGTAACCGTAACAACGACCCCTCTGCCTGTATCTTGGGTAGGTGGCTGTAGCTTTCTTTCCCAGCGAAGGAAGGACAGAAGAGAGCTTTCATGATTGAGCTTACACTTGCCCTCGGGGCTCGGGCATCAACTGCCTAACCATCCCTACGTAAAAAGCGTGCACTACTTTTACGCTTTCACTTTCACTAGCATTTCCAGACGCATATATATTACTAGAGTAACAAAAAGCGTCCAATTATGTACCCACGTGCTGTTTAGTTCGTCGTCTTCACGCAGCGGAAGGTCATCGCACGTGGAATTTGCAGCCGCCGTGCACGAGCAGGGAACCCAGCTTACCTGCCTTGTCCCATCCCTCCCATCTTAGTATCTATCTTCTCAAGCAATATCTTTTTTATAAAAAATATATTACAAAAACCACGTGCTCGATGTGCTAGTAAACAACAATATCTGGTAAATATAGTGTGGACACATGAAAATAATAAATCAACCTTGTTTCGTGTAGAATTATGTTCGCTTCTTTTGACGAATTTTGTCATGTTTGGGTGGTGGAGCGATGGAGACAAGAGAATGGAGCATTTTTTTGTGTTCTATAAAACCATGAGCATTTTCAATGAGGTTTCACTGATAGCTTCACAAGCATTAAATTCAATGTCACATCAGCAAATTTGCTGACTGCGAGGAGAGGGAGGGAAGACTTCCATCGTATGAGAGAGAATTTCATCCCCATAAACCTAGCAAAAACACGGTTATCTAGTTTCCAATTTTAATAACAATGCAATCCTGAGATTGGCCCGAGACCATGAGCACAAAATCGATGTTGATTTTCTATCTTCTAGATGTAGTAGATAGACTAGAGAAACCCAAGAGAGAGATGATGTACGCAACACGTGTGTACTCGTAAGGACCAAAAGAAACCCTGTTCCAAAACTCCCCCTTTTTCCCAATTATAATATATTGAGTGGACAAGCTAGGCAATAGCCGTTGTAACACATTACTGTGAAATGACTGCATTAAGTCCAAATTATGAAGACGAGAAATTAATACACAAGGCAAGCATGCAATTAAATTCGTACATATTCTTTTTTTTTGTTTTTCATTTTCAGAGTAGCAGTTTACACTTGGCAAAAACACCACAATCTTGGTAGATCTCTCAGAAAAGTAATGTGAGAGCCTACCTTCGTGTAAATTGTATGAAAAATGAGTAAGCAAAAATGTACATTAGTTGCATAAGCATGAAGCTGCTTCTAATTTTTCTACATTCTATTATATTTCAATGCACAAGGGCTCATGGAAATGATTGATAATTTGTACATTCCTATATGACGCTTGCTGATTTCTATGTACAACTTTCAAAGACCTGAGCTAATATTTTTCACATATAGATCTTCCCGAGGGGAAAAGGACACCTATAAAATAATGACCAAAAAAACCCGACTACCCAAAAAAGAATGAACAAAATCGTAACAAGTCAAAATCTATAAATGTTGCAAAAACAAAAAAAGAGTTGTTCCCTGAATGCTTTCCGTGCCATTAAAGGTTCTGCATGCACATCTCACAATTCCGTCATGAGAACCTGGTCACTGTCCTGGACACTCTCAGCCACTTGCTTGCTGGGGATGATTGCTGGAGGTGACCATTGATCTGGGACTACAAGGAAGTAAGCCGCCATGGCTTTCCTGAACCGCTTCTTGTACTGCTTTGGTGAAATTACTGTAGGTGACACATTCTTTGGTCCACCTAATATTCCAGAAGCCTTGACCCATGTCTCTAGGTGTTTGTCCCACGTATATTGCCTCATGAAATCTATAATTCCCATTACAAGTTCATGCCTTTTCTCATCGACACCAACAAGTAACGAGTAATCCATTACATCGATGGACTGCAGCAAAATTATATATATATGTCAACAAGTTGCAATGGTTTATTGTACGACCAAAACGGTACATATGAACTCTGACAGGAATTCTATCATATAATAGCATGTGTTGAATTTGAAAATAATAATTTTCCAAATGATTAGTTTCAGCATCAAATAGATGCATCCTTTGGATTATCTTTTATGCTCTTCATATTTTCATATCACATAAACATTATGCGTTTAGATAATATCAAAGTTACAGTTAACACTTACATGAAGGTCGGTATGTCCAGAAGAAATAGAAACTAAATCACATGGTACATCTTTTAAAATATACTAAATGGCACCAACAGTTCAGTACTTCCACTTAGACCTCATCATTTGTCGGGTCGGGTCGGGTCATTTCAGGTTTTCGGGTCAAAATTTTCGGCCCGTGCCAAGCCCGAGCCGACCATCAGGTCGGATTTTTTGGCCCGTGCCAACCCATGGCATGGTCGGGTCAGGTTGGGTCGGGTCAACCTGGTGTTTTTATCTGTAATTTTCAGGTTGGGTCGGGTTTTTTGGGGTTTCGGGTCAAAAATTTTGGCTCGTACCCAGCCCGAGCCAACCATAGGGTTGGATTTTTTGGCCCATGTCCGACCCGTCGCATGGCCAGGTCAGGTCGGGTATTTTTCGGGCGGGTCAGGTCAGGTGACCCATGATCAGGTCTACTTCCACTAACTGGTTTTTTTATTCCTATATCTGTTCTGACCTGACACTGTAACATGAAATGATTACCTAAGATGTTTGGCTCTCTTATTCCATAAACGTAACTTCTTTTTTCTAATCATACTATATGGCACCAATAAGACACTGGCAATTATGCATGTTGCTAGCAAGAGAGTGAATCTCACATTTCAACACAATACCTAGAACTGATATATAATTACGCATGTTATATGGAATATATTCAGGATATGGATAGAAAATGATATATAGGTATGCTCTGAGAGTAGCAACAAAAAGAACTGGTAGGGCCACTGATTATATATATATAATAATTTATATAGGTTTCCTTGGCTACAGGTAACATTTGAAAAGTACACAGTTTGCTTCTTTTCAAATAAGACAAAATGTTACTTGTGTTCTAAGTACACAGTTATGCCCTTTTTAGAGGAAAATAGCCTGTTCAATTTGTACGATAAATATGAAGTAGCTTCTCATGGTGCTAATTTTTTCACTAGCACAGATATATTGACAAATGGAAAGGAATGAAACAAGCCTGAGATGTAAGCATATGATTTCTACTCACAGCAAGAAAGGCAGTGTCATTCCAAACAGCTCTCTCTAGCAGCCGCTTTGCTTTGTTTCCAACAAAAATAGGGGATGTAGGCATTGCTTCTATTAAGTTCTGATCAAGAAGCACTTTATCGCTACCATTTGAGTCTGGGTTATATCTTGACCTTGCAGAGCCCTTTAAATCATACAATGTTGTCACATTTCGCTCAAACAAAAGATTTTCCATCACTAGAAGATCCATCCTCATCTCCTTACCACCTTTCAGGCTCTTAACCTATTCAGAGGAATATGATTTTGCATAAGCAGCCAAACAAAAATTAACACTGAAGATGAAAAAACAGAATCTGCATTCACAAAGATCAGAATCAAGATAGCATTGCTACCAAGATATATGGATGCAATATTGACATGATGTTCCAATTTTTATTAGTATTGGAAGGTCATGAATGTTTGGATACTTGTGCAACGGTTTGGGTCCAACCGTCAGTGTCACTTCCAGGCTGCTGATCACTCAATGGATGGTTGGATGAAAATTAAAGCCTAGCTAATACTGTAAAATAAGATTTAATAATGTACAATGTTGAGGGTTTGGCCAACATAAACGAAATCTCCTCTTAAGAGGAGCTTGTTTTTCCTGCTGCAGTCTGATGTGAGTGTTTGGGTGCAATCTGATGGCATCATACAAAAGCAAGTGAGTTATGGATATCCAATAACCCCATCTTCTAACAAAATTATGTGCCATTTTTTACTTTGCAAGGACTCCAAGATGTGGCTTTGATAACTACCTTTTCTAATCAAAATAGGTCACAGCACACAAATCACTCCTGGTGTGAAATGGGGAAAAAATTACCTGATAAATACCTAGAATTTTTGCAATGCAAGTAGGACTGCCAGTGCAAATCGACTCTGATACATATTGGAAGTACTCTGGAGCAAATTTCATGAAAGACTCTAATTCAGTTTTGGTAACCTGCTTAATAATAAACCGGTCATCCATTGTTTTTGCAAAAAATACATTGCTCTTGCCTCCTTGAGCACCCCACTTCTTGCAACGACTAAGGGACCTGATAAAATCACGCTCTGATGGACAGCATATTCTCCTCAGAGCGTCGAATTGTTTGGCATAGTAACAAATCACGGTGTACTTCACCTGTCCTAGAGGACCTTCATCCCCAAAATTCACCTTTATGTGACTTACTTTGCTAGGTACAAGTGGATCTGAAGCAATTGGATTCTTGCTTCCTGACATAGAAAGGATATTGTCCTCTGTCGAGACAATACTTCTTAGAAGTTCAGAAGCACTGTCATCCAGTTCAGTTAATGAGGCACTTCTTGACTCACAAAGTGAGAGTGAAGTGTCTATTGTATCTCGTTCCAGCTCATCTGACATCTGAAGATGATATTCGTGGGAAGCCAGTGCATAAGAGATAATGCTAGTAGGTTCATCATCATAAACTCCAACAACAGTGTCACTGATTCCTATAGGAAAGAGAAATTTGGGCCCAATTTGACGCTCAACTTCTCTTAAGAAAGAAACATATTCAGGATTATATTCATTGAGTGCATCAAATCTGTTTGAACGGTTCCATTGCTTATTAAGGGAACGGTAGAATAATAAGAAAGGCATTCTTATCCAATTAGAATGGTCTGCTGCACTGTCCCCTAGCTTGTTCAGCAATATAGAGGCGCATGAAGGTGTAGTGTCACCCATATGTTCTTCCGTATCTTCTGGGGATCCTGTAGATTCTGGCATGGCTATCTTGCTAGAAACAGGATGACCTTTACTGGTCCATTTTGCTTCAAGTGCATTAGTCACATCCAATACACTAGGAAACTGACCTTCTGAAAGGGTGCGCCGAGCAACAATATCTGGCTCCAAGGGTATCAACTCACTAATTACACTGTTGCTACTGTACAGAGGAGTTTTACTGTCTCTTTGAATCGAATCCAATTCACTTGTAGCCATTTGCTGGTCATGATTGGAATCGGTAGTAGTTGCATCAAGTCCAGTGTTATTCCCTCTATAAATGCTTTCGTGAAGACACTCAACATATTTAGCATCTTTCGTGGTATACTTGTTCCCACTAACTTCACTTTGAGGCTTTGCTAGTGCATTTTGCTCAGCAACACTATCTACAGAATGAACCTTCTCCCTGTCTCCTTGCTTGAAGTTAAATAACTCATGTCGACATCTATCTGATCTTGCAGCAAATACCAGCCTTTTATCCCACAAGTATGAATGGAAGAGTAACTGTCTTCGCAGCCGACTGATCTCAAGGATGTCTGGTTGGCCTTTCTGCATATCCTTTCTCAAAACTCTATTCAGGCATCCCTAATTAGTACAATGGAAATGAATCATGTAAGTATGTAACATTAACAATGCAAACATCCAGGAGTAGAGGAATGGAACGGCAAAGTTTCTGCATCTGCTGTGGGTACAATTTTATATATATATATGAGGGTACAGTCGGCACAGCACTACATTGTAAACAACCACGCAAACTACACAGCACTACATTCAAAATGTATTTTGAGGATTTTCTAGTTACATTGATTTGCAAACAAACAATTTGTTAGCAACTCAATATGCCATAGCTTATATGCAGATACTATATCATCAAAATAAAATTTAATCAATCAGATTCATAGCTCCAAATATCCAATTACCTTGACGACAAATATTTACATTTGCTTCTACACCAAAACACCATGAATCTAACAACATTACAAGGACTGTTCAGCTATCAGCGATACCTTTTCCTCGGCACTACATGACAGATGCCAGATTTTGGCAAGCCTGTATAAGAAGATGGTACACTTCAAGCGTGTACGGCTATTTGCAGATGAAGTTCATGAACAAGCTGACCATGGTGTGCATTTTACATGGCTTGATGTTACCAGTTTAGCTATTTAATAATTATCAATAATCATGCAAAGAGAAGAAACAGTATGGAAAGGAACTGCACCTCGAATTCTGACTTTTCCTTTCGAAGCATGCTTTCAAGCTCAGCAATATATGTGCTAAATTCCATGTTAAGAGAACCGCCTTGAACTTTTTTGTCAGATATCAAGTGTAAAGCATGTAAAACTTCATCAAAGAGATGTTTTGCTCGTTCAATAACCTAACAAAATTCGATAAAAATGTTAACCATTTAGCCAAACGGGTAAGCAACTTTGCAATGGAAACCTTAACACTTGTATTATGAATTTTCAAATTTGGGCAAAGACGGACACAGCTGCAGATTCTATGCAAACAAAACCTACTGACTGCTTATGCTACACACCTCGTTTGCTTCTTTTTGTATCCAATCCAAGGGCTGGTGACCAAAATCAAGTTTATGAGGTGGTAAATAAACAGAATGAACACTAATAGGAGCATATCGGAAGCAAGCAACCATTTTGCCAAACCTGTTTGCAACAAAAACAAAAAGGATCAGAAACCAAGATACTGATTACTTTAATTTTAAGTAAAGTCTGTGATCATTCTTTGAAGGAGACTAAGAAAATAAACATGGACACGAAATCTAGAGCACATATGCAAACATGCGCCGTTCATATATGTCATTAATTGTGTGTATGGGATGTTTATTAACCCATGTACTATTTGAAATTCAAAAGCACACATCCACATACACAATTAATGTTGAGGATATGGGGTGTGTGTGCATTCATGTGAGGATATGGGGTGTGTGTGCATTCATGTGTACTTTTGCCTTAACAAGTCTAAAAGTACGAAAAATCAGAATACTGCTCACCCATAGAACCGGAGGCAGTCCCTATGGAGAGAATGACCGCAACTGGCCACCCTACTTGCAGCTGCATGGTTGGAAAAGCTAAGTTCCAAAAATTTACCAAGTGACAAACCCCAAGCAGCATCAGACATAACAATCCTTTGAGTTGCTGGAGGAAATCCATTACTCCAAGGGCACTTCAGACATCTGTGCCACATCCAAATCTTCCCATCCCTTTCACCAGACAAAATGATTTCCGTAAGTTTTCTAACTGATATCGTTAGACTTCCCTGGCGATGAGTATAACAATGGACATGGGCTTCAGGTGGCTTATCACAGGAACGGCACTGGTAGCCCTGCAAAGGTCAACCACATAGAGAGTCAGAAAAAATGTAAAAAAAAATATCCTAAAGAAATAGGTATGGAATGAAAAGGGAAGGGGGACCTGATCAAACAAGTAGTCCCGCAAAAACCTTCCAAGAGGCTTGTCAAAATTACCATAATACTTGATGCGTAACAGCTGGGAACGCTCACAAATAGTACCTTTCCATACACATCGTGTGGACAACGACACTAAGATGCTCTGATGGTCAGAAGCCACAACTTCATCCTTATTTGATGTGTTATCATCTCCTTGGCTGATCTCTTGATTTTGTGCAACAGAACTAGACACTGGTTGCATTACCACAGGATCATTATTGTTGATGGTTTTCACATTAGCCAAAGCATATGAACCTTCTAATGACTCCTTGATATAAGAACTAGGGATATTAGTGCTAGCTTCAACTGTACTGTGGCGATAATAACTCAATGTGCTGGCTGAATTCATCGGTATTGGCTTACAACGTGATCTCGTTGAACCATCATGATAATCACCAAAATGCATACCTTTTTTTTCCACGGTACAATAGCTAGGAGTATGGTCTATGGGTGCATCAGATGTAGATGTAGAAGATATGGAAACAGAAGCTGAAGTTGCAGTGACCTTAATTAATCCATCTCCATCACCATTCCCGTGGTTGAAATTGCCACTGATAGCACACAGAAGTCCAGAAGAACAAGAGTAGGTATTTTGAGATTTAAGGCATTCACTGGATACTGGTGCCTCAACCACAGCTGTTTCACCTGGGTAAGTTGGCGTATTGTAGTCAGTACCAAGGTGATCAAAACTATCAGTTTGCTGGCTGTTAGAAACATTAATTGTGAAGCCTGGCACTGCTGATATGGAATTGTCTGCAGTAGATCGTTTGTGTGGCAAGGCTACAGTCAGTGGGGACTGCAATGGAAGTTCTGGGAGGGTGGCACCTTCATCTGCAAGGAAAGATGTTTCCAACGCCAAGTGATATGCTGCAAAAATTCCATACTGGACCACATGCTTAATTTTCTTTAGCGCATCCACGCTACCACCCTTCAGCAGAACCTGCAGATCATATAGGCCATGATAATAAGTAGTGGATTAGTATATAACAGATACATCTAATTGTTTGATGCAGATAAACTGGAGAATGACAGGAAATGTAACTTCCTTTAGATTGCTAAAAAAGGGGTACCGGAACTTTTGACAGGCAAGCTTCGTTCGCTTTGACACTTTTTTTGTTTAAAGACTATGAGCAGAATTAAGGGAGACAAGGGTGTTGCTAAGAGCATCAAATGCGGCATTATTTGGTGTCCATCTATCCCAAAAGAAAAGAAACGAGACGGAGCAAAACGGTGCATCACTTACAGTGCAACCCAATGGTTTTGGGCATCCTTCAAAGAACATCATGGTCTTCACCATTTTCTTCACCACATTACCCGAGCTAACAGAATGTTCATCATATTTATCGACATGAAATAATTCACAGTGACCAAGCTTCTGGGATGGTAGGAGATCGATAGAAGGAACTATCTGAGCACCTGTGCAACGAGCAATACGCTGCAATAGGGGCTGCTTGATATTTAAAACCAATGATATGTTCTTCTCTAGAAGCAAATCTTGAGCATAGCGAGAAACTGAATTCTCAACCAAAAGCAAGTTAGGTTTTTGAGCTACAATCTTCGCGACTGCCATTTTAAGGTGATCTGTTTCCTGTGTACGGGTGAAAACATATACATCAGATAAAGAGAAATTTAAGATTGCATAATAGAAAACATAGAAGTCCATGAACCTGTTGAAGCAATGTATCAATACTCGACAGCTGATTTGTAACTCGGTGGTACTCAAGGGCTCCTGCAAGTAGTAGGAGACGAGGCTTTTCTATTCTAGTTGTCATGCGCCTATGTGCGACATTCTTCTTACAGGCTACTCCTTTTACAACAGTACTGAAACAGGTAGGGCAGTGTCAGATAAGAATACATAAAAATGTTTTGTAAGGATAAATGAAACAAGAAAGATATTTTATCCATCGAACATAGCATTAAGCTAGTTGATGGTTTTGTAACAGGATTCGCATTAGTTGGGTGTAAACCCCATAAGTGGAGAAAACATTACAAGATAGGGCTTCATGGAGGGCCAGATACAGGCTAGGTCATTAGGTTCTAGATGGAAATTAAGGCACCAGGTCAAAGTGTTAAAATACCCATTTAATTTATATTACTTTTGGCCAATAATCTTCAGTATATATGAGCTGAGAAATTCCAGCATCTTCCTACGGAACAGCACACAGCAGCCAAGCACAGCACATTCCTCTTGTGGCCACAGAACTTCTTTACCCACACTGGGCTAGTCAGCTAAATAAGTATTTCCATGGCAACCTTGAAACAAGATGGGGGCCAGTGGTCTCGGGTCTTGCTCAACTTGCCATAGATATGTTCTGAGGAATTCAGAAGCACCAAGTATACATTCTGTAATAAATAATACTACACTAGTGCCCATTGAACAAGTGCTACAAATGTGCAATAAAACAGACAATGTTACACTGGCATAAAATATTTTGCTTTACTTTCAGTAAGTGGACATTTGAAATGATAAGAGTATGTACATGGGATATCATGTCGCAATATTTGATGGATCATAACTTCATGTGGTATTTGTCTAGTTGAATTCATTGCTTTCATAAGCACTCTCTTTTTTACAGTTAAATTATTTGTTACAATTTGATTAGGTTGCAATCTAGCAATGATTTTAGTCTGTTAAATTAGTGCTGGATAAACTCCATTTCTGGGCACTACTGTCTTTTTGATGTATCAGTGAGCATCGCACATGTAGGCTTGTTGCTAGCTCCTAGCTAAACAGCATATGAGTAGTAAAACAAAAAAGTAATTCACCTTTCACTGCGGTGCCCAGATGCTAAACACTTAACCTTGACATATCCAGCAGGATCCATGCCACCGCCTTGGCTTGTGTCTGGCTTGAGGAAGTTGGCAGCTTCCCATGATACAGAAGTAACAATCTCCAACCAGCCCATGTCATCACCTTCATGTAATGAAATATTCTCCACCTCCAAGAGCTGAGAAATCAGAGCCCTGAAATGTCCGTCAACGACATTCTTCATTACTTTCTTATGTTCCTCACCAGACCGATCTCTATTTCGGAATTCTCCACTGCCAAAACTGCTTGATGATCGAATTCGACACTGTTCACCATCAGCTAGGGACTCGTCATCATCGTCGTCACAAAACAAGTCACTTTCCATCTCATCATCTTCTTCTGGTTCAGGAGGAAGCCAGAAAAGTTCATCCTTTTCGAAATCCACTGGATTTCTATCGTTACTTTCCATAGCATAAATGGACGAAGCAGCCCCACATTCAGAATTATTATCAGGTTCTGGTTCATTCTCCAATTTGGTAACGGGCAGTGTGCTGGAAAACCCTTGATCAACCACATGAGGGAATACATCTTTAGAGATCATAGATTCTTCAACTGTCTGCGACATTGTTGAATTGTACGATGCATCAAGCTCATCAAACTCATCTGGGCCATAATATTGTACATTCTGTTGTTCATGTTGTACCTGCCTATCAGAGCAATAAGCAGGGTATTCTTCATCTTCATCATCACTCCTGATTTAGAATTTCAATGGACGAGGTAAGTAACAGCAGAGCATTTTTTAAATTGACAGCTAGTAAAATGCAACACATGATTAAATGAAGGTAAATCAATGCATCTCAGTCTAACACTACTGGATAATAGCGATAATGAAGGTAAAAAAACAAAAGCAGAGCATGATAAATACTTTAACTGGTAACATCATACCATGCTAGGTTCCAAACTAAATACCTGTTTGTGTAATAACCAAACTGAACTGACGAAGAGTCATCTTTGTTTGAAACAGTGGACATGATTTTCTCAGGCCCATGAGTGTCTTGCATATTATGGGAGGTGTTTTCCTGGCAGCACCTCAGAGGACTAATGCTGGCAACACAGCCCACATGCTGATAATTCCCAGTAGAGTAAGATCCAGCCGTTGTGGTAAGACTATTGATGGTGATAGCTGACTTGGTACTGAACAAACTCGCCTCAGACAGGGAAGGGCTGGGCACTGGCAACACCTGTTTGAGGGAAGTGGCTCTTTCTTGCTCCCATTGCTTGAAGCAGAAGGTGCAGACACGTATCCTGTCCCCCTCATCGACATCTCTGTCAGGGCCACTTGAAACTGGGATTGAGTTCACAGTACACTTACCACAGAAAATTCGCCCACAGAGACGACAATGATGCCTGCGGTTGAATATGGTGAATTGCGTGTCACATTCATAGCAGACTCGACAACTGTGGTCAGGCATCCAGAAGTCCCTGGAGAAATTGTCTGGGTTGGAGCGACGCGGCAGCCATGATGTCAAAAGCTTAACTACATCAGAAAATGTTTTATTTGGGTCTTCCATTGGTGGCTGCAATGGTACCACCACAAAGAAACCCTCATTCTTGCACCCTCATCCGCTGCAACAGAAATCTATCAAGACAATAAGGCACTCATTACAACCAAGAAACTAAAACGGTTCTACAAAATTCAATGCACAATGCACTAATATACAATTGTCCATGCACTGGAACTCTATACCCAAAAAGAATGATTGTACTCTGTTTGCAGCATGATGCTCCACAATGAACATTGCAAGAGCTTGACAGTATACTAGACATGCAACCACAAAACCATGGTGCATATATACACTGGCCCATCTAACATGATAATGAATTACATTCTACCAAAATCAGATCAAGTGGTCAATACGGCATATCTGTCACTAAATTCAAAAGCACAAAAGGAATCAATATTATTTTCCCTAAACAATAAAAAAATAACACATTGAGCGCCCCTATCAAAACTTACAAGTTTCATAATCCAATCACACGGTCAAAAAATTATTACCAAGCTACAAATGGCAAGCCACTCTGTTGTTTAGGAACCATATCATTGATTCCTTTTGACTTTTATGCTTTTGAATTTAGTGAAATGTATACCATATT
>CM014274.1:73980230-74002753 GCA_004135705.1 Alloteropsis semialata
CGATTTTGATAGAATGTAGATCATTGTCTTGTTAGAGTGTATTGTTTGAGGATTTTGGGGTTATAAAAATGAGGATTGAGGGGCACAGAATAAAAAAAAACTCGATCAAGGGGAGAGACGTCCCCTTGACTTCGTCTTAAGATAGGGGCCCACCAAACCATGGAAAGTAGGCAGGAACCTCAGCCGCGCACACTTCATTGGCGGCCAAGGACTCATCTGCACTGTTACAGACCAGGGGGATGGGCACACAACATGCAGTGCCAGGGCTCGAACCCTGGCAGGGAGCGCTGTACCTGGGTGCTCTACCACCGCGAGGGACACAAAGAATAGATGTGTATTTTTCTTTTTTTGAGCTATGGACTGCAGTGAGCATAACACCATGAAAATGGCATGCTCAATCAGACTAATTGGGGTGCACTATCTAGTGAATAACTATAAAGCCTCTTTTGGATCGAGGGTACATTACATTATTGCTACCTACTATTAATGAAACGTATTTTTAGCTAGAGTAAAATACATGGGCGGTCCTCAAACTTGTCTCGAGGTGTCATCTAGGTCCCTGAACTCTCAAAATGCATTTTTAGATCCCTAAACTTGTTTGGAGGTGTCATTCGGGTCCATAAACTTTCAATATGCATATTCAGGTCCCTAAACTTGCTTCAGTGTGTCATTTGCGTCCCTAAATCTCAAGGTGAATTTTCATATCTTTGGAAATTGCCATTAATTAACTGTATTCAAAATAGACTGTTTATTAAACTATTTTTTCAGCCGATTCATTTAGAAATCTTAGCACTAAGACAATTTTTAATACTCAATTAGCTGCTTATTAATCATACTCATCATGGATTAAGGCCATTGGATCATTAAAAATTAACAATGGATATTATAGTTTTCTTGTTTAATATGGAAATATCAATGCTAATCTTGAATATTTCCTACTAACTAATTATATTTTGCATGCGCTTTGTATAACTTTATTAAGATAATTTGTTCCCATTCTCAATTAAAATCAAAATAGCATTTTTATTAAATTTAAAGTAGCAAAAGAATTTTTCATTAACTTAAAGTGGCAAAACAATATTTTTATTAAATTAAAAAATGTATATTGAGAGTTTAGGGACCTGTTTGATACCACGGGACAAGTTTATGGACCTAAAAAATGCATTTTGAGAGATTAGAGACCTATGTGACACCCTGGAACAACTTTAGGGATCTGAAAGTGCATTTTGAGAGTTTAGGGACGTAGATGACAAACCCGAACAAGTTTAAGGACCGCTAGTGTACTTTACTCTTTTAGCTATATTTCAAATGTGTGAATCACCGGATAAGCATTTTAACCAAATGACAAGAAAACCAACTTGCCTAAATAGACTACCCTATGCCGTAACCACCGCCAGCACCAGTGCTGTTGAAGGTTCCCTAAATTAAATAACTAAATATTGGTAACCAATCAGTCCTATATTGTGTGCTCAATAGATTGTGATTTACCCTTGATGAATACTAAAAGGATTTGATTTTGATTTAAATATTTGCATCTTAAGCCCCTCCGTTCCAATATGTAGACATCATTTCTTCAATTTAGACATATCCTGTTAGTATCCAATAGCCAAGAACAAAGATGTGAAGTCATCAGGCCCTGCTGTATCTCGTTGCCTAATGCCTATAAGGCTATAATTATGTAGTTGTAGTTGCTGAAAGAAGTAACTAAAAATAGTAGCTTGCTGATTTCTACAGCTCCTCAACTATAAATCAATTGATCCAACATTGAAGTAGTTCGACTGCATCTGCATTTACCTGTGATGGGGTTGGTTGGGTATTTGCATGGAGTGCGATCCTCTGATCGTCTTGAAGACACCATCTGAGAGCAGATAAATTAAACAGCAAACAGTTGTTAAACAAAAGAACAAGCACTACTGTTATATCATAAATCTGAACTGACAAATATTTCCTCCCACGCCAGTGTAAATTCAGATGTTTCAGGAACAAAAAAAACAAACCTTGAGCTTTCTGAGAACTAATGTACTGGTTCTGGTTGACTATGGCTACCAATTTGGTTGGTAGATTGCTGTACCTTTCTGAGAACTAATGGTCGCTTGAGGGTTGACTCCACCTGTTTATTTAGCTGCTGGCTTTGTCTCCTCAGTGCTGTATGTCAATTGTCCCAGCGCGAAAGGCCTGAGTACAAAAGGAATTATGATTGCAGGTGCCAACATGACCACTTCTTTGAACACACCAGGGAGGAAGGTTAGAAACATTGTTTGATGCTATAAATTCTTAGAGCCCTGAAGTGTGGAAACGACATTTCACAGCGATCAAGTATTGGCATGTAGTGGAAGTAAACAACAATTTCACTGGTAGCACAACTGAACTGGAGGGGCAATATATAGAAAAACTTAAATTGGCATGTTTGCTGCAAGACTGCTACATTATTCATGGAGTACTTCAAAGGACGACAATATCATCATATTGTAATGCGTGGAGAATTAGCTACTGTATTTTCTACATGGAGTACTTCAAAGGACAATCAGGTCCATGTGCAAAAGACAACAAATGTGCCAGATGAACTATAAGAAGACACTGTTAAGTAGGCCCATAAACCGGGAATAATTACTAACCTTGTGGAATGCTTGAATAGTTGATGGCCCTTTATAAAACTTAGCCAGAAAATCTTCACCACGTCACAATGAAATACAGTTGTGTTAGCTTAAAGCCACCGTTCAGAACTCTCTTTGAGTGCCTGTCAAACTCACCAACTGCGCTGCCAGAGTTACGCCTATACAATTCAGAGAGGTTCATGTGCTGCCAGAGACACACCCCTATATAATTCAGAGAAGTGCACAGTTTAGATACCACAAGTGAAAACACACAGCAACATCATTATGGTTCATACCTATTCCTATGAGGATGGTTTTTGCTACAAAGTATAATGTTGAGGCAAACTCCAATCGAGTCATCATACAAACAAACAACAGTACCATAGCCTAACCTAATGCTACTTGACGGTGATAAGACAAAGAACATATGGAATAGTCAAGGACTAAACCTGGTAGGCCCCTATTTTTCCATTTCCAGTTTTGAAAAAAAAGGTTTGATCATGCAGAATCCACAAAAATCAGCCAGATGTCAACACATACAAAATCCAATTCAAAAAATCCCGAACAACCCATTCTCACCGACAGAAATGCCGGGGACAAAGGCTGCTGCATTGTCCTCATTGTAAAGCACTCCCTAAAACACATACACTACCTCATATTGCTAGATCACAGACAATGGCCAAACCCAATTCTCTTCCCTAAATGGTAACAATCTATGCTCTCCTCAGAATCCCGATCACCGCTATCCCACAGAAAGGGAGGCACAATTGGCTTTCCCCTGCCGGCCTGCCCCAAATCCGTGAAACGAGATCGAGATGGCAGCATGCGAAGAGCATGTACGGTTTCTACTCCGGCCAAATTGAAACAACAATCGATCCGTCAAGAGAAAACAAGGCAGGGCATCCTTACCGTGGAAAGGTGGGATGAACCCCTGATCGATCAGACGCGGCGCAGCCGGCTACCGCGGCCCGTCGGCGTGGTTGATATGGTCGCGAGGAGGATGAGGTTAGGGAGGCGCGATGCCGGGGACGGCCGTTTTGGCGGCTGGCGAGTGCGAGGATTAGGCAGCTCGGAACGGAGGAGGGTCGCGGGCGGCTCGTCGGAGGGGATCGGCGGCGATTGCAGGAGTGGAGGAAGCAGGAAACGGGAGGGGCCGACGATTGTTTTGTTTCTTTTTTCTTTTTTCCGGAGCGCGGAGCGCGGGCGGATGACGAGTATTGGGCGGACGGAAGGGAGTGTGTGGCGGAGCGCGGGGAGACCGAAAGGGACCTTATTGCCTTTTTAGCCCACTTTGGAATTTTGGATCGCAGGAGAAACGTGAGAAAATTCCTAGGAATTAATGGAAAAAGTCTACGTAACTCCCGAACTATGAGAGGTGGAATACATCACCCTCTGAACTACAAAACCAGATGTTTAACCCCCTCAACTATGCAATACTGTTTAAATAACCCCCGAAGCGGTTTCAGAAGTGGTTTTTACCACATGGCCGTTGACGTGGATGATGACATGGCAGTAAAGTCTACATAATCCCCCAAACTACTGAATATGGAATAATTCACCCCGAGCTACAAAATTAGATGTTTAACCCCCTCAAGTATATAATATCATTTAAATAACACCGTAAAGTGATTTTAGAAGCAATTTTTGGCACATGGCGATGGACATGGATGAAGACATAGCAATGGTCCACATGTTAGGTACGTCCTCTCCCTCTCCATGGCGGAGCGTCGCTTGAGCTCAGATTGGCCATCCCTAGGTTGTGGCACCATAGCATAAGAGCAAGGTCAGAGGATAAAGCACGACATCTAGATAGTGAAGATGGAGGAAGGAGAGTGAAGATGGTGTGCCTAAGATGTACGCTATTGCCATGTCATCATACAGATCATACGCTACGTGGCAAAAGCCACCTCTAAATAGACCTCTTTAGGACGTATTTAAATATTATTGTATATTCAAGGGAGTTAAACATCCAATTTTGTAGTTCAAGGGGTTAAGTATTCCATATTCGATAGTTTAGGGGGTTATGTAGATGTTTCTGCCACGTCATCGTCCACGTTAGCCGCCATATGGTAAAAACCACCTCTAAAACCGCTCCGGGGGTTATTTGAAAGGTATTCTATAGTTGAGGGGGTTAAACATCCGGTTTTGTATTTCGAGGGTGAAGTATTCCATCTTCGATAGTTCGGGGGTTATGTAGACTTTTTCCAGTAATTAATTAAGACAAAGAAATAACATAGCAAGATTTCCTTTGCAATCGATTCCATGAAAAAGGTACAGGAAAAAGAATACACTCCAACCTACTTTTTTTATGTTAGATAAGGCCAGAGTTCTTAATAAAATCCACAGGTGTGATTTACCATTCTCTTTCACATAAATATATTAAACTTTCCTTTTTTTTCTATACTTCAGCCGAACAATTTGTCAAAAAAAAATTATGTTTGTATTCTCTATTTTTAACAGCATAATTATTCTATTCCTATGTTTTCATGCATTTTTACCATCCTATATTTCAAGTATCTCTTTGCTTCTCTACTCTGCTCTCATCTCTTCTTATTTATCTCTCATATTTATCCTTGGCTATGTCCATATTATAAGTTTTATGTTGTCCCGTAGCATATGCTTCTTTTGGCCGTCCTACCTTGTGGCACCTTCGGTACGAACCACCTCTGCTCTCGGGTTTCGGTTTGTTTTCATGCACAACACTTCTTGTCAGGTTTTTCTTCTCCGACTTCTGTCTTTGCACACCCATGCGCCTCGCCACGCTCTAGCTTCACAGCACTCTCTGCGTTCGATTATCGCCCAGCGTCGTCATCGTTTTCTTCACCTAAATCAAGCGCAATGAACATCGCCATCNTACTGTTTAAATAACCCCCGAAGCGGTTTCGGAAGTGGTTTTTACCACATGACCGTTGACGTGGATGTTGACATGGCAGTAAAGTCTACATAATCCCCAAACTACTGAATATGGAATAATTCACCCCGAGCTACAAAATTAGATGTTTAACCCCCTCAAGTATATAATATCATTTAAATAACACCGTAAAGTGATTTTAGAAGCAATTTTTGGCACATGGCGATGGACATGGATGAAGACATAGCAATGGTCCACATGTTAGGTACGTCCTCTCCCTCTCCATGGCGGAGCGTCGCTTGAGCTCAGATTGGCCATCCCTAGGTTGTGGCACCATAGCATAAGAGCAAGGTCAGAGGATAAAGCACGACATCTAGATAGTGAAGATGGAGGAAGGAGAGTGAAGATGGTGTGCCTAAGATGTACGCTATTGCCATGTCATCATACAGATCATACGCTACGTGGCAAAAGCCACCTCTAAATAGACCTCTTTAGGACGTATTTAAATATTATTGTATATTCAAGGGAGTTAAACATCCAATTTTGTAGTTCAAGGGGTTAAGTATTCCATATTCGATAGTTTAGGGGGTTATGTAGATGTTTCTGCCACGTCATCGTCCACGTTAGCCGCCATATGGTAAAAACCACCTCTAAAACCGCTCCGGGGGTTATTTGAAAGGTATTCTATAGTTGAGGGGGTTAAACATCCGGTTTTGTATTTCGAGGGTGAAGTATTCCATCTTCGATAGTTCGGGGGTTATGTAGACTTTTTCCAGTAATTAATTAAGACAAAGGAATAACATAGCAAGATTTCCTTTGCAATCGATTCCATGAAAAAGGTACAGGAAAAAGAATACACTCCAACCTACTTTTTTTATGTTAGATAAGGCCAGAGTTCTTAATAAAATCCACAGGTGTGATTTACCATTCTCTTTCACATAAATATATTAAACTTTCCTTTTTTTTCTATACTTCAGCCGAACAATTTGTCAAAAAAAAATTATGTTTGTATTCTCTATTTTTAACAGCATAATTATTCTATTCCTATGTTTTCATGCATTTTTACCATCCTATGTTGAGGCCATAATACCAGGGTACCCGACCACAAGGATTGCCGACTACCGATTCCAAGACGACCAAGACTCCGAACAAGACACGACGACCAGATCGCAGGAGGGAAGCCCGAAGACAGTTCGAGTCCTACTAGGTTTAGGTCTGTTTTGTCTTGAAAGGCACGTCTCCCTGGGTATAAATAGCGGGGTCCTGTGCGTAGAGGGTATCGAACATCCAAGTTTGTATTCCACAATCCACCCGAGGGTACTCATTACGCATTGTAATCTGTACTCGACGAAATAATACAAGCAGCAACTGGACGTAGGGTTATTACTCGATCTCGAGGGCCCGAACCAGTATAAAAATCCCGTGTCTTCTGTTCATCACCGTGATCAATCTTCGCACAAAGCGGGGTGTCTGCCGGACAAATATCTGACGAGTACAACCTCGACAGAGGCGCGCCAGGTAGGGGCCCTTGCGTGAAGAAAGATCATGCCGATCGTCAACGGAGTCTGGTTCGCCGACGCGTCGAGTTCCTCGATGCCCTACATGCCCAGTTCCGTCAAGTCGGGAGCGATCGGGAGTTCTGCTTCCGCTTCCGATCTCTACGCTCACCGCCACCAAGTGCCTTCACGAGAGATCCGCTTCGGGGATCTTGTGTTCGAGCACCAGGGCGACTACGAGCTCAAGCTGACAGGGATCCACGATCCCGATCTCACATGCGCCGGTCGGGAGGTTTTCGCCACCTTCACGGAGCCTACTCCCGAAGACATTGCAGATCGCACTGCGCAGTTGGATCTCGACTACAGTGGATCTAGCAATGGGTCAGAACCATCTGAAGACCGCCGCATCCATGTGCTGAATGCAAACGGGGCAGGGGCCGCCGCCGAGTCATCTAGCTCGCGTCGAACCGTGCCTCCTCCACGTTTGGACAGCGCACCAACGCTTCAAACGGCTAGAACCCGTACACAACATGTTGCGTCCTCTTTGGCTCCCCGAGATCTCAACAATGATTTCCGGGCCGTCGAACAGGACAATATACAGATCCGAACCCTCTTGGAGACAATGGAAGCAATGGCCGAAGGGACTCCAATGGCCACCATAGCCAAAAGGGCTCGAGAAGCAGCGGACAAAGCCAAGGAGCACATCGAGGCCGCCGCTGCCGCACCACCGGCTCCGTCAAACAGACCACGTGAACCACAACCGGTTCGGTCCCGATCTGTTAACAGACGACCGCACTATCGCCCGCGTGAAGGGCGCGACATGAGGCCGCAGCTCGAACGCAATCGTCGCACTCGCGACGCTCGGGAAACTCTCAATTACAACCGAGATTACCGAGCACGTGAGGGCTACTACCGGTCCTATCCAGAATCGCCGCCACGTGACTCCCGACCAAGCATGGGGGGATGCCTGGCGTACTCCCCAGCCCTGCGCAAGGTCAGGTGGCCCGAAAAGTTCCGTCCTACTAGCATCGAGAAGTATGACGGGACAACCAACCCCCGCGAGTGGATCCAGATCTATTCCACGATCATCGACGCCACCGGGGGAGACGACTACGTGAAAGCCAACTACTTGCCGACTGCTCTGCAGGGATCAGCCCGAACATGGCTCATGAACCTGCCCGAAGCAAGCATCAAGTCATGGACCCATCTTCGGGAGACGTTTGAAGCCAATTTCCAAGGCACCTACAAACGCCCCGGACATGAGGGAGATCTGCTCAACTGTGTGCAGAAGCCTGGAGAATCCCTCCGGGACTACATCCGCAGATTCAGCGACACCCGTAACACCATCCCCGACATGGTGGATGACCGGGTGATTGTAGCCTTCAATCAAGGTTGCAAGGACGAGCGAACGGCGGAGGAACTTGCCAAAAAGAACCCGAAGACAGTGGCAGAGCTATACGGGATCCTGGAAGAAACCGCCAAGATGGCGGATGCCCGAGCACGGGTCCATGGAAAGCCCGAACAAAGCCAGCCAGCCGGGGAAGGCAAGAAGAAGAACAAGCATAAACACAAGAAGCGCAAGACCGAGGGCGATGAAGTTATGGCGGTGGACAACAAGCCCCCGTACAGGCGTCAAGGCAAACCAGAAAACCTCCCGATGTACTGCCCGATTCACCGATCTACGAAGCATCACTTTGTGGACTGTACGGTGTACAAGAAGCAGAAGCAGGAGGAGGAGAGCCAGCAGAAAGGGGCTCCACGTGACCAGGCAGCTCACAACCCTCGTGGCGCAAACTACATGGATTGTGATGATGATCTAGATCTCCCCGAAGATCTAGAAATCGCCACAATCTTCGGTGGCTGTTCAACCCGAACCTCCAAGACCCAGCTCAAGCTGATCGAGAGGCAGATCAACAGCACCGAGCCCTGCAAGCAACTCTTGAGGTGGTCAGAAATCCCGATCTCATTTGATCAAAGGGATCACCCCGAGACGCTTTACGACGGGCCGCTACTGCCACTGTGCATCAAGCCATGGATCGGGCCCCGCAAGATCGGGCGAACCCTGATCGACAGTGGAAGCGCCCTCAACCTCCTGTTTGTCAACGCCTTTGACGAACTTGGGATCCCGAGAAGGTCCTTGTCCCCTGTGGAGAAACCTTTCTACGGGGTCATACCGGGCATTCAAGCCTATCCCTTGGGGAGGATCGATCTGCAGGTAACCCTCGTAGAGGGCAAAAACCTCCGATCAGAGTTCCTCACCTTCGAGGTGGCTGACATCACGTCGGCCTACAACTGCATCTTGGGTCGGCCGTTCCTGAAGAAATTCATGGCGGTCGCTCACTTTGCGTACTCCATGATCAAGGTCCCGGGGCCGCTGGGCCCGATCACCGTCTATGGCGATCGCAGTGGCGCGGTCCAGTGCGACATGAAGACCCTGGACATGATCAAGAGTCGCGAGCAGGCTGCCGAACCTGCCAAGAAGAAGACAAAGAGCCAGCCAAAGGCACCCGCCAAGGGGGCATTGGCTGAAACCTCCCGAGCAGCTGAGAACCGGTCAAAGGCCAAGGGGAAAGAAGTTCCCGAACAGGAGCCCATCGGGGAACAACAGCTCGTCGGGGGACAGGAAGCTGACAACCGAGCGGCCGAGCAACAGGCTGTGGTGGACCAGACCCCACTCAGGGGGACGCCGCCGCAGGCTGCTGGCGATTCAACGGCCAACGCCACACCAGTCGAGGCGCCGGCCAGGCGAACAGAGCCAGGCACGAAGGCGGTAACCCTTGATGAGACGGACCCGACCAAGACCACCCAGATAGGTCTTGGCTTGGGTGACAAATAGGAACTCGAGCTCATTGCTTTCCTCCGGGCAAACGCAGATGTGTTCGCTTGGGAACCATCTGACATGCCCGGAATCCCCAGGGAGGTAATCGAGCACAAGCTTGGCATACGAACTGGCACCCGACCAGTCAAGCAAAAGCAAAGAAGATATACCCCGGAGAAGCGAGACGCCATTAACGAAGAAATCAACCGACTACTCAAAGCCGGCTTCGTTCGAGAAGTCCCTTTCCCGGAGTGGCTGGCGAATCCAGTCATGGTGAAGAAGCCCAACGGAACGTGGAGGATGTGCGTGGACTACACAGATCTGAATAAAGCTTGCCCGAAGGACGAGTATCCATTACCTAGGATAGATCAAATTGTAGATTCTACCTCTGGATGCGAATTGCTTTGTTTTCTAGATGCCTATTCGGGGTATCACCAAATCAGCATGTGCATTGACGATGAGGAGAAAACTGCATTTGTAACTCCCTTCGGTGTTTATTGCTATATAAAGATGCCTTTTGGTCTGAAAAACGCAGGTTGCACTTATCAAAAATGTGTTCACATTGTTCTTGAAGGCCAAATCGGCCGAAATGTGGAGGCATACATAGATGACATCGTTGTAAAAAGTAAGTTAAAGGGCGATCTAATCGCTGATTTAACCGAAACTTTCAACAACTTGCGTAAAAACAGGATGATGCTCAACCCCGCCAAGTGCACCTTTGGTGTATCATCGGGTAAGCTCCTCGGTTACCTTGTTTCCCAACGAGGTATAGAGGCAAATCCTCATAAGATCAAGGCACTCGACGACATGAAGTCTCCACGCAGCCGCCACGAGGTCCAGAAGTTGGCAGGAATGATGGCGTCCCTAAGTCGATTCGTGTCCAAGTCAGGCGAACGAGGTATGCCATTCTACAGATTGTTGCGTAAAACTGATCGTTTTGAGTGGTCGGCAGAAGCAGAAGAGGCGTTCCAGGCATTTAAACAGTACCTGCGGAAAATGCCCGTACTGGTCCCGCCAAAGCCACAGGAAGAGATGTTGTTATACGTAGCAGCTACACCGACTGTTGTCAGCACTGTTCTGGTGGTTGAAAGACCAACAGAAAAGTCTACAACACAACACCCCGTTTACTTCGTAAGCGAGGTGCTGCATGATGCCAAAACAAGGTACCCTCAGATTCAGAAATTACTGTATGCTGTGCTAATGACTTCCAGGAAACTCAAGCATTATTTTCTGAGCCACAAGATCAAGGTCGTGTCAACTTTCCCCCTAGGCAACATTTTACATAATCGAGATGCCGTGGGGAGGGTCGCGCAATGGTCTGTGGAGCTGGGGGCTTACGACGTTGAATTCATACCCAGGACTGCCATCAAATCGCAGGCTCTGGCAGATTTCATCGCAGAGTGGACTAACCCCGAACCTGAAGAGGCTGCCCAAAATCCCGAACACTGGACAATGTTCTATGACGGGGCATTTTGCAAAGCAGGCGCGGGGGCCGGGGTGGTCCTGATCTCGCCACATAATGACATCATCAGGTATGCTTTACAAATCAATTTTGTTGATCCAACTCCTACTAACAATGTTGCTGAGTACGAAGGACTGTTGACAGGTCTCCGCATAGCTGCATCTCTTGGTGTCAGAAGGCTGCTCGTGAAAGGGGATTCCGAGTTAGCTGCAAAGCAGGTCATGAAAGAGTACAGTGCGCGGAGCGAGGTCATGGCTAAGTACTTGGAGGCATATAGGCGGATGGAGAGCAAATTTGATGGGCTTGAAGTACAGCACGTGAAGAGGGAATTCAATGGCGACGCAGACAAGCTAGCAAAGGCAGCTGCAGAACGCACACAGCTCCCAGGTAACGTCTTGCTTGAAGTCCTTACTAAACCTTCTGTGTCGGTTTCACTACCGAACCTAAAAACTGAACCCGCCAAGGGATCAGTTTCTACAACCAACGAATCCGCCAAGGAGTCTATGTTGGTCGGTACGGCCCGAGCTGCCGCTCTAGTTGGAAACGAGGAGAACTGGATGGATCCAATCCGGGCGTACCTCACAAACCAAGCTATTCCGGACGATGATGCTACATTGGAGAAAATCCATCGTAAAGCCAAGAACTATCAATTGGTTGACGGTCGATTATACAAGCTAACCCGCAATGGAATGCTCCTCAAATGCATCACACGGACCGAGGGCATTAGTTTGCTCCACGACATCCACGGAGGAATCTGTGGATCACATGCTTCTCCCCGATATCTAACAGGGAAAGCATTCCGACAGAGCTTCTACTGGCCTACAGCTCTTCAAGACGCAAGCGATTTAGTGAAAAAGTGTGAGGCATGTCAATTCTTCGCACGAAAACAGACTAAACCTGCGCAAGCTCTAAACACTATACCTTTGTCATGGCCCTTCGCCACTTGGGGTATAGACATCCTCGGGCCTTTTCCAAGGGCTGTCGGGGGATACAGATTTCTGTTCGTCGGTATTGACACATTTACAAAATGGGTCGAAGCCGAGCCTGTTCAGAAAATCACTAAAGAGGCCGCTGTGAAATTCCTACGGAGTATTGTCGTACGATTCGGTGTCCCGAACAGGATAATCTCTGATAATGGAACACAGTTTAAAAGTAAAAAGTTTTATGATTTTTGCTACGACCACGGAATCAAGCATGATCGGTCATCGGTAAACCACCCGAAGACAAACGGGCAAGTAGAACGTGCCAATGGCATCGTGCTCCAGGGCATCAAGAAGAGGATTTTTAACAGATTGCAAGCTTACGACAAGCGCTGGATTCATGAAGTCCCGACAGTACTCTGGTCAATGAGGACCACTATGAATCGGGCAACAGGCGAAACACCCTTCTTCTTGGTGTATGGAGCAGAGGCGATTCTACCATCCGACATCCGGCTACAAGCCCCCCGTGTGGCAATGTTTTCAGAAACTGAAGAGCCTGATAGGCGTACTGATGAGCTAATCCTCCTGGAGGAGGCTCGCGACGCAGCTGCTTTTAGAGTAGCTCAATATCAGCAAAAATTGCGACAGTACTACGATGCTAATGTTCGGCAACGAAGCCTGTGCATTGGAGACATGGTGCTCAAACTGGATCAACGCACCAAGGACAAAAATAAATTGTCCTCTCCATGGCAAGGACCGTACATCGTAGTAGATATCGCCCGACCAGGAGCCTACAGGATCGCAGAGATCGATGGGGACGTACTGCCAAACACGTGGAATATGGATCAACTACGCAGGTTCTACGCTTAGACAATGAAGATCGTGCACAGTTCTAGACCGACCATCAGGTTTGGCAGGTATAAACCATCGTCTGCGTCGCCTACAGCGCCAACAAAAAAAAAAGATAAGTTCTATATACTCTACTCACCCTCGCTTTTATGCTCGGGGGCTGGGTTTTCTATTTTCTATTTTGTTTCTACTCTTTGTTACCATACTGCATATACTAACAAAGAGCCGGGGACTACCATGCTGAAATTTTCTTTTCAGACCTATTCTATGCGTCCCGAGCTCTACGCTCGGGGGCTCCCCATGTGATCGGGAAGTTTCTTGCAGTTTGTACTTCTAGACTCTTTTTCAGCATGCCAGCATGACTGTAAAAGAGCCCGGGGGCTACTACGGTACTACTACCATGCAAGAAGGGCTTTTTAATTCAAGAAAGCTAGGCAGACGCTAAAATTACCGAACACCATGACTACAAGGAATTACACAGTTCAGCAGGCCGCCCGAGTCTCAGCAACTAAACAATTCCGGAATAGCTTATGGTAACGGGATTTTTGGCTATGACAAAGCTATCAGTTAAAAAGATCCATGAAAACATGCATGCATATGTTTAGCAAAACTAAATCATTTTCTAAACTGTTAAAGTCTTGTCCTATTACAGGAATTCAGCACAATGTTCAGGGTGATTCTTCCGAATCACTCAGGTGGAGACCAAGTTTCTTGACAAAAGATTCAACTACTGGGTTAAGACTCTCAAACATTGCCGCGGCATCTGACGCCGAACACTTGAAGCCTTCTGAGAGCACAGAAACGTCCAGATTTGGGATATGGCTCTTCAAAGCCCCGACGGTGTGAGTTGCAGCAATGCAGGAACCTTCCGTCAGCCTGGATTCCAAGGACGAGCTATGCCTTTCTGATGCTTCAAGGCGGGCAGTCAGATCAGCCAGTTTCCCTTCCAGATCCGAGTTCTTCCTTCTCGAGCAATTCAATGCTCTTGGAGTCAGCTACAGGATCAAAGGCAGCATATGAACGAAAGTTCAAAAGTAAAGATTCAATAAGCGAAGTGTAAGCTTTAGATTACATACCTTCTTTCTCGGACTGGAGAACAGTCACCTGGGCTCCCAGTCTGATCACAGATGCTTCAGCAGCAGAGGCACGAGCGTCCAGCAAACGCCATTGCTCTTCAGCTATCGAAAGCACGCTATAGATCGGGCCCAGGGGCGTCGGGATGGGTCCTGCAATCTCCGCAGACTTCTCTGAGTCATCGGGTGGTGCTGCCGAGTCCAGCTCGGGAGTTTTCTCCTTAACAGATGGCTTGACAGGAGGAGAGGCTGTGGGATCGGGTCGCCTGAATTCCCGAACAATCAACGTACAGTGAAAATAACATTTGAGAAAAAATGTTCGTACATATTCAAAGATTGTCAAAGCTCTTACTTGGCTGTCGGAATGTTGAATTTAAACCTTTTGGCACCAGCAGTCAGCTTTGATAATGGCCTGGTCGGACGAGTTTCCTGTCGAGAAATCTCCCGATCATGTTTAGCTTTGGATATACGGTCAAAGGCTGCGAATAAACGCCCGAATACGATCATGCTTGGTACCTGGGCGACAGGACGAGGCTGATTGTGACTGGGCTGCCGACTGGCTGACCCTGGCGATCCAGAGACTTCCGAATCTGGAACTATCCCCTCCACACTGCGAGAGCGTTTCCGAGTTCGGGGGATATTCGCCTGGGGGCTGCTCGGGATCTCCTTTTCTAAACCAGGTGATAGTTCGGGTGGATTGTTGATCGGGGCCCTGGTACCCTGATCAACAGGCTGCTCGCCTTCCTCTTCAACATTGATGGCACCGCTCTGAGGAGGGGCGTCAACAATGGCTGGAGTCTGGTCGGGAGAAAAGAGAAATGTTATATCATAGTCATACAAAAAAAAGAAGCTTTTTCTGAGAAACAGTTTACCACTGGAGGAGGGTTCTCAGCGCTATAAGGTAATGGGACGTCTTCCCAAACCGGGATGCCAGTCCCGAACATCTTGATCAAGCGTTCGAGCACTTCTGACTCTGGGACAACTGTTAGTTAAGAGTCATGAACTCAAATGACCGAACTAACTCAGAAAAACAGCTGAACAGAAAAATAAATGCTCACCGTCAGGTTTCATCCTGTTCGGATCATTGACGCCCGTGAATGTCCAGGCATATCGGTCGTGAGTCATGAGCGGAATGAATCTCCATCTAATGAAGATTTCCGCCACATGAACTGCCGTCAGACCTGTGTTGCGGAGCTCCACAATCCGGTCAATGTGCTTTTTCATCTCAGAAGTGAGTCTTGGCACGGCCTTGACCTCATCCTTGAGATTCGGCATCAAGTACTTCCCTTTTGCCCGCGAGGCTTGGGGAAGGGTGATGTAAATCCAGTGACGTTCATATCCTTTCCAGCTATCTTTGACTGGAAAGGGAATGTAAATCTCCCGATTTCTCAAGGAGAAACTGATGGACCCGATCATCATCTGATTCTTATAGTATGAAGGGATGTAAAAATACCTCCACAGCAGCAGTGAGGGTTTAATTCCTAACCAGGCTTCGCATAAGAAAGCAAAGACGCTAAGCATTGTCACTGCGCCAGGCTTAAGATGCACAAGCTCTATTTGGTAATATTCACAGACGCTGTGGAGGAACTCAGACGGGAAAACCCCGAATCCGCAATGAAAGAATTCCAAGAACACCACCATCTCGAGAGTGTCCGGGGTCGGAAACATCTGACCTTTGGCATGCTGTCGAGGGAAGAGTTCGGCGCTTGGGAGTAATCCAAGATCTTCTAGCTTCTGCAGGTTTTTCTCCGTCGTGGTTGATTTCTTCCAGTATTCATTCGCAGTAGGGATCGTATTTCCACTGCGAAGTTCGCGTCCGGTCGCGGCGTTGCTCTGGTTCTCAGTGGACTCGGTGCCGGAAGATGACTGGTGCGGGGATGCCATGGCGGCTGGAAGACTAGGCAAGGTTGGAGGAGCAGATGAACAGTGGTTGAGAATGGCGAGTGTTTTGTGGATGTGAACAAGGAAGTCGAAGTCCCAAATAGATCTCAAGCGGCCGCGCTTGGGGGCTTTATGGTTCTGCGAGGGAGCGCGAACCCCGAAAAACCTGCCCTTGAGCCGCGCGATCCGCAGTGACTGTTGGGTCAAAAAGATTCTTTCCTTTTTCTGCGGCATGCGTCGTTTCGAAGACTGTGCAGGTCAGATTCAATGCATTTAGAATTGTTGGCTTACAAGGGAAGCTATCAGTTTTAAATGACCGAACATTTAGTGTGAAGCGAGGAGATCTCCCGATCATGTTTAATTGGGATCAAATTTCCCGAACACACTAGAGATTATCGGTCTGTTCGGGAGAAAGAGTTTATTCGGGATGATTTGTTCTGGATGAATAATTTCCTAAACAGATTGACTTGGGCAAAATATTCAGAGCATGAGAAATTCGAAATTACATCCATCAAGTGAAATTTCTTCATTACATTCAAAAGAGGGAACATTTCACAATGGATCGATAATTATCCTAAAATCAAAATCCTAAAGCGCCCTGATCTTGGGTTGATGAATATCAACTGCTGATCAGGGCGATGGCGTAGTCTCCGGTGGATCTTCATCTATCGCGTTCTCTTCTTCAGAGTCGCTGACGAGATCCACGAGCGCTCCGTCCCCAGGAATCCCGATCAGGTCGCGGTTCAGGGAGACGAAGAGGCGCCGGGCGAATTCCTCGTCGCCGCTGGTGTCCACCGGAGCAGAAGACGAAGATGCGCCTGCGTCCGCCGCCTCTGGCTTCAGCCGGATCCCGCTCCCTCCTTGCTTTGGCTCATCGTCGGAGGAGAGGGAGATAGGGGACGCCGGGGCTGGAGAGGAAGGCGCAGGGCGTTTCCCGGCGGCAATGCTCGACGGAGCAGCCTCGGGAGACGGCGGAGCAGCCTCGGGAGACGGTGGCGCTATCACCGGAGCCTCCACCTCTGGTGGCTCGACCTCGACTCCTTCATCCCCATGCCAGGGGAGAGCCAGGAGCGGAGCCTGAGGAGGAGCGACGGGTGGTGTCGGCGCCGGCGGGTCCTCCGGCTTGTCAGGCGGTTGTTCGCCGGAGCTGCGAGGGGAGTTTCCAAAGAGGAGGCGAGGAAGCTTGAATCTACTACTAAGCTTTTTCTTTCCCATGGCGAGGGGAGGGGAAAGGTTTGGAATGGAAAGTTCAAGTACGAATCAATCCAGGAGATTTGATATTTAAAGACCCAGAGATGCAACGCTTCGTGCGGGATTCGAGGAGCCGGAGCAGAGCCGTACCGCGTGCACTGCTAAAGTTCCGGGAGACGTGCGGAGTGGGTTTTAAATGCACTGGGCAGCAGTTACATCACTCCTGGGGCGTTTCGTTTTCCAAGACGGAACAGTTCTTTTATATTATTATGGCTGATATTTTCTTTGACCTTATCATTCAGATGCAGGTTTCCACATTCAAGAGTTCGGGAACTTTTCTGGCTCTCGTGATTGACGAGATATTCTCATATCCAGAAATCGCCCGAAGAGCAAAAAGACCCGAAGACTATTGAACGATCAACCTTTTCTGAACAAGATAAGCTCGGGGGCTACTGTTGAGGCCATAATACCAGGGTACCCGACCACAAGGATTGCCGACTACCGATTCCAAGACGACCAAGACTCCGAACAAGACACGACAACCAGATCGCAGGAGGGAAGCCCGAAGACAGTTCGAGTCCTACTAGGTTTAGGTCTGTTTTGTCTTGTAAGGCACGTCTCCCTGGGTATAAATAGCGGGGTCCTGTGCGTAGAGGGTATCGAACATCCAAGTTTGTATTCCACAATCCACCCGAGGGTACTCATTACGCATTGTAATCTGTACTCGACGAAATAATACAAGCAGCAACTGGACGTAGGGTTATTACTCGATCTCGAGGGCCCGAACCAGTATAAAAATCCCGTGTCTTCTGTTCATCACCGTGATCAATCTTCGCACAAAGCGGGGTGTCTACCGGACAAATATCTGACGAGTACAACCTCGACACTATATTTCAAGTATCTCTTTGCTTCTCTACTCTGCTCTCATCTCTTCTTATTTATCTCTCATATTTATCCTTGGCTATGTCCATATTATAAGTTTTATGTTGTCCCGTAGCATATGCTTCTTTTGGCCGTCCTACCTTGTGGCACCTTCGGTACGAACCACCTCTGCTCTCGGGTTTCGGTTTGTTTTCATGCACAACACTTCTTGTCAGGTTTTTCTTCTCCGACTTCTGTCTTTGCACACCCATGCGCCTCGCCACGCTCTAGCTTCACAACACTCTCTGCGTTCGATTATCGCCCAGCGTCGTCATCGTTTTCTTCACCTAAATCAAGCGCAATGAACATCGCCATCAAGATGAATTAGCAGTACTGTAAGTTCTGTTTCTCTTTCAAGATGAATTGCTTCTAAATCTATTTCTATTCGTTTCCGACCACAATTCCTAGACCACTTGTTCACAATCTGATTTATTCCACCAGCTTGTCCATTTTTCCAAATGGACTGCACAACTCTAAGCGGGACATCAAATTTCTCTGAAACTGCCTTTGTAACTCCACGGCGCAGAATGGGAGGGTCAGTTCTTGCCAACAACTCTAGGTACACGGCAATCTTTAAATCATCTGTATAGAACCTCCTTTTGTTGCCACTGGAACCTGCATCAAACAGCATCAAGACCTTGCACAACAGAAATATTAATGAGATGTCTGAATGGAACTAACCTGCATCTGTTGATGGACCTTGCAGAAATGTTAATGAGATGTCTGAAACAGAAGCATCTCCTTGCACGACATCTGCATATGGACCTTGCACTCCATCTACATCACCCTCTCCGTCTGCTACAGTAACATGCACGTCCTCTCCTTGCACTGCATCTGCTGCAGCATGATGTCCATCTCCGTCTGCTACAGCAGCATGCACATCCTCATCTCCTGCTTGGTCTGAATACAAAAAAAAAGACACCGATCAAGAAAAAAATCAGATCATAGAAAGAAGGAAGGCTTGGGATGGAAACGAAAAAATATGGCTGAAAACACACCTTCGATTTCATCATTCCAAACCATATCATAATCAAGTTCATGAGCCGGGCCATCAAACTCTACAATGCCATCCCAATCTATGGGATTCAGTTGGCCTGATTCGGGTGCCTCTACATTCAGATCAACATCTAGTCCAGGCATTGTTTTTGATGTCTAAACAGAGAAAGAAAGGGGGAGAGCGAGAGCCTGCTTTCATTGTGTGGACGTAGTGATCCTCCAAAGGAACTTATATAGGCCATGGCAACGTGAAAACGAAATGCTAGATGGCGGCCAAAATTTGGAAGTTAATCACGTACTGGCGGCAAAAGAAGGAAGTATGGCGGCCAAAATTTGGAAGTTAATCACGTACGGGCGCGCGATTGCAACATTTGGGAAAATTTTCCCTGCGGGACGGCGTGACCCTGCGTTTTAAGCGCGCGCGTACGGTTGGCCGGGCGGGCTAACGGCGTTTTCGCGGGCGTGAGCGCGCGGTTAGCTGGGAAGCGAAACGGACGCAAAAATATTTACTGCAGCGCCGCGATTAAATGCAATACGGCGTGCCTTTGCTGCTCCTTGGTCTTTGCGCGAGAGTCTTAGACGATGCCGATAGATGGACGGAGGGAGTAGTATCTAGGGTGTTCATTCACATTTTGGGCCAAACTGCCTAAAACGAATTGCCGATTTTATTTCTTCACAAGGTTTAGGCTAACCGCGAATGAACACCCCTAGTAGACAAACGGAACTTAACAGTATGTGACATGTGTGGATACTCTATGTGAAGATGACAATGGGGCAGTGTGGGGTCGGGTCGGTGACCTCATCCCTACTATGATTCTCGATCTTCATTCCCAGTCATCCTCAAAATCCGTAACAGGGCAGAAAAAAATACTCCTAGTGGATCCATGTTGACGCTAGTTAGCGACACACTTTTAGTGCTATTTAAGTGGTGTTTTGGGACCAATTCATATACTAACCCGCCACTTGGCACTTGAAATAACCTCGTTTTTGCATATGCATGTATTTTTGGAGGATTTTGGTTTAAACAGGTTTTTGAGCTATAAATGAGCACTTTTGGACAAAGACCGAGATCATGCGTAGCGCGGAGGAATGAAGGTCATGTGACCCGGATTTCGTTTGCTCTCATCTATGGTGAACTAACCTCCAAAAATGAGGAAGGACAAAGACTTGAAGATAAGGTCAGATGACTTCGGGATCAAGGCGAATCAGGCAGACATATGGAAAGATATCAAGACCCGATCTTATCCCGAAGCAACCGACGTCAAATACCCACATACATTGGCAAATCAACTCCTGGAGGATCTAGAAGTTTGCACGCGAAAGATGGGGCCGAGGGGCCACAAAAAAGCCCTGGGCCAGCCGGCCCAGAGCGGTCCAGGCCGGCCGGCCTGGGTTGTTTCTGCGCCGCCTCGATCTCCCCTTCGAGTTACGGTTTTCTCGGACTATTTATAGCCCCGATGCATGAAGCCACGCATATCCATCCACCAGAACTCGGCGAAACCTAGGGCATACACCAAAATGAGACGACGGCCGCCGCAAGTCCTCGAAGTTGTCTAGGGATGGCTTAGATAACCCTAGCCTCCATGGCCTCCCTGCGTGGTTGTGCCATGGTGGAGTTTATGAGCAAGTTGGAGTCATCAATGGTATATATTCGGTGGTGATGATCCAAACACATCTATTATATGAGTAATGTTCTTTATGTCATCCGATTTCTTAGTGACTTGATAACTCCTTCTATGCTTTCTACCTATCATGAATATGATTATTTCTTAGTCTAATCCATGGTTAGACTATATAGCATGCTTTATATAATCATGGTGATTAGATCTAGTATGTCAACCCTTCATGATATCTAGATACGTTCACTTGTGGACGTGCCCTTGTAAAGTAACCACGCCGATAGGGAGCATCGTGACAGGGTGTGATCCCACGTAGGGTGGCGTTATCGGGAGGTTGACCGGAGGTAAGAGTTTAAAGATGGCTTTGGATGAGATGCATGATGCGCTTGCTCTATTTGTCTAGAACTACAACTAGAAGACGATAGACCCGTTTATCCTTTGGTTGCTTTTTACCTTTGCCCATGTTTATGGATGTGATCAACCTATACACTACACTCTTATCATATAGGTTTACCTTTATATGCAATCAACGCTTAATGCTAGAAATAGATCCGTTAAATTAGATGGAAAACCCTAGGTAGTTCATTGTCGATCCACGGATTGATAAACCTTGGATGAATACTCTAAGGAAAAAGCGACGATGATCCCTTACTGTTCACAATTGGCGTGTCTATGGATCGTCAACAATCCATGATCCCTAGCGGGGTCGCGTCGGGAGCGGAGGACAGAAAACATGACTAGGAGTCAAGGACAAGGTGCGATAGGATGTACAGGACGAAAGGTGCGAAGTGGGGGGGTGGAGGAGAGGACGGAAGATGGCACGGTGTAACAAGGGGTAGAGAATGGAAAGTGTCGTGGTGCAGTAAGGAGTCGAGGAGGACGCGAGAAGTAGGCGATGGCACGGCAAGGAGGTAAGCCTCAAACGCATTGCTCTCAGCTCGAGTAGAGGAAAGGGGCAAAGAGTGGCATGATACCTGAGGAGAGGACAATGTACATCGTTATGGGAGGTGTGTCAAATTTATAGGACTAAAAATGATGAAAAAATTATGTCTTGCTTCTGAAAATACGAAAAACGGGACATGAGTGTCCCTTATTTGTTAAATTGGAGAAAGTCCAATAAATACCAGTCTGACTACGTCACGGCCCAACACCCCATTTCTTGCGGTCTTGTTCTCTGCACCTCTGCCGCTTGCTAGACGCTAAGGCTGTCCGCACTGGTCGTCCTCTAAATGTATCCTCTAAAAGGAATATTCCGTCCTGGTCACCCAAATCTCATACTCTATACCAAATTCTCCCGCACCCGTCATACTCTAAATCCCATACTCTATCCCAACCACCCTATATTTTATTCAACCATCCCAACTACCATATCCTCTCTCTCCTCACCTTTTTCTTTTCCTTTTCTTTTTCTATCTCCTCCATTTTTTCTTTCTTCTTTTTTATTTTCTTTTTTTCCTTCTTTTTTTTCTTTTCTTTTTTTTCCTTTTCTTTTTTTCTTTTCTTTTTTCCTTCTCTTTTTTCTTTTTCTTTTTTTCCTTTCTTTTTTTTCCTTTTCTTTTTTTCCTTTTCTTTTTTCCTTCTCTTTTTTTCTTTTTCTTTTTTTCCTTTCTTTTCCACCGCCCGGCGCCGGCCTCTGGATTCTTCTCTCCCTCTCTCTCTCCTGTCTCTCCCTCCCTCCCTCGGTCCCTCCGGCCTCCCTCCTCTCTCTCTCTCACAGTCCAGAAGCCGCCGCCGATTGGAGAAAGGCCACGGGGCAGAGCGCGCCGGAGGAGAAGGGGCCGTGGGGCGCGCGGGCTGGGCTGTAGCGGTGGGCGTGTGAGCGGCGCTGCAGCGGTGGGCGCGCGGGCGGAGG
>CM014274.1:74003433-74043485 GCA_004135705.1 Alloteropsis semialata
TTCCTCCAGCGTCTACGGCGGAGCAAGGAGCAGCCGAGGGGCGACGGCGGCGGAGCGGAGGCCGGTGGCGCCGCGGTGGAGGGAAGAGCGCCGGTGGTTGGGGCGTCGTGTGGGTCCCACGCCACGGTGGCGCGTACCGCGTACCGCGCTTACCGCGCTACTGCGCTCAGAATAGAGGAAGCGGAGCCATCCGCGTGCGTAGCGGATGGCTCCCAGTACCCCGCTGCAGAGGTTTTTCCTCAAAACCGGTACTGCAGGAGACCCGTCGCGTATCCACTGCGGTCAGCCTAAGCACCCAGACCGTCCGTAGCTGCATAGCGTATCAAAGAGCAATGTATACTAGGCTGCAGGCATTGGTCAAGTACACTGTTCTTCTAGGACCGATTACAACGTGGTTAATAGAATCGTTGGTTGCCGGCTAAAACAAAAGGCCATGTCACTCAAGTAGGGACAGTGGTGGTGGCAGACCCCACCATCCTTTAATACTCTCCGTGTTGTAGCAGCGACGCGAGCAAATATGAGCACAGGCAACTGTGAAACAGTGTGTTCATCCACTTTCTGCCGAAGCCGTGTTTAGTTGGTGGCCGAAAAAATTTGCAGGGTATTAAATGCATCTTTGACTAATAATTAAGGGTATTAAATAATGTCAGTTTACAAAACTACCTCCACAACCTCTAGTAAATTTCCGAGACGAATCTAATGAGGCCTTTGACCGCATGATTAGAGGATGATTAGAAGATGGTTACTGTAGCATCACTGTAGCAAATCATGGATTAATTAGGCTCATTAGATTCGTCTCGGAAAGTTACGCTCATCTGTGAAGAGGTTTTGCAAATAGACTTCATTTAGTACTCCATGCAAGAAAGATTCCTTTTTGCAAATTTTTTCGGCCTCCAACTAGCAGGTCCAACACACGGAGGATAAAAAGAGGTGGCCTTAGAGAAAAGTGACTGGCCATGTAGATAGAGAAGAGATGAGACTACTACGCTCCCAACCCAAGCCAATGCTTGTGTATTCATCGTGGCACCACCATTTCTACTCCTCCGAAAAAGTTTGCTTCATTTTTGTCCACTAGTAAGGTGCACGTGCGGCACGCACGTGTTTAAATAAAAATAATATAAAATATTTATAAAATATAATGCTATATAATTATTATAATTTGTGCATACGGATGAACCCTACATGCCAAAATAATCCAAAACAGCCATGAAACTAATATAATTAGCTTTTTAACATCACACATCCGTCATAGTTAAAGCTTATGCTTTACGCAAATAGAACACATCCATCAAGATTCATTTATATTTATAAATCGGTCATCATAAAAATAGGAACGACCCATCATATTCAAGAATTTATATTTCAACAACCCAGCTTATTCTAATCAAAATATTTAAAAATTGTAACAAAAGATGTATCAATTGATCCACTATCAGTCTAGATCCCCTCTTTAGATTGAGTGGCTGTCTCATGGTTGAACTTCGTGAGATACAACTTATCTTCCATGATCAGATAACCTGAAAAAAAATGCTGATGCTAAAACATAAATTAAAATAGAAACATCCAACACAAATTTTTCACCAGTCTTATAACCAAAATAAAACCTATCAACCCAACATGTGGACTCTGATGATACCTTTCACTGATGGTGCCAAGTTTCTTTATTCAGTATTGTATATCTTGGGAATAAAAAATTGCAAGTTACAGCAATTGCACAACCTGCTCATGTTGTTGCATGAATAATAGAAGATGCAATAGATAGTCAACAAAATGATTACTCAGAATAGCAATTTGAGAAGACGTGTAGTTTTTATTTATCCATGTAATGATCCTGGTAAAGGTCCTATCCCTCTCTCATCTCTATTTCTCCTTCGCTGCAATTACCTAAATCCAAGTGTAGCTCGTTGTCTGAGGAATTGTGGACCACCAGACCCAGTCTGCAGCTGAGGCTTATAAGTAACACCTAAAGTGGATAGATGCCTTTTTCCCTTTTGAGCAACACATAATGGTAGAAGTCAACTTTTTTCATGTTAAATATCATCTGGCCAGTTAATGCCTAACTATTTGTATGTTTAAGTTTTAACTGTATGCAGAGAAGATCAGACAGAGTTGAAATAGTTAAATGAAAGCAGCTAACAAATAGAAACTCCTCTAATGCAAGAATATTTTGAATCTGCAAGAATTCAGACTTAACGAACAATCCCAAGAAAATAATCAATGCTCTGAATCTGTGAGAAACAAGACTGAAAGAATAGCCTCAATAGTACACTTGCTCCTGCAGTATATATAATCCAAATAGGTTCAGTAGAAGTCTGGGGCTTGTTCTGTGAATTAGCAGTTAAAAACAAAGATTTTTTTAGTAATTACAGAAACAAATTTAAACTTGAATATTCACAAGCAAGAAGAGATATATGCTTATCAAATTACATAATGATGTGAAGAGAGGTATCTCACTCAAAGAGCCACTGCAATTCCTAGAACCGCTACTACACCTCTAGATTCAAAAGTTTAGTGGTCTAAACTTTCTTAATCTTGGGTCATAGCCTGAAGGTGCCATATTGCTGAGAGTCATAAGAAAATTGTGATACAATTTCAGAGATTTCAAATAAATGTAGTGCCTACAAAAATGCATTGTAGGTTCTGACCGAGGTTACCGCTGATGGTGTCATGATTGGTTAGAAGACTGGTCATTCCCTACTGGTTCAATTATAGAAAACACACATACAATTATTAAAGAGAAAATAAATATATCAAAAGAATATTTTAGAGAGATAAGAAAATAATTAGAAACAAGCCATCTGGAAAAAATATCTCCTTGTGGTGGGAACTTTATCGAATACCTTAGCTCGAGATCTGAAATTTAGCTCTGTATGAACAAGTCATCTGGAAAAAAATATTTTTATGGCATAAAAAAGAACATCTTCACATAGGAATATTTTTCTTTTACAAATGAAGTAAATCCATTGATGTTTAAGACTTTTTAGCTAACATTTTTACCTTCAGGAAGCATAGTAGCTCAATCTATATTCTTCTTCTGTTTTCCTTCTTTCATCAAATATACTCCTTCTCTATTGATGAAGCTAAGCAGGGACTCCCCACCTGCCAGACTGAAATGAAACAACAACGGGAGAGCTGCCTCGAAGTCTCGCCATGCATAATTCATTAATATACGCATGTAAACCAGTGGTATATACACAGAAATCATATACTCAACTCTAATTTTACATTGCACTAATGTTCTAATTCACGCGTTAGCCATATTCCTACTCAGCATTTGAGCACCTTCTTGGATCATATCTAAAAATATGTGTGATTGTTCATCATTATCAACAAATCATACCAGGCCTGAAGTACACTGCAAGAATTGAACTTCTAACTTTTCAACAGATTATTCTTCAAAGACATCACTACTAAAATATATGCCTTATCTTCCCATCAAACTCTAGCATCTCTGAGCAGCACCTTGAAAGTAAATCATTATATGGAGTTGGTTGCCATAAACTTAAGAGGAGCAACACTATAAACATAATGTTTCAATATTGTCAGGAAGTGCTCCGTAGCAGCGGAATGATAGTTTGTAAAATTCACAATTTGCTGTAACAACAACACTGTCCCAAAGCTATTTGAGCCCAACTCAAACTACTGAACAATCCATTTTTCCATTCAACTTTCAAACTATTGTAAGGTGGCTCTAAATTACATGCACAAATGATCCTTATACATCAGTTTAGTTGTACCACACATCAATTTCAAGCATGCAACCGTCAATTTTCAGTAAAGCATTGCAGACTGAAACAGAACGAGCAAAGATGAAAGTATTGGGAAGAACATTGGCTTGGGCTTTAGTAATTAGAGAACTTATCTGTGCAAGTACAAAAATTGATGCTAAGGCTCAGCAGTCATGCCGTGCAGCGAAATAAATCTCGTGACCGAACCCTAGCCCAGGAATCAATTCAATTGGGGAGAATTTTAAAAAAAAAGTAAGGAGAGGAGAGAGCAGTATGACTTGCCTGGCAGCGACATCGACCAACACAGCATGCTTCAGCGACGCCGAGCTCCCAGGCTATAGCGGCGCAAGCCGCCACCGCTTCCATTTCCCCTGATCCACCCAATGCCTAGGGTTTGGCCATCTAACCCTCAGCTGCAAGGTCACCTTCACTGTAAGCCATCTAGCAATTGAACCGATGAGTCAGCGATGTGAGCTCTGGCTATGTTTCTCAATGTAAACCCTCTCTATATCTTGCATGGGCAGTTCATCATATACAACTAACCAAATTTGAATGAAAAATAATCATATGAGGCAACAGATAAAGCGAGGCACATTATTTCAGAGATGCAAGTGTCAGCTTCCATCCAACCCACAGGTAATTGGGGTGTTGGGCTACTGGACCACAAAACCAACTGGGAAGCAAACCAAAAAAATTAGCACATCAACTAATCAGTTCCAAAGGGAAACGGTCAAATGGGAACCAAGCAAAGTGAAGCACCTTGTTAAGTCCTACAACTGCATGCTTCCATCCAACCCACTGTTAGAATGTTGCCACCAACATAGACCTCCATCTATCGTGGCAAATGAAACAAGAGAAGACAAGAGAAAAGAAAATTCAAGCAAGAAGAACTCAGAAGCAGTATAGCATCCTTAATTTAGTGAAGGAGGATGTCTGTATCAGAACTTATAACAGGACCTGGACCTAGAAACAGAGGCAATGCTATTTTCTGAATCACAATTGTTGAACTATCATGAAATTTCTTCTATTTTCTGAATCACAATTGTTGAACTATCATGAAATTTCTTAACTGGTATGTGGTAGCTGTGTAGGAAAGAAATGTAAACACATGAGGGTGCTATGCAATTTAGTTCGTCCAGCATACCTGGGTCAAAAACAATGTGCTAATACCCTGGAATTCTATGTCCCTCAACAATCAATACATCAATTATGAATAGTCGCAAATTTGGATGTTTAAGTTCTGCAATAATTGACAAATTCCAAGGGCAACATATGTCACATTTCCTAAGAGACATTTCAACGAACACTTCCACTGCTAGACACGGACTGACGGAGGCCCGTGGGGGGTCAGAGGCACGGAAGCTGCACCCTTCGATCACGACGCCGGCATGTTGCGAGGGCGAGGGCGCGAGTACATGAACCGCGATCAGCCGACGGCGCCGTGCCGCCGTCACGACGAGCCGCGGGTGCGCTCGTTGCCTCGTGGGTGCCTGCTGCCCACCTCCCCGCGACACCAATTGCGCCCAAAAAAGAAAGACAAACGAGATTGAGGAGATCGCCGCGCTGACAGAATCAGGAAGACGACGAGATGCACAGTGCACCGGCGGCGCTGCGTGCGTACATACCTGCGGCTGCGGGGCCCCTCGCGGTTTCGGGGCCCGGGGCGGCCTCCCCGCTCGCCCCCCACTCAGGGCCGGGCCTCGCCAGGCGTCGTTGGGTTGGGCATGGGAAAGGCTCGCGACCGCGGCCATTGAGCAAAGGAGGCACGAAGAGCTCGGCCTCCCCTGCGCGTGGTGTCGAGGCGGCGGCGGCGAATTGGGAGGTACTGGATGCGACGTGGGCTACGATGTAACTCCTCGTAGGATGAGGAGCGCGCGCGTGGCGGAGACGGTGGGCAGGTCGAGAAGCGAGGAGCGGAAGTCGAACGCGCGCGCCTGGGCCACAGCCGCCATGGCGAACGAGGCGTAGCCGCCGCCGCCGCCGCGGAGAGGAGCGCTGGCGGGAGGGCGAGGTCGAGGATCACGACGAGCCACCGGGACGGCGGGGGTCTGCTTCTGCTCGGTTCCGGCGGCTTCAGTTTCATTTGTGTGCGATGCGACGAGGGGTACCTGTGCGAGGAAGGAAAGGCGAAGAGGAGGGGATCTACATGCGAAATTGACGGAGGCGGGTCGGGGTGGGTACAGGAGGCGGGTAAAGAAAAATCGTTGGTGAAAAAAAACAGCGAAAAAAGTATGAAACATTTTAGAAAGCGCGATTTTTTTCAAATGCCAAAAACTTTGGTCATTCTTGAGCCGACGTGTGGGCCTCAACCCGGGGATATGTGAGGGGGTATGGGTGTGTTTTAAAGTGGGAGCCATTTTCAATTGTTTTGGATCCTTATAGTATAGATCAAGCTCAGACTTTATCAGATGAGGTTGGTGCCTATTTCATCCAATAAGATGACAGACGTTGGAGTTCATCTATACTATAAAGAGTGAGAGATTTGATGTCAAATCCTACACAACAATAAACCTACCCTCACCTCACTAGACGCCCATTTGGGCCCACCCGTAAGGCAGGACGAAGACCAAAAGGGGGGGGAGAACGATTCCTTAGTTGTTTCCTAGCTGATTCATCCCATTTTTTCTCACCACGTTTCCTAGCCGTACCCGCCGGACCCACCCCTTCCCCACACTCATCCTTGCCCATAATTATCGCTCACCATTTATCACTGTCAATAATTATCGCTCACCACTTATTTCCGTCCATAATTGTCGCTCACCATTTATCCCCGCCCATAATTATCGCTCACCATTTATCACTGTCAATAATTATCGCTCACCACTTATTTTCGTCCATAATTGTCGCTCACCATTTATCCCCGTCCATAATTATCGCTCACCATTTATCACTGTCAATAATTATCGCTCACCACTTATTTCCGTCCATAATTGTCGCTCGCCATTTATCCCCGCCCATAATTGTCGCACACATTTACTTCCTCCGTGATTTCCTGGCGCAGATCCTTGGCACGCAGGGCAATCCACATGTATTTATCCCCTCCATGATTTTCTCGACGTCTGCACCCTATAAATAGAGCGAGGCCTTGCGGCTCCTGCTACCATTCTTGTTCTCGCCTTCCTGCAGCTCGCCGCCCTCGCCTACTTGCACAGCACCGCCGCCATGTGAAGCTTGTGTCAGAAGCCGAGTGCTGCACTGCCGTCCTTTGGTCGCCCGGTTGGGTTCGACGCCTCCATTGTGGACCACCAAAGATGGACGCCAAGTCAAGATTGGGCCCTCCACTAGAGGCCGTCGCCCAGTGCTCCACCCGGCCACCGTGGGCGCCGCGTCCTTGCTATGGCCCCACCACTTGGAGCCACCACATGCCACCGCCAAGTGCTCCGCCCAGCTGCCATGGATACCTTGCCCTTGCCATGGCCCTTCCGCTCGGGGCCACCAAAGGCCGCCGGTTGGAGCACCACCATGCCCGAACGCTGCGGTTGCCGCCCTCTCGGTGGGGCCCCTACCTCGCTTTGGCGGCTGTCGGCGCCTGGCGTGGCCCATGACCTGGCTCAACGTGGTCGCGCTCAGCGGCGCGGCCCCATGGTTGAGGGCGGCGAGGCCCCGCAGGGCTTGCAGTGCGGCCCTGCGGCTAAGTCTGGCAGTGGCGGAAGGCGCGGCGCCGCCGTGTCCTGGGCGATGCGGCAGCCGCGGAAGCCCGTCACGACGAGGGGGCGACCAGTGTTACCCCATGGTAGAGCAAACCCGGCACCCAGCTGCTCGTCTCTGCGTCCGACAGGGCATCTAGCAGTGTCGCGGCCATTCACAGGCCTGGCCCGGAAGGCAAAGCGGCGGTGCGAGCTGGGTGGCCTAGAAGGCAAAGCGGCGGTGTGAGCTGGGTGGAAGGCAAAGAGGGGTAGCGAGGGAGTTGCGTGCGTTTTTTCTTTCTTTCCAGTGTTTTTTCTCTCTCTTTTTACCCCTCTTTGTACATACCTTTTTTCCATTTTTTGTTCGCTTTCTTTTCCTTTTTTCTCAACCTTTTTCGTTTTTCATTTTTTTTTGTTCGCGGGTTCATGTGGTTGAGTTTCACTGTTGTACGTGTTTTCTTTGCTAATGTTGTTTTTAGATTATACATGATAGAACAAAGAGATAAAATGCACTTGAAGCGGGTACTATAGGCATGTACAACGGTGGTGCATAGAATAATTATTAATTTTTAAGGTTGGAAAAAACCACTTGAAGCAGCTATTATAGGTATACTAAATTAGGAGAGAGATCGCAGGTGTATCAAAGAATTGGGATAGAGAGATATATTATTGATGGAACAACTTAGGGAGGAGAAGGAGAGAGAGAGAGGTGGACGGGGCGGGGGGATGGAGGGGGAGGGGAGAAGGATCGAGGGCTTGGCGGGGAGAGGGAGAGGGAGGGAGGGAGAGAGAGAGGGAGGGTAGAGTGTTCTATTTTTTAATTTATCACGAATCAAAATTAGGAGAGAGATCACAGACGGATCAAAGAATTGGGATATAGAGAGATATTAGTGATGGGACAACTTAGGGGGAGGGAGGGAGGCGGGGCGGAAGGGGGAAGGGAGGGGGGTAGTGAGAGAGGGGCGGGGCGAGGCTAGGGGAGGGAGCGAGGGAGGGATGAGACGGGGAGGGGGCGAAGGATAGGTAGCGAGGGAGGTGCGGGGAGGGGGAGGGAGGGACGGGGCTGGGGGAGGAAGCGGGGCTTGACGGGGAGGGGAGGGGCGAGAGAGGGGTGGGTAGAGGGAGGGAGGGAGGGGTGGGGCAGGACGGGGCCGGGGGAGGTTGAAGGGGAGGGGCGGGGAGGGAAGGCGAGAGAGAGAGCGAGGGAGTGAGTGAGAGAAGAGAGAGGAAAGGGAGTGTTTAGATCGGGGGTACCAATTTATACAAATGGAAAATTTAGATATGGTTATATAATCTTTATTTAAAAAGTATATCTCTATTGTAAATATGAAAATACATCTCCACTGTAAATATGAAAATATTTATTACTTGTTTTCTATGAGTACAAGTTTTTATTTACTATGTTCTTTAAAAACACGTGCCTGCGGCACGTGCATCTCCACTAGTATATACCAAAGGTATTAAAGAACTTTTTGTCGCCGTATCCCGTCCGTCGTAGGTGCTTTCGACGATGCAGATTTCGTCCGCCCATGGGCGCCGTTCCCCTTCGCCCGACGGACGCAAGATTCGCACCGTTTCAAAATTTGCGTTTCCTCCGTCACATATCCCCTATCGGCGCCCCATTCTCCTCTCTCTTTCCATCCACGGAGCCGAAAACTAAACACTTTTCGCCGCTGCCACCTGCCCCGTGACGGCGTTGCGATCGTCTTCGCCGCCGCCACGGATCGGAGCCGAGAACCCTACACTCTTCACCGCCGCCACCTGCCCCGTCAATCGTCAATCGTCCACTCCGCCGGCACGTCCTACTGTGCGGTTGACGGACTATATGGTCCTTCCTTGCTAATGTTTCGCCGTCGCCATCATCACCACTAATTTCGCCGTCGCCATCATCACCGGTAACCCCACCCATCCCATTCATAATCGCCGTCGCCGCCTGGATCTCAATGCTGCTAGCCCTTGATGTGTCGCAGTGTACCCGGCTGGATCATCGCATCCGCCGGCGCCTTCGCCTTCACGGTGTCGCAGGTGGTCGCTGCGGTGTTGTCTCTCCCGCCAATTACCTGTGTTGTGGACGCCATCACGAAACATTGATCAGGTGCCGGCAAGCAGTAAGCTTTCAGAACCCTTTTAGCACATGCGATTTTTTGTTTTTAGCTTGCACATTGTTCTGGTTAACCTTGCAAACCCCAGGTCAAGCATCTGAATTTTCATTGGTTGTGCAATATGTATAATCTTGCTGACGCTCCTTTTACCTTGCTTCTTGCAATCTTGCTGACGCTTCTTTTACCTATTTTCAGATCTGCTCACTATATGGAGCCTAAAGGCGGACAAAATCCTTTTACAGATTTGACAAACGACAAAGGATTAGGTACATGCACAAGTTTTATCTCAAATTTTTCCGTATTCATGACACGTGACAGTTTTTTCTCCTCAAAGATGAAGATCGGCAAAAGCATAGAAAAAACCAAAAATATGACCTTAACAAAAGGAGGTGTCAGGAGAAAAAACCAGCCTCGGCGCTGGGTGATGGGAGTGAAAATCAGGAGAACATAGTGCCGCGAGATCAAGGTTTGTGTATTTTTTGTGCATCCTTACAAAAATAGTATGAAAAAGCATGTGTCATAAATCTGAATTTGTTTATGTGTTCAAGACAACATAAGTGTTGCCCAACAAAAGAGGATTGCGAGGAACAAGAGACGCTGCGAGGCCTATGCAAAGAAAAAAAAGGCAAAACCGTACAAGATCAAACCTTTGTCACTCAAATAATAGAACAATCTACTGACACAGGAAGGGGAATGGATTTGATTTAATGCCCCCCTCCAGGTAGCAGCAAGAGAGCAGGCACATCTGTCACTACGACAGAATCTCTTATCAGTGCCGGCTGTGTGGCACGTTAGTGCCGGTCAGCACAGCCGGCACTGATTGTCCGGCACTAGTGACCGGCACTAACGTGCGCACATCACCAAAAAAAATATCGCGCGCACCCGGAGGCCCGGACACGCGCCAGTCACGAGGCAGGCAAATTTTTCACGCGTAAACGCGCGTACGCGGCCGCGAGGATTCGAACCCACGACCTCTAGCCTCGCGCGTCGCTTCCTTTACCATCCCACCTATGCATCAGATGTGATAGAGGTGGAAGATATTTTCCTTTTGAAGTAACCCGCGGGAGACACGTTAGTGCCGGTCGGGGGCTGCAGCCGGCACTAAACGACGTCATTTAGTGCCGGCCAATAACACCAGCCGGCACTAAATGGGCGCGCCACTTTGGTGCCGGCTAATAACACCAGCCGGCACTAAATGACGTCGTTTAGTGCCGGCTGCAGCCCCCGACCGGCACTAACGTGTCTCCGCAGGCACGTTCCTTCCCAGCCGGCACTAAATGTTGCCTCCGAACATGTTAGTGCCGGCTCCAGGGGGACCGGCACTAACGTCCTCCCACCAATGTGAGTTTCTGTCGTAGTGTGTGGATATGGATCAAACGATTGATCTAGACAAACTGACTTATTGTATATTTCACCAGGTTAATTTGGAAACAATATACATGTAAATGATTCCTGGAACTTATATTTGCATCTTATCTACGAACGTTTTTTTTAACAAATGCTCGCTTTCTTATTTGTCATTGGTATTTCAGGTTTCATATGGTCACACACACACACACACACAGAGTGTTAGATAGTGGTATATTGGCATGAACAAAAGCTTCTCAATTTTCCATTTTTCTCATATGGTTTTCATGGCTGATATTTGTTCCATTTTGTGATTGAATCCGCAGCTAGCGATTTCAATTGCACCGGGAAGGGAGCTGAAGAACATCAAGGAGGGAACCTGCAATTCATGCAGTAACACCCTGTTATGTGTGGACATGCATGCCAACAGGTGGAGAATTTCTCAACACCCTGTTATGCCCACTATATTTTTAAAAGATTGTTAGTCTAATTTCATGTTGCTTGTTCTATACATTTAGCTTTTCATGGCGGTCTGTGGAAAAGGTGATTTCCTAAATTGCTCTCCAGTCAAAGGCATACTCAGATTTTGGTGACAATCAGTTGAAGCAAAATGTGGTCCTTGCAATGCTTGCCATTGTTTTTCTGTAACTTCTCGTTCTGATGAGAATATGTGCATCTTGCACAGACAGCATCATCTCAAGACGAGTTGGTAAAGGCTCTTCTGGTAACAGAGGTAGGCAACTTATTATGCAATGCAGTTTACACAATGGACTAGAAATATAATCATATTTCGCCCAGTTTAAGATTGTTTAACTTGGTGTTATCAGACAAACTATATAGAGTTGACAAACTGTGGTCTTTACCAAGTCATTCTAATAAAAAAATGCTGTTAAAGCTACCGAGTTTTTCTGATACAGGAACATGTTGCAAGCTGAATGCCGCTTACAGGAACAGCTAGAAGAAATGGAGGCTTTTTCGGAGTACTGCTACAATTTTCCAATAAGGAATGTCGGGCATGCATCAGTATTTCTTTAAGCATATGTATATGATATTCTGTACTTCCTTAATCCTATATATGTGAATTAGCTTTGAACTAAAAGAACCTTCAACACTCCCACTAGAGCATGTCAGATTTTGGATGGGTCCAGTTGAAACAAATTAAATTTAACCATTCACCCTCCTGGCTGTTTGGCAGCATGCGGCAAACATACTGGGATTCCTTAACTGCTTTTATTTTCTGGCAGAATCTTGAAATTCATTTTATTCATCCAAAAATTTGGAAAGCAAAACAATGGACTTTTCTGAAGTTCTTATATTATTCAAGTGCAGGATTTGTTTTGAATTTTTGTTTGTAAACCCATTATCTAATGGTTATACTGGTCGATTGATTCCCCAGGCTTTCAATATTCTGTCTCAAGAGATGGACTCACTATCCACTGTAGGACCACCGAAGGACTTGAATTATTTGGTTTGTTCAGCTACTTTGTGACAAGCTAGGTTGTCAAATTCAGTAAAAAAAAGGATTAGGATGTAGAACTGTTACAAGTTCTGGAAAAAATATTTTTGATTATGAAATGATTTCTTTACATGCAGTACAAAGGGGTTACCATGGGATTGGCGCCATCGGATTGGCATGCAGTGCCTGATAGCTAATTATTTGAACCTGGTAGCTGCTGGTATAATCTCTCCAGCTATGGATCCTGCCCTAAATGCTTGTGTCATGCTTCGGCTGAATGCTACCCCTCTCTGCCACTAATGCAAAAAGAGCTTACAGTTCATCGACGGTATGCAAAAGATAGATCAGTTACCCTCTCAATCCTATAATTTAAAAGTTAGTGCTCAAATCTTCATATTGAATATTTTGATTTGTTTCTGTGGTTGAAGACGTTTGGTCTTTACTGAAAAAGGTGCAACAATGATTTGCTGGGAATTGAGACATATGAAACTTGAATCTTCTCCATGCAGATTCTCTGATTTTTGCAGGAATTCCTTTTCTAATTCACCATCCTAGCAAATTCTGAATAACAGGACATGAGGCGACTGCATTTCATCTGCTGGTTGCAGGAAGCAAAGGAGATAGGGGTCTTAGAGTTAAGTTCAGTTTGGATCAAAATCCAACATATGCATGATTTATCTTAGATTTCTCCATTTTTGGGAGAGCTAGCAACGGTATATTTGAATTATTCAATATATTGATAATTTTCTTGAATCATATCTCTAACTCATTTATATTATTTTGTATTTGTTTGAAATATATAACTATTCATGGATGTGTGTGCGGGTCACATCACTTTTGTTTGGTGATTATCACGTGTTTTTGTTGCTAATTTTACTGCATTCAAAATTTTGTTTCCTTCCCGTAGCAACGCACGGGCAAGAACCTGGTATACCAAACCTTATATATACTGTGTACCGTATTTCTGTCCGACGTGACGTGGGCATCCTCGTCATTTCACAAAGGCGAATGGCCTTTTACTCGAAAGATTTTGACATTTGGACCCCTGGAGGAAAGAATTGCGGAAATGGACCCTTAGGTCGGCGCCAGGAAACCTGGCGCCAAGGTCAGATGGGTCGGCGCCAGCTGACATGGCGCTGACCCCCGCCACGTCAGCCGTCCAGTGGCCGGTCACGCCGTGCGTTGACCGAAGCTCGGCGCCAGCTGATCTGGCGCCGACCCATCTAATATTGGCGCTAAAGGAGCTGGCGCCGAGCCTGGGGACTTAACCCCAGCGCGCGGCCGCCAGCCCCCCAGCGCCCCCATTCCTCTCGGCCTCTGTTCGAACAGAGGCCTCCTCCAGCCGCGCCTCCGCCGCCCCCACGGCCAAATCCGGCCGGCGGCGGGCCCCACCTCGCCGGCGGCGGCCGCCCGGACGACGGGGAAGGTGAGGTCCCTCTCCTCTCTTGTTTTCTTTCCATTTCATTGGTTGTGTAGTGCCCAATCTAGGGTTTAGGGTTTGGGTATGAATTCGTTTGATCTATGATTTCCGTGGATAATATGTTGTAATAGATGTTTAGATGGACAATGTGGGTATGTGTAGAAGTTTCCCTAATAGTTTAGCCATTTGTTGAGCTTGAATTGATGTATTTCATAGTTTTGGCCCAAAAATGCATCGAAATGCTCAATGATTTGTTGTTGTCTTTGATGAAATAGATGGATAAACTAGTGACATTGCGCCATGGTGGAACCGTTGTGACCAATCGTTTGGGGGATTTTGAATTTAAGAGGATGGAAGTGGTTTCTTTGTTTTTCAATGCTAGGCCATCTTATGATTTGCTTGTGAGTCGAATAAAGGATAGTTTGCAATGGTCAGATGTTGGAGATGCAGTTTTATTGGAAGGGGTGATTGATGTTGGGTTAAATGGAAGAAATAATAAGCGGTTGATACCCATTGGTGGTGAGGAGGATTGGCAGAATTATGTAACTCTTGTGATGAACACTGAAGTGAGAGCATTGGACTTAATTGTGCGGAACGTGGTGAGGCAGTCCTCCGCCGCTAGGGCTACATTGACCGCTCCTGGTCCTTCTGAAGTTGTCATGACTCAAGATGAGGAAGAGGATGATGATATGGGAGGCAGTGGTTTTGCTAATGATGAAAGGGGAGATGAATATTTGGGAGGTGGTGGCTTTGCTGACGATGAAAGGGGAGATAACTCATATTCTGAATCTGATGATGAAAGGGATGGTAATTGTGACATAGAAGGTGGTCATGAAAATATGGAAGAATCTTTGCCAATAGTCGAGCCACCTGCGGCTGCCTTTCAAGTTTGTGAGATGGGTCGGGCTTCGAATCGTGTCAATGTTCGCTTTAGTGGCGATGACGAGACATATGAGACTGCACGGGCTGTGGATTCTGAGGATGACCGTGAAATGCCTCCTTCGTCACCACGCACTATTCAATTTATGAGGCAGTTTCTTCCAGACCGACCCTCTTGTGCCTGATTTCTGTGACCTACGTGATTCACACAGAGCCGTAGCTGATGGCGGGGTGTTTGAACCCGTCATTCCTTGTCCAGAGTCTGGGTCAATGATTCAGAAGGGACATGTGTTTCCGGATATTGATGCACTGAAGTTGTGGATGAAGAGTATGCTGTAGTGCATAACAGGCCTCACCGTGTCAAGAACTCGCAAGCCCAGAGGCGGTACACCCTTATGTGCGAGGATAGAAACTGTTTATGGAAAGTTTGTGCTAGGAAGGTCAAAGACTCGACACAGTTCAAAATCACAAGTGTTGTTGGTCCGCATACTTGTGGTTCTGCAGTGCCTGACCAGAAGCATCGTCAGTTGACTTCGAAATTCATAGCGACACGCATATTGCCTGTTGTGAAGCTGCAGCCTCAGTTGCCTATTCGTGCTGTGATTGGGCTTGTGAATTTGAAGTGGAAGTACAGAATCAAGTACGGCAAGGCATGGAGGGCTCATCAAAGGGCTTTGAGGATGATCTATGGATCTTGGGAGGAGGCCTACGAGCGGTTGCCTGTGTTGTTCAATGCAATTAAAGCGGCGAATCCAGGTATGCACTATGAGTATGCCCCTGTTCCAAACGTCATGAAAGACGGACGACAGATTTTTCAGCGTGCCTTTTGGTGCTTTGGCCAGTGTGTGGAGGCATTTAGGCATTGCCGACCAGTTTTTTCGATCGATGGCACTTTCTTGACAGGCAAGTATACGGGCACACTACTCATTGCAATTGGGATTGATGCGGACAATCATCTCCTTCCTATGGCATTTGGTTTGGTTGAGAAAGAGAACAAAGGTAGTTGGTCTTGGTTTCTAAGGCTAGTTCGCATTCATGTGGTAGGTCCTGGGAGGCCGATTTGTGTGTTGTCAGACAGGCACGCCGGAATCCTGAACGCCGTTACTGAAACAATTCCAGGACATTCACAGGTGGTGCATAGATGGTGTACTCGCCATCTTGCTGACAACTTGATGAAGAAGGATCATATCAAGGAAAATTTTGAGCTCTTTGAGAAAACAGCTAGGCAGCTCACGGAGAAGTCATTTGAGGAGCAATTGGAGAAGTTGAAAACAAAAACAAATGCAGAAGGGCGTGATTGGCTCCGTGACTTGCTGGGTGACGTTGAGAAATGGTCCAGGGCACATGATGGTGGGTGGAGGTATTCGTTCCAAACAAGCAACATGGCCGAGTGTTTCAATGCTTTGCTAAAAGGGTCACGACAGTTGCCAGTTACCGCCATAGTTGTATTTACGTTTTACAAGTGTGTAGAATGGTTTGCATTGCATGAGCAGAAGGCGAGGACTCTGTTGAGCAAGGGAGAAACATTGTCACCAAAATCCAAAGAATATCTCGACAATGCCAAGCTAGCAGCAAACGACCTTCAGTGCATGGTATTTGACCACCAATCAGGGACATATGAGGTTGCCGAGCCTTCTGGGATCAATGAGGCTGGTGAGGTTAGAGAGGGACAGAAGCACATTGCGGTGATAAATGCCAATACCTGCACTTGTCGACGGCCACAGCAATTTCATTTCCCTTGTTCGCACATGGTCGCGGCTTGTAGGGCACGTCGGGTGTCTACACCCAGGACGAGGAGGGGGAGGACGACGACGAGAGCGAGGACGAGGCCGAGGGCCAGGACGAGGACGACCACGGCTACGACGAGCTTGGCTCCTCACAGTTGTCCGACGCACCACCTGCCACACAGCCTTCACAGCGACCTCGCCGGACTCACCGGCCGTCTGATCGTCACACTCCGGGCACCGATGCCCTTGGGAAGGGCAAGGGCAAGCGTTGGGCGAAGGGAGGCTGATACGGGACTTGTTATGACCTCTATGTAGTCACTTCTATGTGTCGTATGCTTATGTATGTGTATTGTTTGTGACCTAAGTTTAAACTATGGGATCTCAATTTGTGTTTTCCATTCCAATTCTGTGATCTAAATTTTGAGATATACTGTCTGTCTGATCTAAGCGGAATTGAGCTAAGTTCTTGGTTCTGGCACAGGTCGGCGCCAATACTAATGGCGCCATGCTATTCAACCTAGGCGCCAACGCTTTTGGCGCCGACATCACGAAAGCACTGTTCAGTCCGAACCCAGGCGCCAATAACTTAGAATAGGTTTTCAGTGTACCACAGACTGTTGCGGTGGTGACCAAGATGGTCACCGCAACAGTCGGTGATGGTAGGGCCATCAGGGCCGGTGAAGGCAGATGCCACCAACTGTTGCGGTGGTGGTACTCAGGTACCACCGCAACAGTCGGTCTTGTGAAGGACAGATGGGCCCAAGTGACGGCAACCACCGGAAGTTGCGGTGCTCGGTCGAGCAACCACCGCAACAGTCGGTCCTGTTGGGCCAGAGACGAGTTCGTCTCTGGTTTGACGGACTGTTGCGGTGGAACGGGGTTTTGACCCCACCGCAACAGTCGGTGGTGTGTCAGTTACCGTTGGTTTTGTGTACTGTGGTACACCACCGATTGTTGCGGTGGTGGTCTCTATACCCCACCGCAATAGTCGGTCGTTACGAAGTTTTCAACATGTTCAAGAGTACATCGGCCATCTACAAGGAAAGCTTCAAGTCATGGAACAGGAGAACGCGGAGAAGCATGATAATATTAACCACCTGCTGCAAGATAGTATGAGCAAAAAAGAAGAGATCAACAATCTACAGCAAGAGAAGATACAAATGGCAGAACGCATCAATCAACTAGAGGAACAATTGCATCAAGAGCGAGAGAGGAACGTTAATCGACGTTTCATGCCGCCTATGGTTAGTGGACGGCGAAACTATTATGGCTAAATATTGTACCTATTAACCTAGCTATGCAATATATATGTAATATTGCATTTCATATTACCTAATAATCAAGAGCGAAATAGTCTTACATTCAAATAGTTCAAACACATACATAAAAGAGAACACAAGATTGATTTAAACATGACACAAACAGACAAAGTTCAAAGTTGATAGTTCATGACAAAGACATGTAGAGTCCAACAAATGGAAAAAGGTTGAAACAACATATATAGAGTCCAACAAATGGAAAAAGGACATAAACATAGTTCATGACAAAGACATGGGAATTCATACACTTCCAGCATCAGGCCTAATCCGACTCACACCCAGGGAACACCTCGTCGTCGCCCCAATCCTCCTCGTCCTCATCATCCGAGCAAATGACGACCTCTCCTTTGCCTTTGGAGTCTTCTTTGCCTTGCCTTGCCTTTGGGTTGGGCAAATCTGACACTAGAGCCCTCATAGCCTCCAGCTGTGCCTCTTCTGCCCTCTGCCTCTTCATGTTCTCTGCCTCTATAGTCGGCGGCGTCAGACTTTCAAGAATATCAGCATCTAACCTCCTCCTAGAATTGTTCAGCCACACAGGTTTGTCCTTCTTCTTTCCATTTGGTCGAGGCCACAAACCCATCTGTCGCGCATCCTTCCTTTGCTTTTCCTTATGGAACTTGAGAAAGGTCCTCAGCACCTCTGGATGGAGTCCCGGCTTCTTTCTCCTTGCAATCTCATCCTGTACTTGCCGCTCCAAATAATGGGCCTCATAGTCACACTTTCGAGTACTCTGCAAACAACAAAACATACATTTTCACATTCAACATAAACATATGAACCTTATATAAGCGGATATTGATTTCAAGTCACGCTAATGAACTCACCAAATCATCGCCAACCATATGCCCGCAATAGTATCCTATTCCAAGCTCCGAGGGCAGTAAACCATGATTAGCTACTACACCACAAGCACACTTTCTATCTGGGGCAGGGTCAATGTACCGCTTTTCCCCCTTTTTCCTCCTAATCCCTTCCTGCTCAGGCCAATAAGATTTGGGACCGTAGTCATATTCCGAAAATGAACAAACCGGATACCTATTCTGCTTTTGTGTAAAACATGAAATTAGCAACCACAACAAATTAAGCAATGCAAATGGATGGAAAACTAGATTACACTTACGGCTGTACGGTTGGGACACCCGAAGGTGCGAGGCCAAGGACAGTTGGGCATCTGCCGACTAATCTCAGCTGGATCACCGCAATTGCATAATGGTGGATTTGACATATGTCTGGCAATGGCTTCTTTCTTCTCCTCAGCTGTCATGGGTGGTGGGTTAGGAGGAGGAGGTAGCCACCGCTGGAAAGTCTCATAATTCTTCGCGGAATTGGGTCTGAAGAGAAGAATGCGTTGATCCACCATCTCAGGGCCATCTATCCACTGAAAAAAGTTGCATTGCTCCCAGTCCTGCATCAACACAACCAAATTAGCAAATCTTCATAATATATGAGAGTTTGGGCAATCAAGTAAGACAGTCTATGATTGCATTATCTTACACGGTAATCAGGACACGTGTAGTACGCTCGAGCCGCAGTATCTGGATGCATCGATTGAGTGACCTTCGCAGGCTTCCCACACTCACACAGAGGTTGCGGGAGAGCGGGAGGAACATGCGCATCCTTGCAAGACACGTCGGGATAACTCTTCTGTCCACGTTCCTTCCACTTTCTCTCACGCCACAGGGCATCCATTGATTTCCTGTACAATGTGTCAACCCATGACTTTATATAAAAAAAAACTTAAACCATTCAAAATAAACGCACAAGCAATGTAACACTATCTCACAACCTTACATTGGTGCAAAGATACTTCTATTTCTAATCCTAAATCATTCACTGCTCCATTCCAACCAAATCATTCATCCATCCATTTTCTATTTTTAACCTAGGGTTCCTAGTTTTCCACCTAAACAAAGCAAAAAACAGGAAGAAAAGAAGAGAAGGGAGGGACCTCACCTTGCCTCTGCTCCTGGTGGCCGCCGCCGGCGAGGTGGGGCCCGCCGCCGGCAGGATCTGGGCGGAGGGGGCGGCGGAGGCGCGGCTGCAGCCGTCCTCTGTTCGAACTGAGGAGGAAAGAATGGGGGCGCTGGGGGGCTGGCGGCCGCGCGCTGGGGTTAAGTTCCCAGGCTCGGCGCCAGCTCCTTTAGCGCCAAGGTTAGATGGGTCGGCGCCAGATCAGCTGGCGCCGAGCTTCGGTCAACGCACGGCGTGAATGGCCACTGGACGGCTGACGTGGCGGGAGTCGGCGCCATGTCAGCTGGCGCCGACCCATCTGACCTTGGCGCCAGGTTTCCTGGCGCCTACCTAAGGGTCCATTTTCGCAATTCTTTCCTCCAGGGGTCCAAATGTCAAAATCTTTCTAGTAAAAGGCCATTTTGCAAAAATTTCGGGGGCGGCGGCGCCCTACCAACCAGCTCCGTTTCTGGACCGCGACCGCCCCTCCACTCAACCCCAGTCGACCGTTGGGCTCGCCAACGTTCCAAATGTCACGTGATCTCCCCCCTCTCCCTTCCCCACCTCTTCTCTCACCTCGCGCTCCTCCCTCCCACCGTCCCCTCCTCCTCGTAGATTACCGTTGGGGCGAGTGCGGCGCAGCCAAACCCAGCTGCTAAACCCGTGACGGGACAAACAGCTCAGAGTCGCCTCATCTCATCCAGCTTAATCGCACTTCACCCAGAACTAACTCGGGCCTGGGATTTTCTTCGAGATCGATCGGTCGATTGCTTTCCGTCAGCATCGAGGAGAACCGCTCCTTCTTGTGTTGCCCGCACACCAGGTAAGTCCAATCTCTCCCTTCTGCTTTCGGATCGCTTCTGAATCCCGTCGGTGCGATTCTTGGAGTTTGTCTTTCAGTGCCTTGCCTGGATTCCTCTTTATGCCAAAGATTGATTCTGTCCTGGGGAATTTTCCTCCACACGAATTCTCGCGATTTGAGTTATTTCTGTGCAACATTGGCTCGATTCGATCTGGCAACTCCATTTGATTTCTTTTCGTTTCATCAACGATACCTCGAGCTGAATTTCTTGCTCTTGTTTGGGGTAACCGGGGGAAAAAAATCCCCATGTTCGATTTCGCCAAGAACAGCGTTTGTCAGGGGAATTCTTTCTGCAAATGCCTGAAACTAGATGTGTCGTAGTTCCGAATCCTCTCTTGAGTTCTTAATTAATAGATCTCCACCACCAGGTTTAGAACTGCACGCCGCGGATCGAAGTTCAAACATGACGACGCTGTCATCCGGCGTCCTCCTCAAGCTCCTGCACGGCATGGAGACCGGCGCCGTCAAGCCCGTGGGCGAGCACCGGACGGCGGTGCTGCAGGTGACGGACATCGTGCCGGCGGAGCTGGACGAGAAGGACCTGTTCCCAAAGCACGGCAAGTTCTACGTCAAGGTCTCCGACGCCTCGCACTCCATCTACGCCACGCTCCCGCTGGCGCAGGCCGACCTCGTCCTCTCCAACAAGCTCCACCTCGGCCAGTTCGTCCACGTCGACCGCCTCGACCCGGCCTCCCCGGTCCCCGTCATCGTCGGCGCCAAGCCGCTCCCGGGGCGCCACCCGCTCGTCGTCGGCACGCCCGACCCGGCCGCCAGGGCCAAGACCGCCGCGCCGCGCAGGGGGTCCTGGGGCCCGGAGCAGAACGCCAGCATCAAGCCCACCACGCTCAACTTCGACGCGGAAAAGACACCGGTCAAGGAGCGACCGGCCTTGTCGACGCCGGTCAAGGAGCGGCCAACCATGTCGACGCCGGCCAGAGAGCGCGGGGTCGCGGCGACACCCGTTAGGGAGCGGGGCGTGCCGGCGTCGCCGGCGCTGAACACTGCGTCGGTGAGGAAGAGCAGCAGCGTTCTGCCCAGGCTGCTGACCAGGAGCAAAAGCTTTGTAGCAGACAGGGATCAGCATCCCAAGATCCCCAAGAGCCCGTTCCCCATTGTACGTTGCACCTCAACTGAAAATATTGGGGGCGATACCAATCTTGATTTCTGACGGTTGGTTGCAATGTGTGTCGTGCAGGAGAAGAGCTCAGTGAGCTGCACAGCCTCGCGGGCAGCGAGGAGAGTGGCGAAGGGAGAAGAGCCCTCCTCGCCTCCTTCCGATGATGAGCTCGGCAGCTCGGCGACGTCCTCCAAGAAGCGGTCGTCGACGGCTGCTCGCGTGCCAGTGCCAGGGAAGCTCAGTTTACTTGGCAAGGTACGGTCAGATCGAGCAGAAAGTTAGCACGCCATGACCATGAAATCAAATCATGTTTGTCTGAATCGGTTGCTTTGTGCTGTATTCAGGATGCCATTGAGCAGAGGGAGCATGCGCAGAAGGCGGCCCTGGAGGCGCTGCGCAATGCATCTGCCACTGACAACGTGGTCAGAATCTACAAGTACGTGTGTTTTTTCATGGCGATCTGGTAGCGATTGCGCCTGTACAATGCAGTGCCTGTGGACTGTGGTGGCCAAAGCCTGATCTGACGATATCCTTTGCTGTTGCTGAACATTGCAGGATCTTCTCTGAACTCAGCAAGACGGCCAGACCGGACACGCCGGCCTCCTGCTTCGACAGCTTCCTCAGCTTCCACCAGGAGGCCGTGCAGGCCGTCACTGACATCGAGGCGATCCAGGCAGCCACATCGATGGCCGCGGCCGTGGCGAGCGACGAGCAGCCTGAGGACGCGCCGCCGGTCCTGCAGGAGATTGCCCAGAACAGAGCGGTCGTACGGCGGAGAGGAATCGGCGGCGGCAGCGTGTCCAAGTCAGTGTCATTCGCGCCAGGCACGTTGGACCCGAAGCAGGACGACGGCGGCGGCAAGACCGTCCGGAGCTCGACTGCCAGCAGAAAGTGCCTCGCCATGGACAAGATCGGCGAAGACGGTGTCGACGAGAAGAGATCGTCGTCTTCTTCTGTCCCTCCCTCTGCCACCGCCACTGCCCACTGTGCTCTGGGCTCCTCGCTGAAGCTGGCGAAGCAGATACAGGCCGAGGCAGGGAGCTGGTTCATGGAGTTCTTGGAGGCCGCGCTGGAGACTGGGCTGAAGAAGAGCAAGGCGTCGGTGACGGGGGACGGGCGGAAGCAGAGCAGCTGTAGCTGCCCGCAGTCGCTGTTGATGCGGGTAATCAACTGGGTGGAGATGGAGCAGAGCGGCGGCGACAGCAGCGGCAGGAAGCCCGCCCATCCGAGGGCGGCGGCCATTTCACGGAAGCTCAGAATAAAGGCCAAGAATCCTTGAGAATGCCCTTCTTCTTAGAATCTTAGGTGTTTCTCTAGCATTCTTGCAAGAGAGTAATTTGTTACGGTAGAATCTGTACAATAAGGTGATTTGCCTCCATTGTTCACGGTGTAGTAGATTGTTTCAAGTGTTCTTGAAGTAGGATGACCAGCAATTGCTTGATCCCCCCGCTCGCCAAAAGCATAATCTCCTGAACAGGTGCTGTACTGAAGTTACAAACTTACAATATTGATTGTGCATTAATTCATTATTTATTCTTTATTACATGCTTTTGCTGTTATGCTTTTTTTAAAAAACTGTATACTGCGGTTACAATACAACGACTCAGTTTCAACTTTAGGTGCCCAAATTGATATAAAAAAAATCGTGTGTCTTGCACTTGCTTAGCTTCGTCACAAAATAAGTACAGTTCCGGCAAAGCCCACTGGACCTCCCAAGCCACTAGCCATAGGCCCATAGCCAGGCAGTAATCCATCTCGTGCTCATTTCTTTTTTGTGACACTCTCCTCTGCAGTCTGCCAGAAGGGCTTCTTATCCTCATTCCCTGTGTCTAATGGCTCCCACAACCATTGGTAGTGAGGCAGCTGTCACCACCATCTTTCCTTAGCCGATCATGCTAACCTGAATAAGGTCACATACCCCTCTAAAATTTGAACCCCTGTCCACCGTCTTTCTGCAAGAGTTGGAACCTCCAAGCGAATCCTTTGTAAGAATTTCAAAAGATTCTGCTTGCTTAATCGATCAGCTAACAATGTTCAATTTAGTTTCCAAAGTGCAACCAAGATGTGCTCTTCAAGTTACTATGCCCAAATCACGAACTCTTTCTCTGTTCAAACAAAAATGGAAGATGTTCCCCAAGAGTTTGAAGTTCCTCTCAGGGGGAGAGTAAGTACACAGTTGAGCTCACCGGTCACCAGACAAAGGCCCTATTTAGTTCATAAAGTTTCTGCAAAGTTTCGCAAAAGTTGCACATTGGAAAACGTGTCTCCTCTCTCGCGACACGCTTCCTAATGCAACTTTTGCAACTTGCTTTTTGCAACTTTCGCGATCTAAATAAATGTTTGGAAACAGGACCACCACGGGGTTCGTCGGTCCAGGGCGTCCACCCATCCAGGTCAGCCAACACCCGCCACCTCAGCAGGACTACTGGCCCTAATGCTGCCAGGTAAGCAGAATAATTTGCCAAGTATGAATTCTATGACGAGCTGGCAATACTCTTTTTTTAATCGGAAGAAGAAAAACATGGGTCCCACAAACACGAGCATGGAACAGAATATACTTTCCCCGAATGTAGCGCTCCTCCCTCCTCGGCTCCTTGCGGTTCGGTTCCCCACTTCCCCTTCCGTAAATACAGCACCACCGGCAACTCCCGACATGTCACTGTCAGGTGGGCCGGAATAGCCATAGGCCCCACTTGGCATCCAGATACCAGAATAAGCGAGTCACACGATTGCCGGAGCCCTTTCGGCCCGGCACGTTCCAGCGGCGTGTCTGCCTGGCACGCAAAAGGCGAGGCGAGGAGCGAAGCAACCGATGGATGCCCATTGCCCCGGCCCCACACGCCGCCGCCAAACCAAAACGGAAATTAAAATCTCCATTAATCAAGCTGCTGTAACCTCCGGAATCGATCTGATTCTCTGAAACCTCTCTCTTCCAAAACCGCAGAGGATCACGAAGAGCGTGGAGTAACTACCCCCCATTGGCCAAATTCCCGTTCCGTTATAAATCCTCTGGCTCTCGCGACGCCTGCCTTGTGCGCCTCACCCATGCCCTTTCGTGCCCTCCCCGCTTCGTCTGTTCCAGGCTTCTAGCTTTCCATCTCCCCACCCCCACCACCTCCAAAAAGCACAACCCCCTCGACGCGCCCCACGCCCCACGAGCGCGCGCTCTCTCCGAACCTTCGGGAACCCCGGAGGCGGCGGCGGGAGAGGAGAACCGCACCGCGGCGGCATGGGCGAGTACTGCGCCTCCCCGGAGGGGGACTCCGCGCTGGCGGCGGCGGCGGCGGCCCAGGCGTTGAGGCTCCCCTCCCAGTCCCCGGCGGCGGGCAAGCTGCGGTACGGGAGCTGCGACCGCCGGTACGTGAAGCAGGTGTTCGACAATCTCCACGGGAGCATCTCGCTTGACCCGGTGCGTTCCGCTTCCTCCTTGCTTTCCTCTCCTAACCCATTGCTCGTAGATTGATTGATGATCCTTGCTTCGCCCTTGGTTCGGCGTGGAGGAATCCGTGGATGATGCGTTCGTTGTCGTTTTTTGTCGGTTCGCCTTGCCCCCAATCCGCATTCCATGTTGGAGTTTGGTGGTCGCGCTGCAGGATTACGCAACGCCCTTTCGGTTTCCGTTGTGCGTCAGTTTTGTTCGATTCTACGTTTTCTACTGCCGCTGTTTAGTCAGTCCTGCGATGCCGTTACTTTGGTCGTGTGAAGCAATAATGTTGCCACCCTGGAACTCTGGAAGGGCTTGCTCCTCTCCTTCAATTCGTTGTGCCACCTGCACTGATAGAATCGAACAGCGTTGGTTTCCCATCTCTTTATGTGTTTCTAGTAGTTACGCATGTGGCCTCTTGTTTTATGGATTGAAGTACATGGGCCTGTTGAAGTGTTGCATGTTTGTTGCTGGTGTGGCGCATGGATTCTCATTGCATGATAACTGTGCATGTGGCGTCTCGGTTTTTTTTTTTGTCTCCAATTAATAAATTCAGCAGGTGTATCGTTAAGCCCATGCTGAAACTGCATGTAACCTTCCTATTCTAATGTAGGGCTAACTGAAGAATAATAGTCTCCACTAATTCTAACTTGAGAGCGAGAGGTATTATTTTTGTTGACTTATTGGGTCATAAACAAGTCTCAGGCCGCTACTTTAATTGTGCTTTGACTGTTACATGTGACTTCAAAGTAACGGGGGTATGAGCAATTAAAAATTGAAACTGTGTCAGCATTTCAATTATCTATTTTAGGTGGGTAGGCAGTTTCATCTGGGTGCATTACTAGCATTGACTCTGCATGGCAAGTCTTCTGGCCCCTTTTTGTTGTGGTTGATAGCCACTTTATATCATTGTATTTATGCTGTGTTTTAGTTTCCTCTGTAGATAGCCACTTGTGTTTGGAACTCCCTTAATTTCTGTATTTTTAATAGTCATAGGCTGTGTTTTCTAAACAGAACTACGCATTAGCACTGAGATTCATATGTCTTATTCATCTTTGGACCTTTGCAGACTTCATCATTGGGATCAATGGGTAGTTTATTTGTTTTATTTCTGTAATAGTCGCTAGGGCTGTTCAAAACAGGTTGGCGCTAATTTTCCAACTAATACCAGATAAGCATGCTGCATGCGTGTTTGAAGTTTGCATTCATGCATTTGTTTGTAACCTGTTTGACCAGGTTTGCATAACCCTGATAGTCATGCCTGTTACCTATGGTTTCACGTTTCTGGCAAATTGGTTAACCACTTAAACGGTTAATGTTTTGCATTTGTATTAAGTCTATAGTTGGATTTGGGTATGTTAAAAGTTATAACTGATATCTGACATATAGTTGTCTCCTGAATTGGTTATGGCGTCATTCAAGTAATTTATGCTGTCATTCAAGTAATTTATGCTGCTCAAAACAACCCCTGTACAAAGTAATAATTGTTGCAATCTCTGCTCTGCAGCTTGCTCTGCAGTTTGTGGACACTGAAGAGTTTCAGAGGTGACTATGGTTTTCCTTAATCACTAATGCTCATTTATATATTCAGCTTCTTTGATGACCTAATCATGATTTGATTTTATGCATCATGCTTTTAGGTTGCGGGACCTAAAACAACTCGGTGAGTTCAGTTTCTCTTTTGCTCCATGAAATCTTCGTAGTTATACTTGATATAGATTTTGAAAACAAAATGGAGTTCCGTTGCTTGTTATTTGTTGTTTGTCATTCTGGTGAAGACATATTTGGCATTTAGTAGATAAAACTGAGGGTTCATAATGTTTAGTGCTCTAGATGGTAACTTTATGTCTAGCTAGTTTCATGCTTGTTGCGAGTTTAGACATGCGAGCCAAGATAGCAGTGAATTCAATGTTTCACAATTTGTTCCTTATTGGGTTGACAAGAGAACTATATGTCCAACAAGTTTCATGCACCGTTGTTATTTGCACTGAAAATTATGCAGTGATTGAAATATATAGCTCTGACATGATGTTGTCTCCGAAATTCAGGCTAGTTGACTGTTTACATTTGTCCAATGTCTTGCTCATTTTTACCATTTGCATGTAAACTTATATATGTTTTCAAGAACACATCTGAGAGCTCTTTCCTTATTTGTGAATCCAGTTTAGGTCTACTTTACATTATCATTTGTACTTGATGTTTACATAACATGCTTTCAATAATTCTCAGGTCTTACATATCTGGTCTATCCTGGAGCTGTTCACACACGCTTTGAACATTCATTAGGAGTTTATTCGTTAGCTGGGAAGGCTATGAACAATCTCAAAATGTATCAGGTGTTTGCAATAACAATCACAAATTGATTGAAATGCTGGAATTTTATAGCTGAATAATTAAGGGTGATGTTTTCTTTCGACAGGGAGAAGAGCTTGGTATTGATTGTATCGACACACAAACTGTGAAGCTTGCAGGTTGGTGCACTTACCCGGAGTTCCATTAATTATCGAATATCTTTATGATCTTTGTCATATATCTTATTCAGGCCTCTTGCATGATATTGGACATGGCCCCTTCAGTCATTTGTTTGAGCATGAGTTTCTTCCTCGTGTTATTCCTGGCTCAACCTGGTGATTCTCTTTCAGCATTTGGCACCTTTCATATATGCTGTTTTATCTTCAAAGCTATACTTGCGCTGTTCTTTTAAGTTATAGTTAGCTACTTAGATTCCACGGTTCAAAAGATAGGGCCTTAGGTTTGACTTGCATAGCTGTTTCATGTGTATAAACGTGTATGTTCCCTTCTCCTGTGGTCACAGTTAATAGTGAATTTTGTTTGGTGCTAATTTAACTGTTAACATTAAAGTCCCATGCTGTTTCTATCCATATTCTCCACAGGTATACATCATGCATGCTTGTTACCATGATCATATAGTGTGGCCATTCCACCATCACTTATGTTGCTATGTTAAATCTACCTGGGGCTCCTTTTGGTCTTTTAATTACTTCTTTGTGCTTTTCTTCTTTCAGGTCCCACGAAAATATGTCAGCATTGCTGTTGGACAGTATTGTTGACAAACATGCAATAGACATTGAAAATGATTATCTCAAAATGGTCAAGGTAACCTTTTTTTCTTTCAGCCGTTGTGTAGTGCACACTAATTATCACCACTTAGCAAATTCTCCTTTTTCTTCATTAACGTAGGATGTCTGAAGTCTTTTGGCCTGCAATATTGATGAATTCAGTTTAACATGTGGTGCGATTTATCTGTTCTCTTAATATATGGAATAAGCAGGGGATTACATGAAAAGAAAATTAAAATCAGTGCATGCAACTCGTCTACTGATCACATGTGTATATAGAAGCTATCAACTTGCAATGTTAATTTTAAAATGTTTTGCAGGAGATGATAATTGCCAGCTCTAAGTCTGCCACCCCAAAAGTATGTATCTTGTTATCTGTTGCCAGCTTAATTATCTATCTAATATTGAAAACGTATTGCTTACTTTGGATGAATTTGAAACCTATTTCTTCAGAGTGCAAAGGATAAACATTTTCTTTATGACATTGTTGCTAATGGGCGCAATGGTATAGATGTTGACAAGTAAGGGCCAACTTTCAATTGAACTCATGACATTCCTGTTATGTGCCCGTGGTGGTTTCTGCTATAATCGTTTATCTTATAAGATGAGAGTAACTGCACAGGTTCGACTACATTGACCGTGATTGCAGAGCATGTGGTCTTGGCTCTAATTTCCAGTACTGGAGGTACATTTTATTTCTACTGTTCAACCTGTGTTAAATTCTTGTTTTGGGGCTTTTGGCCCTGCTTGTTGAGGATATGAATCAATATAATCAACCTTTGTACAATATTTCACCTAAATGTGCTCTAGGTGCTGCTCCCATCTAGATGCCCCCTTTTCCCTTGAATTTTATATTGTCAAAGTTCCCTATGACAATTGTAGAATTTCTGTTTGCACCATTTCTTTTCAGGTGGCTTCATTGATTATAGGTTAAAAATAACTACACAAATAAAAGACTATGATTATATGAATGACAATGGTGGACGAACCGACAACATGTTTGAAAATCGGTTTCTTTTCCTGTTCTGCCATGCTTCTTGCCGTGTCTGTTCCCTTTGGCATCCCACTGAGCAACACTTGTAGCGTATGTCACCTGACACAGAGAAGGGAATTTTGATTGGTTTTTCTCCATTGATACTATTATAGCTTGTGTTAGTCATACACTAGAAATTCAGACAAGGCCATGTAACTTTTATGATCCAAGAACCCTTGTCTTGCAAGCTCTGTATTGAGACTTGGTTAAATATTGCAGAACTTATAGGTAGTTAGGTATATGGTGCGTCCTGTGTTTTTAAGAAAAACTCATATTGACCTTTTTGTTTACTTCTATTGTACTGCATGTCATTATATTACATCTTGTAAATTTATATTGCCTTTTGCATGCAGGTTAATGGAGGGCATGCGAGTGATGGGTGACGAAATTTGCTACCCTGCCAAAGATTGTAGGTGCTTTATATAGTCCTCACCTGCTTAAATTTAATCAGTTTTATTTTTCCATTAACTAAAACATCAAAATGTGACCTGTCACGTCTCACTGGAAACTATAGATTTGAGCATCCATAAATTGTTTTCAACACGTGCTGATCTGCACCGGACTGTCTACACCCACGCCAAAGTAAAGGTATGCATGATTATACTGCCTTACCTTTTGTTGTTTCGACGTAGCTTTTGTTTTGTTTATTGCATCCAAAAAGAAACTTATTTGTATCATATAACAGTTAACAACACCAAAAAGGGAAAAACTATGAATAAATCCAGCTTGGAGACAATATTTGTGTAGCTTCTAAATCAATCAGGATTCAGATACAGACATGACTGGAGTTTTTATCACTGCTCCATTATTGGTTCAAAGTTTTTCTTTAATTACAGTGAAGGTCCATATGGTGTTATATCACAAAAGGTGTTAGATGTTTACAATAGTTAAATTTGTCTTTCGTATAGATTTTAATTGCAGCTGCCTTTAAGTTATTATAGTAGTTTTTTATTCACCAGAGTCTACATTCCTGTTATGGTATTAGCTGGTTCATTCTCTAACAGTCCTGGATCATTAGGCTGTTGAACTCATGCTTGTGGATGCGCTCATTGAGGCTAATGATTACTTGGGAATATCCTTGCATGCTAGTGATCCAGAAGATTTTTGGAAGGTTTGGTGCTAGTCATTGTTATTTTATTGTGTTCATAGTTCTTTTCCAGTCTATCCATCTTACTCTGCCTGAAATTCCAGTTGGATGACACAATCATTAAAAGCATCGAAACTGCTCCCAACGATGAACTGAAGAAAGCAAAAGAAATCATTCAACGTATTCGCCGAAGAGAGCTATACAAGGTAGTATGATTTTTGTCAATGTACAGCTTCTATAAGTGTTATTTTGTCATTTCATTTGTTACATGCTTGGTATAAGCATTTGTGCTTAGGAGATTCTGCTTTGTTTACACATATAGTTGTGTCCATGAAATTAATTTGAATTAATGAACTCTACTCGATCTTATACAATGAAATCTGCAAAATATTATACCATGACTTTGTTAGAGCATTCTGTGATGTAAATATGGTAATTCTGGCTTGTGTTGCAACAAATCAAATTCTTTGTAAATGAAGGTGAATCTAGTGATGAACCCGTTTCATCAGATTATAGAATATAACTGATGCAAAATGTAGACTGTAGTATAGCAGTTCTGCCCTTACTAGATAGATTATTGACATTTTTGTGTTGGTGAGGTACTTTCTGTTGAATAATCGCATATTGTGTTGCATCAGCGATGTACTGATGTACTTATTACTTCAGCTAATCTTCCTTTTTGTGGAAGTATTACATTGTTCTAATTGTTGAGTTGCAGTTCTGCAATCAGTATTCTGTTCCAAAGGACAAACTGGAGCATTTCAAAAATATAACTGCACAGGATGTAGTTTGTTCACAGGTTTGCATCTATTTTTGCTCGTTTTTAAGTTGGCTGCAATAACCTAACCTGTGAAGTATCCACACTTCATTTTCTGATGTTGATGCTATTGTCTTTAGAAATCTTCTGAGGTGCTGCTGAGGGAAGAGGATATTGCTGTCAGCAATGTTAAGATTGATCTTACTCGTGGAAAAGATAATCCTCTTGAAAGGTTTTTGATGTTTAAATGCTACATAGTTTCTTTTATTGATTTATTGATATAAGATGACATAAAAATTCTAACCGGTTACATTCTTTGGTGTGGATAACAACCATTCTCCAGCATCAAGTTCTATAAGGTAAATAGTTTGCTTTTGGATAAACTTTTATGTCCTGCTCTATCAAAAGTCATGAATATAGTCACCGTCCATCCTTTATTATTTGTGGTTTGTGCATATCAAATACTCACCAACCATTGTTATTGCTTTGCGTGGTATTATCAAATTTCACTCCTCTCACACTTTTTTTGGCTATTACCTCCGTTTTTAAACATATGACATTTAGGACAGATTAGTTCAAAAATGAAAATCCTAATTATCACATATTTTAAAACAGAGGGAGTACTATTTTTCTAGCTGCTGACAAAATAGTGTAGTAAGCAATTGGATATATACATGTCTATACTAGTCATGAGCACCATATGTTTTTAGTTTTTACTGCAACCTTCTTTTCCGAAAAGGCCAAAGCACCTCCGGAATGTTGAAACTGAACCTGAACCTGAACCTGGTCGAGGTGTAGAGCTATGCCTGTTTTTCATGTTGTTTTTCTGAGATATATGATTAAGAAGTAAGAACCATAAAGATCCATGTTAGATATCATGTAGGAATGCTCTGAATTGAGTTATCTCGTAGTTTTCCATTTGCCCTAAGCAGTTTTTGTTTTTTTGGTTGCACCAGGATTTTGGATGCGAAGAGAAGTTCCCCATCACAGATGACCGGGTCAGCCACTTGCTACCTGCCTACAATGAGGATAGAATCGTGAGGGTCTATGCTAAGAAGCCTGAGCTGGTCAGTGGACGTTCATTCATCTACTTGATTCCCATCAATCACGAGTTTACGACCAGTTTCATAATGTTGATGAAGTCCTTTGGTTACAGGTGGAAGCAGTGTCAGAAGCCTTTGAGAACCTCCAAGTGAGAATGTATGGCGAGAAGACTCAAGTGCACGAGACACCCAAGAAGAAGAAGCGGCTTAGGTCCAACTAGCCAGTTGCATTTTGTCAAATATCAGTATTTAGATAGCCATACGACACAGGAAAATAACTTGACAAAAGAGAAGAAATTAGAGCAACCTATATAGCTAAAACATCAGTATATGGTAGTCTGCACGGGGAAGGTGTGGATATTTTGTACAGGTGACATACAGACAGAACCTTGTCTGGAGTGTAGAAACTCTGGTTAACGATGCTACCATACGCTGGCACAGGGATGGAAAAGCCACCCTAACACTGAATGCTATGTGACTTTTCTAGAATGCTATGTGACTTTTCTAGTTTACTTCATGGTGAATTGGTTTTTGTATTCGGTAAAACTTCAGTCTGTTGTGATATGAAGATCTGGCAGTGTGCTGCCGTCGCGATCAAATGGAAAATACTACCACACAGAATCAATTGTGCGTTTAAGCCTCGTTTGTATGTGTTGACAATCAAAATTGGCACAGGCCAGGGCAGACCGGTCTAACCGATCTGACCGATCCGGCACAGGATGTTGCGGTGCTGGGACGACCGCAACAATTGGTCTGAGTGTGATAAAAGTGACATGGTCTCTGGAATGACCGACTGTTGCGGTGCTAGGGGCTTTGGAGGACCGCAAGAATTGGTGCAAGGATCAAAAGATGACATGGTCTCTGGAATGACCGACTGTTGCGGTGCTTGATGTGTAGGATGACCGCAAGAGTCGGTGGTGGAGCAAGACGCGCAAAAAAGGTGAAGTCCGACCCAGACCGGTCTGACCGGTGTGGGGGACCGGTTAGACCGGTTTACCTGTAACCGACTAGGTTTAGGATTTCGAGATTGTAACGAGTTGTAACTTGGTTTCCTTGCGGGACAAGACCTACCCTCCCTATAAGTATAAGGGGATTCGGCCGATTGAAGATATACCCAATCGATTCAATCAAATCTACTATTTTTGCTTTTACTTTCTTGTACCTTTCAAACCCTAGCTTTTCCAACCTCTACTTGTTGTTCTTCCTGCGTCTTCGCGACGTTTGAAGGCGTTCTAGGTGGCCTGCCGACCCTAGGACACCCCTACGCGCGTTCTCCCTGACGGATCCTTCCGGGAGGCGTGTTTAGGGTTCGCTCCTGTTCTCCCTGGAGGAACCGGTCTGACCGGTGCCTCTGATCGGTCTGCGCAGGGAGGCTGCGAGCAGCTCGTTTGCGTGCTGCGCGATCTAGCGCTCTCGTGTGTTGGCCTAATTCTGCGTCAACAGTATGTTAGTCCTTTTTTTTCATGATGTCATGGAAAAACAGAAAAATTTTGGCATTGGGAAACTGAGTGATGCAATCTAGCACTTTTGAAGATCTTAGTATTGCTAATCTTTGGCCGTTTTGGGTTGTTGTCGTTTTGGAGTTTTATTCTTGTGAGGCATGGCAGTGCAGGCCGTCAAGTTCGGCGCTCGCAACGTGATGGTAGTTACTTAATGGGGATCTTAGCATTTGTCAGTTGTCATGATCTGTTGGTTTCATGGTTAAGCGTTTGCACGTATAGGGTCTTTTATTAAGTGTTAGGGGCTGTTTGGATCCCTAGGACTAGCACTAGCACTAAAGGGAATCTTGCATGCATGGAGTACTAAATAAAATCTATTTGTAACAACCTCTTCACAGATGGGTGTAACTTTTCGAGACGAATCTAATGACCCTAATTAATTCATGATTAGCTACAGTGACGCTACAGTAACCATCATCTGTTCATACGGTCAAATGCCTCATTAGATTCGTCTCGCGAATTAGCGCAGGGGCTGTGGAACTGGTTTTGTAAACTGCCTTTATTTAATACCCCTAATTAGTGGTCAAAGTTATAAACAGTAGCTAGCACTAGCATTAGCAGCGGCCTCCATACAGCCCCTTAATCGCTCGGTCCTCTGTTGTTTGTCGTTTTTCGTTTGGCGCGGGATCTAGCGGAAGATAAACGATTTGTTACTACGGGAGGGGATCGGTTCTCTTTGTTCCTCTTTCTGCTCGCTTAGAGCGAGCTCGCAGTTAGCTCGTGCCAGCAGGCCTGCCTGTCAGGTAGCAGCAATGTTTTTCTCTTTATAGTATATATTAGAAAAATAGAAATGCCAGTCTCAACTCTCAAAAGCATTGATGAGTTACGTTCGTAAAGGTCCGTCATGGCATCTGTGGTTCTCTATTGGTTTTAAAAAAGGTCAGTTCGGACTGGCCTTTTTGCTTCGTGTGGGCCTGTTTTCTTCATTCCATTCCATGCATAGTTTAGAGTCAATCACAACTTTTTAGGCTGCTGTTTTTATTTAATTCTTCTTGAGGACCGTTTCGATCTAATGAAGATTCTAATGCAGCAAAAATAACCATAACCCAATCTAACAGGTTGGATTTATAGTATCAGTTTCTAAAATTCCAATCCATAATCCTACTATCTCCCTGTCACCTAGCTTTTAGAGATTCAGGTTAAGGAAATACAAACAAACCAGATTACCACTATCCGCTTTCATCTATACTATAAAGAGAATAACTTTTGAAAACATTTTTCACCCAAAGTTAAACACCCTTACCCCTCACAAGAGGTCCCACCTGACAGACCAAAAGCTTGACAGGGGAGGGGGGGAGATTGAAAAGTTGGAGGAAGGAAAATAGTTTCAGTGTTTTTTGATTGTTTTTGTTACCGCGGCTCCGGTCTTACCCGCCCGCGTGTACCCATCCAATCCCGCCCGTCAATCTCGTGTCTTTCCTCCCACGCTTTCCTTCCCTGTCGCAACCATCCCATCCTTCCTTATTGGACACGTACAATTCTTCTAATTTTATCCAATTTTGGACGAATCCACACATGCACGTGTATATGGGACCAAACAGCAATGGCGTGTTGTATTTTTGCATATCTATTATATCCTTCTTATTTATATTACATACAATTTTGCCTACCTAAAGAAAGGAAATGTCCATGCGCTCATCTATACGAAACAAATTGCGTGTTGTATTTTTGGATACATATATCGGTCTGATTGAGTCTGGGGCTCATATGGCAACTAAATAAACATTTCCATTTCCTCAAACGATGAACCGTATATGGAAACTAAAGAAACATTTCCATCGCCGCTCCGGAGCCTGATCCGCCGGGCACTAATTACGTATTTTTTGGAAAGATTAGAGTGTGATAAATCAAATGCATTCCTTTATATGGCACTAATTATAATCTCGCCTCCCATATATGCACGTACGATGTCCGCGATTCCTGCTACAATTTGAAATATTTGACAAGGATTCCTTCATAGCACACAAATTAGAGTCTTCCCATATATATGTCCACATCGCTGTCTGGGTAATATTTCCAATTATAAATTCTGGTGGGGAACAATGGATGCCGGATCTGATGTTGTAACGGGCGACCAGGCATATCGTGTTGAAGATGACGGCCTAGCATCTCCAATCGAGATGGGTTCACCTATTCGGGATGGAGACACTGAAGATAATTGTGATCCATCTCAAGTGAACATCGACTTGATTAATTCCCTTGCGTCATGTGTACAAGACACGGAGAGGCTCCCTTGTACCGAAGTTGTCCAATCGGATATTGGGTTGGATGTTGCTTCCACAAAACCTCATCGTCATAAGAAGCCGAAGAAGTCGCATGTGGTTTGTCTGGAAGCAGAAGGTAATTTTCCTTTCTTACCATTGGTTTTCGTGTCAAATATTTCATTTTTAAAGCTGAATTTTCTATCTCGATGCAGACTATGTTTGTGATGAAACGGATCTACAGGTTATCGAGTCAATTGTAGGGTTGCACGACGAACAAAAAATTGTCAGGGTAGATGAATCATTTGTCTTTAAAAAGAGCTTCTTATGCCTTCTCAATCCTAATGCCTATATATGCAGTGATGTAAGTACAAAAGTGGATCCGTATCCTAAACTTTTCATTATACATTCGTTTGTTTGCATCTGTGATCTGATTTTAGGATTACATTTTTCACAGGTCATAAACCCTTACATCAACCTGATTAAGGCGGAAACTCATCTGATGCGTAGGAATGACCAAACCATACACATGGAGAATACTTTAATAGCAGAGCTTCTATTGCGATACGGTCGGTACTCGAGGAATTTTAAGCCGACCAAAGTATCAGACGTTATCGTTGAGAGGATTTCTACCTACATTAACCATGATTTGGTAACACACATGTCATTTTATATATATATTTTAAATTTAATATATTTTACATTTATTATATTTTGAATGGTTCATATCGCTACTTTTTCCGAAAGTTAAAGTCGTCATCTTGTCCAGGTGTTTGTGCCCATAAACATTCACAAAGTTCATTGGTATCTCATGGTCATAAACGGCACTAAGTGGGAAATACAAATTCTTGACTCATTATCAAATTTATTTGGTCGATCAGAAGTGCAGTGGACTGTTAGGAGCTACACCTTCACCTTTTTCATTTGTTGTACCATTATTCAGTAATTTCTCTATTTTAGGGATCTGATTTCTACTTTACGTTTTCTTTCTTACATGCACAACAGCTGGAAGGCCTCAGATTACAAATTGATCATGTTTCTAAAGATTTAGACACTAAAAAAATGAAGTGGCCTGATCTTGAAGTTCATTTATGGCCTGTCAGAGAAATTTTTAAAGATCCAATACAGACTGACGGGTAATTATAGCTGCACCTCTTTTTAAATACGTTCACCACAGCTTAATCAGATTTTTTATTAAAAAAATATATTACCATCCATGTAGCTGTTCATGTGGATTGTTTTTGGTAAACTTTATGGAGTATTGGACTGGAGATGATCTGACTGACAACATATCACAGGTTTTTTTTCCAAGCACATCGTGGAGTGTAATTATTTTTAGAATTTCCCATTCTACTGTATTGATTGTGAACATCTGTTAATTCGCCGCTATCTTGCTTGACTGTCCATTAAACACTGCTAAGGGAGGTCAACCATTCGTAGAGTCAAATGTTGCAGAAGTTTGCGACCCCGATGACTGTTTGATGTTATCCCAATCAGAACAAGTAATTTATAATATTTTGTCTCAGCCAAGTTCTTACTCTGTCAAAGATAAGGCTATTGGTGTATGCAAAAGTATCCTCGCAATTGATGATGAAGAATCACTGAGGTCAGTTCATTATATAGACATGCATTTATTATCGACATGATATTATCTGTGTATCACACTAGCTTTCAAAAAATGGCGCAGGGAAGAATGGATAAGGTGCTCTAAACCCTATCCTATATCTATCACCCTCAAACAAATAAAAGAAATACTAGACCCGAGTAAACCTATGCACAGAGATTGTTTCAATATGGGTGTGCGTATGCTAGCAACTTGTGATACAATCTTTGAGAGGGAGCCGATGCCACACTTCATGGATCTTCGCTTCTGCGTGAGTTTTTTAGATCCTTATTGTATAGATGTATAGATATAGATAGAAATATTCTGTATGCACTTCCAGTATTATTAGTTATTTCTTTAAATTAATCTAATTTTGTCCATGCTGTAGGAACAATGCTATTTCCAGCGCTATTACAAATATCGGAAAAGGCCTGATTGTAAAAAGATAGCTGAGTTATTTGATGCTTGGCCCAATGTGCTTTTTCCGTCGTCTCAATGTCAATTTGTAGGTTTACATTCAAACAAATGCACGGTTCAGTTTACGTTCGCCCATATATTATCTTGTTACTAAACAAACTTATTTTATTCGTTTAGATCATAGTGCCCTTCTATCACAACGAAGTTTACAGCATTTTCTCGTTGGACAAGTCTCGTAGATCCATCTCCGTTATTGATCCACTTCATATACCTAGAGTTTGGACAAACCAGGAACCAATGGGCTTCTATGTTAATAGAATCCAAAAGGTTGGCAAGGTATTTGATCGCGCTATGGATGTGTTGGACACCCAGTGGACCGATGATGTGTTTGACTGGACACGTGTTTTTCCGGAAGGCATTGAAAAAACTAGCGACAGGTCGGTTTATCCTAGAACACGTATATATATCTTAGTCGCATGCATGAGTTATTTTATTCATTTTTTTATTATTTGTGCAGGAACTTGTCAGGGGATTTAGCCCTCAACTATATGGACTTATGGGATGGTGAAAATATGAGTGCACGAATTCGCATGGTGCGTTCCCTTTTTATAAAATATTCTATAGTTCTGTACAAGTAAGAACTTACAATTAAATGTTTGGATCATGCAGGATTCACAAATTATCCGAATGTGTTTTTTGATTGACTTGTTACGATATAGATTCAATGAAGTATCTGAGAACATTCCGCATGATCTCTGTGACCTTCTCAGGCATGCAAGCGGTGTTTCACACTTGAAGAATAACGTCTAGGCTTCATGTAGCATTTTATTAGTTTCTATCTTATTCCATGTCATGTAATAAGAGCTGATGCTCACATTGTATCTTTTATATTAATGAGATTAGTTAATGAACTTGTGCTCTATTGATCTTTCTCTAGCAGTCGTGAGAGAATTAAATGAACAGTTGCTCTATTGATCATCCTCTAAGAGCACTCCCCTGAGTTGGGTAGTTTTTTAACTTATTGCATGTCATGTCATGTGATAAGATCTGATGCTCGCACTGTATCTTTGATTTTAATGACATAAATTAATGATCTTGTGCTCTATTGATCATTCTCTAACAGTCGTGAGAGAATTGAATGAACTGTTGCTCTATTGATCATCCTCTGACAGCCTTGTTAACATTTAATGCACAGTTGATTGTAGCAAGTATAGCCTCATGTAGGTTTGCTTAAAATCAGGCCCGACATTTTCACCGAGAATGAAGTTTCAAGTCACCAATTTAGATCACTGTAGGTATCGAGTTCTGACTGGTTTGTTTGTTTTTGCAATGTGCATGCTATATATTTTTTTACAATAAAGACCACCTTGCTAATTACAACCTAACGAGTATATGTATCAGTTTGAAAGGTCATTGGTTTTGTGCGCTTTTTGCAATGTTTTGTGGTGTGTGTATATATATATATATATTTTATTTGTGATATATGATTAAGACGACCTTCTTAATTCCAAACCAATCAGTTTAGAGATAAATATATCTAGAATTTTTTTCCGAACGCCAGTTTTATAAATTATAAATAAGATGTTAGTAAAAATCGGAATTAGGGTTTTCGATCCGAATACGCATATGTTACATGTATATAAATATAAGTTCACGATCTCACATCCCACCTTGAAGGCCATTGCTATATAAGTTCACGTGTGTAGCACCGTACCCATCACCCACCATTAGCGTTCAGCGCCACAGAATGATTGCATCTGCCTCTTTTGTAACCCTCGACGATGCTTTATCGCAATCACATGGATACGAGGTAGACATTGTAGGAGTTGTTGCTTTCATCTCCCCCTCGGATGTTGGATCATTTGATCCTTACGCCACGCGAGAAATCTGTGTGAAGGACACAAGGTCTGTTGCTCCTGTCCTTATTGTATAGATAGATAGATAGATCATTTATGGCTCTGTTACATTATAAATAAATTGTGTGTTCATTCATATTACAAATCACTCATATGTTTGTTTAGTCGCATAGCCTTTCTACGCATCATCGACGACCTTCATCATGGGACTGCTCGCCAGTTCATCGAAGCTGATGTGCGCAACAGTTTTTTAATGGCCACCAGGGTTCTTGTCAATCGTGATAGAAGTCAGTAAGAGTTTTTTAAAAAAAATAAACACTATTGTTCCTTGTGAAGGTTTAATTTAATGATACTCATCAGGTCATTTTGATCAATGTTACCAGATTGCTTAGAGGAATCTGAACATTCCACAATCACTTTCATCGAAGCCGGTCGACATCCATGGATCACCACACTTGAAGGTTATTCAATAATATAAATTTTATATAGAACGTGAGTATGGATGCCAGGCTACACGAT
>CM014274.1:74044485-74056412 GCA_004135705.1 Alloteropsis semialata
CTGTACGAAACGGACCCTTAGCACACAGAAAGCCGAGGGGAGAAAGCGGTCGCACTAACACGGCCTGATTTGCGTGATTATAGCCTTGTTTAGTTTGCGCGAATTCGATCGAATTGATTGTAGCAAAATGCATTGGGAAGCATAAAAGCAGAGAGCGGGGCACGTTTTTCAAGAAAATACTTTTGGTCGAATGGGTCGAATTCGTTGTAACTGCTATGCGAAGTGGATATCGATATTTACCTCACGTGCCACTTCTGTGGCCCTGGCTCCGTCTTCCCATTCTGTTTCCGTCCTCTCCCCTTGACCTCTCCAGTCTCCATCACCGCAGAGGCCCAACAGCTAGGGTTTCGCGCGGCGCCGGCGGCGGCGACCGGGGATCCCGCCGGCTTCATTTCCTTCCGCGGGGATCTGACCTCGTCCCTACCTCCTGTCTCCCGACGGCGGGCGCCGTCTCCTCAACAGTGTCGCGGTTCCTCCCGCCCCTGTGCCTCTCGTCCGCTCGGCGACGCCGTACCTTGGACGTCCTGGGCCCTGAGGCGTCCTCGACCCGTCGCCGTGGCACCTCGTCCCATCCAGCTCTTCCGTTCGCCTCGGTGCCCGGTGCCTCTCCATCTCCAGCAGAACTAGCCCATCCGCGACGCCCCCTGCTCAGGTAGAAACGAGTTGCCCTCTATGCTCGTTTGTGCAATTAACCGATTTGCACATGTGTGCGTATTTGCCTGTCAGTCTGTATGCAATGTTTAGGCCTTTGTGTGCGTAGCTAATACTTGTCCGCTAGTTTGGAACCCCAGTGTTTGGGATTGGGGATGTGGAAGTGAGTACTTTTGTTAGCATGTGAGGTTTGGGGTGGGTTTTTTCGCCAATATCTGTTCTTTTGGTTATCGAAGGTGTTTGGAGAAGGGAACATGTGAGGTTTCCGGAGATTTCATTTTGCTCCATGGTGCTGCTTTACTAGCCATGAGTTCATTTTCTTGTTTGGTTGGGGCTTTTCTAAGATACTTCTAGACTATGGACAAAGCTATGTGTGTTCGTCTCCTTCTGGAGACATGCATCTCTTATTGGATGGAGACATCGGAGTGTGCATGTGTAGTGTAGGTGCATAGTTGTGTTTGTGTGGGTGGGTGTCTGATCTCATGAGTGTGCATATATATTTATGACTGAGGACTGCCTTTTCCACTGTTGTAAATTCTTTGCCTTTGATGCAGATAGAAATTGGTCTTTCTGGCCAAGGTATATTGTCCTTTTCGATGCATAAATAAAAAAGTCACAGTGCTACATATCTTTTCAAGGGCAAATAATACACGGGCAAATATTTTTCTATATTTTTTTGGTCAATTGTTAGTGATGTGTCAGTTGTATACATTGTACCATGATATCAGAAATTGTTTTGTACTATTCTTTGTAGTTATAGAATAACTGCGTTATGATTCATGGAGTTAGTAAAATTTGAACAAACATTGACGAGGCATTTTTATGCAGGCAAGCTTTGTGGTGTCTGCATGGAGTGACGGGGATTATATGTGATAACAAGTAAGTCTTCTTCTTGATATTTTACAATTACAATCATGCTCTCTGTTCTCTTACAATTTATCATCCTGGCTACTCTTAAAACATATATATGTATACCATGGATCTGCTTATTTGGCATTGCTGCATGAGTTTTCCTCCACTTCATGGTGGATGACTGTCTGTGCGCTAGGGTGACACTATGCTGGAATTTTTGCCACAAATTAGGCTCGTAATCACTATATATTCCTGTGAAATGAAATTATATAAGTTCTTTGAGTGATGCACCATGGTCATTTTAGTGCTAGCTTTACCCCTGCCTGTGGGCGACTACGTGTTTGAACCGTGAATATGTACATGTCATCACTTGTATTGCTGATTATACTATAATGTTTTAAGCATTTTGCCCTTTCTGTAAAATATTGCAAGATATGCATGTCATTGCGCTTTCCCACATGCGTATGTAATCTGTAGGTGATTTCTTTTAGGCTTTGTTTGGATGTCGATATTGGAGGGTATGGAATTGAATTGGCTTCAATACCAAATCAGCCATGGTATTGAAATGAGATGCAATTCCAATTCTATTGTTTGGATGTCATTGTATTGGCGTTTGGAATCATAGGAAGGAACTCAATTCAATTTTCTGTTCGGATGTACACAAGCATAGAATTGGTAACACAACATCGGATCCACAACATCGGAGAGGGGGCAGGCGAGGTGCTCATCAGCGAACGGGCACGAGGCTCGCCACGGAGGGAGGCAGGGGAAGGGTGGCGCAGCTCCTCGCTCGCCCCACGGCCTTCTTCTCCTCCCTCTCCGGTGTGTCAGCGGAGGGAGCCGCCTGGGAGGAAGACAGAGGAGGACACCCCGGCCATGGCGAAGGGAGGGGGGCGGCGCGGCTCGCCGGTCCACTGGCGGAGGTAGGGGGAGTGCAGCGCCACTCGCCAGCGGAGGGAATGGAGGACGATGTGACTCGCCGGTGAAGGTAGGGGGAGGGCGGCGCATCTCGCCGGCCCGCCGGCGGAGGTAAGGGCAGCGCGGCGCGAGTCGCCGGCGCAGAGAGGGGAATGCCGAGGAGGGAGAGGGCGAGAGATGCGAGAGGATGGGGAAAGAGAATGCCAACCAATACGGAGGGGTTCGGCTCGGTATTGAAACTAGGGGGGTGAGTGCGGGATGAATACCGGTTGGCATTGAGCTCGATTTCCAATCCCGAATTCCAAGTCATCCAAACAGCTGGCATTTACAGCTGCCAATTCCAATTTCGAATTCTGAGCCCCAATATCTACATCCAAAAGCTACGTTAGGAAAAAGTCCATCTTACTACCCTTACCATTCAGTTTGTCCGCTTAACCCCTGAGCAAACTTTAGGCTTGATTTACTCCCCCAAACTATTTTAGTTGGTCCAATCTACCCTCTAATGAAAATTTTCATTTTTGTTTCTCCATGTACAAAATGAGTTTTAAGTTCAAATTTTTTAAGTGGGCAGAGAACATGATGCCTGTGTTAAAAATATATTGAGAATTTTTCATGGTTATTTTAATATGTTAGGAACATTTAATACAAATTAATTCTGGAGATACAAAAGTGCATGAAAAGTAATTGTGAAAAATTCTTAATGTATTTCTGTAACATAGGGCATCATATTGTAATTCATCTGGCAAAATTTGAATTAAAAATCAACTTGTGCACGGATAAACAAATAAGAGAAACCTCATTAGGGGTTAGGTTGGACCAACTAAAATAGTTGGAGGGAAGTAAATCGAGCCTAAATGTTGTTCAGAGGTTAATAGGACAAAGTGAATTGGTGAAGGTAGTAAAATAAACATTTTCCTTTCTTTTATGCGTGAAGGTGAGAGTCAGATAACAATATTCAGTCTCTTGAACCTTTGCTAATGCAGTTCCTGCTGATTGACATATGCTTTGCCTGCATTTTTAGTTTGCAGCAATGAAAATTGGAGCATGCTAAGTACTGAATCTATAATACTTTTCTCCTTAATCATGGTACATCTACTCCTTTTTCATTGGATCATTGTTGTCAGACACATTTAAGTTTGCCAATTTTAAGTCAAGTGAGTATCAATGACATTTTGTACTTCTTACAGTTTAGAATTGAGCTTGTTGTTGTATCCATTCTGATTAATTTTGTGGGACCATGTCAGATGGTTATAGCTACACTAGTGTAAAAATATGCCTCCTTGTTTCCAGGGAGTTTAATTTGACTTCTTGGTAGAAGTTATGCTGGCATGTTTTATTAACCACATTGTTTATTTGTTTATTTTGTTGCAGAAATGTGCTGTTGGTTTTTGTTTCTGTATGACCATGGGCAGTCAAGATTTCTGCAGACTACATTCCACATTTTGTTCTTAGAGAACTACTGCAGTGGTTTCTAGTATACCGTGCTATATCTGCCACGATACCAACTTCTCTACTTGTTTTCATGGAGTGCAACAAAGATGAGGCTGCTAGAGCAAAAGCTCTAGCAGAAAGAAAAATGCTGGAGAAGGATTTTGTTGGCGCAAAAAAGATGATTATTAAGGTTCAGCAACTTTCCAAAGAAGTGGATGACATTGACATTTCAAAAATGTTAACAGTTTGTGATGTTCATTGTGCTGCTGGAGTAAAGGTAAATGCTGAGATTGACTGGTATGGAATACTGCAAGTACCTGTAAATGCTGATGATGCCCTGATAAAGAAACAGTATCGTAAACTTGCCCTTTTGCTACATCCTGACAAGAACAAGTTTGGAGGTGCAGAGGCAGCATTCAAATTAGTTGGAGAAGCAAACATAACTCTTACAGACAAGTCAAAACGTACTGTGTATGACATAAAAAGAAACACCTTCAGAGGTGGTGCGGCAAGACCCCCTCATCAACGTCCAAAAAAACATCCACCTGCTAGACCTACTTCCACTCCTGTGAGTCTCCATAATATACAGCAGCAGCAGCAGGCCTCAAATCCTGCAGGGCCACAAACAACATTTTGGACTATGTGTCCATCCTGTGGCATGAGATATCAGTACTACCTTTCAATCTTGAAGAAGGCTTTGCGCTGTCAGAATTGTTTGAAGCCCTTTATTGCACAAGATTTGAAGGAGCAAGCTATTCCTTCCGGGGCAAATCAGCGATCTGCTGGGGTTTGGAAAAATGCAGGCACACCACAGAACTTTCCAGGTCCTCAAACAAATGTCACTGGACAGAAAGCTTGGTCAACCACTCCTGGAGTTCATGTCAATATCGGTTCTCATAGTGCTGATGTAAATACAAAGAAGAAAACTGGTGGGCTAAAAAACAAAAGGAAATCTGATCTGGCCACCGGGAATCCTTCAAAAGCTGGATCATCTGCAAGATTCAAAAGGGGCAGGAGGGCCGTAATTGAATCAAGTGAATCGAGCATGTCAGAAACTAGCAGTGACAGCGAGGAAGAGATTCTTGAACATGGTCCTGCTGCAAATAGTGTAGGGCCAGGTCAACAAACCCGTAGATCAAGTAGGCAGAAGCAAGAAGTTAAGTATAATGAAGATAGTGATGATGAAGATGTTGAAGATGAGGATAACCAGGTTAATGATGATCTTCCTGTTTTAAAGAGGTTAAGGAAAAGTGGTGTGTTCCATGGTGATAACCAGGTTAATGATGATCTTCCTGTTTTAAAGAGGTTAAGGAAAAGTGGTGTGTTCCATGGTGATGACAGCAATAGAACAGCAAAGCTGAACGAAGACATAACTGTGCGTAATGGTCCAACAAATGGTGTAAATGGCCACAGTAACACAGAAGATAAAAAGAAAGGTGGCTCGTCATTTGGAGAGAAAACATTCAATGGAATTGAGCAAATGAAGGGAGGAACAATGCATGCTGGAGAAAATAGTGATGCACAAGATAAGGTATTTCATTCTGTCAGCAGCAATGGTCCCAGTCTAAACAATGCTGATGCTTCAGGTGATCATAACTACATTTCTTTGGATCATGAATTTTTTGATTTTGATCAACTCCGAGATGTAAATCAATTTAGAGTCAACCAGATCTGGGCTGTCTATGATGATCATGACGGTATGCCTAGGTTTTATGCTCGAATCACTAAGGTAAAAGCTACTCCAAATTTTATGGTGCATTTTGTTTGGCTGGAGTTTGATCCCTCAAATAAAGCGGAGGAGGCATGGTCTTATGGAGGTCAGCCTGTTGCCTGTGGACGCTTTAAGCATGGACAGTCAGAGACATCCAAGGAACCTGCTATGTTCTCCCGAACTATATCCTTTGACAAAAGCAAGATAAGGAACTCCTATGAAATATATCCAAGGAAAGGTGAAGTTTGGGCCCTTTTTAAGGGATGGGATATTGGTTGGAGCTCAGATGCCAACAATCACAAAAATTTGAACTATCAGTATGAAGTGTTTCAGGTTCTCTCTGATCTCACCACGAGCACTAGCATTATTGTCATGCCACTTGTGAAGATAAAAGGCTATGTTAGCTTATTTATGCAGTCTAGAGAGGCAGCTCCATATGTGATACCTCAGGGTGAGACATTGAGGTTTTCGCATTGTGTCCCACATCATTTGATGACTGGAACTGAAAAAGAAGGCGTCCCAGAAGGATCTCTAGAACTTGATCCTGCAGCTCTTCCCTTTAACTTGGAAGAGGCTTTTCCTTCTGTTATCCCAGAATGCAGCTCTGTAAGAAGTCAGGAACGTGATGACAAACATGCAGGTTCATCCAGTGGAAATAGTTCCCGCAAAGGGTATATGAATGTGGGGGAGGAGCAACATACAGCTTCCATGAATGTAGGGATGGCTGCAAAGACACCAAATGAAGAGAACAACAAGCATAACATGGGTACTGATGAAGTTACGGATGCCGATGGCGATAATGTTTGCCAAACAGAGTATGTCTGTGCTGACTCAGAATTCTATGAGTTTTCAGAAATAAGATTGCTTCAAAAGTTTTTACCTGGGCAGATCTGGGCTCTCTACAGTGATGTAGATAAATTCCCCAATTACTATGCTTACATACAGAAAGTTGATCTCAAAAGCAATAAAGTGCAAATTAGATGGCTTGATGTTTGTCCTCGAGGAGAAGAGGTGAAGAGATTGCTTCAAGAAGAACGGACAATTGGGTGTGGAACCTTTAGGCTTTCCAGCGCTCATGAGTTGGTGACACACACTGGTACAGATGCATTTTCTCATTCTGTAGAGGCAAGATCTACAGGCAGAAAAGGTGAATACGAAATAATTCCTCGTCTGGGTGAGATATGGGCTGTTTACAAGAATTGGAGGGCAGGATGGACTGCACACGATTTTAAAAAATGTGAATATGAACTGGTGGAGATATTTGGCCATACCGATTCGTCCATACAGGTTCAACATTTGAGGAAAGTGGATGGCTATAGGACGGTATTTATGCGATACATAGCAGAGGGATCTGTGAAGACAATAAGGAAGGATGAGTACCCCAAGTTCTCTCACCAGATTCCTTGCTTTCATCTGACACATGAAAAAGGTGGAAAGCTTCGAGGCTATCTGGAACTCGATCCCTTGTCAGTACCAGAGGAATTCCTCTTTACTGCTTCGATGTGAGATAAGCCTTCTCTGCAGTGACTCTGGAGCTTTCTTGTTATGAAGTTTTTGGAACTAAGGTCTGTGAATGTTGGATGGTTCCACAGTCCTAAGTTCTTTTGTGTGACACGGACATAAGGTGTCTGGATTTTAGCATCTGTAGAACTAACGTTATGATGGAGTAGATTCGGACAGTACCAAGCTGCACAACGAAGGCATTAAATTGGATTCTGCTGCTGGATGGCTATCCCACAGCAGACTGCGGTTCACAAGCCTATAATGCTTTTTGCAGTTGCTGCTTGTAGCTAGCATTATCTGTATCTAGTGTTTCAGTTCTGATGTAAAAAACTGCTACTCTTCGTTTTTTTTTCCTTCGTAGTGTAATCTAAATGGTAGTACTGTATTTGAACTGTGGGAGGCATGCCTGATGTTATCAGAAGAGGCCTGTTGACCTCCATTCCCTGGAACTGAAACGTATGTTGGACTGTTGCACATCAGCGAGTCAGGTTTGGCTGGTGTATCATTGCGGTGGTTAATGTTGGACGGTTGGTGTTGCTGTGAAGGGGATGGACGGGATATCCTCCTGCGGCCCGGTTATGAAAACATATTTCTATTCAAAATACTTACTCCGTTTTTTTACATGTCGCATTTGGTTTGTCTTAAGTCAGACTTCAATTTTTATGAAGTTCATAAAAAAATTAATGGTGTTTATAGTACCATTTGTTTCATTGAATCCGCCATGAAATATATTTTGACAGTGAATATGTTATATACTAGAGTTGTTGCTATATTTTTCAATAGATGTGATCATAGTTTGCTAAGTTTGACTTAAGACAAACCTAAGCAACATGTAAATAAAAATGGAGTGAATATAGAAGTAGCACTTGTGTTCTGATTTTGGTAACATCTTCTCTTTTTGGAAATGGTTCATTTGCTATGCTTCTACGAGGGGTTCCATTCTAATCAAATAAGATGCTATGCAAAGCAAATTTCAACTAGATGTGTGAAAGAGGTATTTCATCTAGATGATACTATGTACATTGTTCTAAAAGTTAGAAAATGTTCGTGCTGCATTGTAGGTACAAGTTTTATTTTATCAGCAATTCTCTGGCATCGTGAATCCGCATTAAGTTTCATTTCATCCCGGGGGCATTAAGTGCTATAACTACAGACAACATCGGGGCATTAAGTGCTATAACTACAGACAACATCGAAATGACTCTATGCATTAGAAGGTGTTGTTCATTTACTCAAAAAACACTTATGTGACTGGGAAATAACAAAATAAAACTCTTTATTGGTATTACTCTAAGTATTGGACAGTCCCATGTCAAATTTATTGAAATTCTGAGGATAGGATGATAAAGGTTGTATCTCTGGATATGCAACTTTTGTTTCCCTAACTTTCTGTAACTAAACCTCTGACTTCATTATTAGATTGTTCAATATTTGCCCATTTCTATTAAAGCCACTCATTACCGGAAATCCCTTTATTTTTAGGTTACACTCAATAGGTCATTTGGCCATGTGAACGTTGAGTCAGTTGGATAATTGCTTTGGGATAATACACCTTGGAGTCAAATAAATTAGTATTAATTATGTCTTGCATAATTTTGCTCACTAAAAGAGAGAATGGAAGGCTATGAGTTGTAATGTACACACCATTGTTCACACGTTGGAAATTGTTGATCTCTCCACAGCGCCGAACTATGCGGCACCACCAATAAAAGTGAAAGCCTCTTTCAGATGTTGAAGTCTACAGAAAGCTACAGAAGGGTATGCTTTCACCACCGTCAATTACTCTCTTACACTTGTCGACACTTGATAGCCTTTTAATAGGATTAGTCGTGTTTATTTCAATTTAGAGCCATTTCTACCTTCTGTATTTTAACTTCTAGTTGTTCACTTAAGTTCTAAACCGTCAATCATTCTATATGAACAATACACTGCGTCATTTTTTTTAACTTCTAGTTGTTCACTTAAGTTCTAAACAAATGAAGTTAATCCTTTTAGCATGCTTATTCCAGGGTGGATTGCTGAGAGCTAGCCACTAAAAGGTGTTCAGACTTCAGACCATCGATTCTCCTCTGGACTACTTGGTAAGTAGGTTTACAATCCATTTATGAACGAATAAATGTGGATTGATCTATTTTAAGATTTCAAACCTGTGAAGCGTATTAGAATTCTTCTTATTTTTATATTGCTAATTTGATATTGAAATATGTTTGATGTGCTTGGTCCCATGTAGAATCATAAATTGAATTTCTGTATGGCTATTGGATGTCCAAATGCAGTTTGAAGCATATTAGCTTCCCCTTTTGTTAAATGTTGCTTCTAGGCAATAGTGAAAGTATTATCCTGTCCTGTAAACATCTTCCAGTACCATCTCATATATTCTACACTTGCAGCTAAATTTGAGTCCTGACTTAAGGATAAATGAATTTTGATTATTTGAAACTTCATTGAATTATGGTTTGTAGTTCACATAACTAAAAGACTTACAAAACTTAAACATGATAAATGATAATTATGTTGTATTTATATGCATAGAAATATGTCAGGCACAAGCTATGTAAAATATAAGCATTGTATAAACTCCTAATTACTAGGTGGCAATGTAATAGCTGCGTGAACTAGAAAACCCCGATTTGCTCTAGTTGAAAACTATAGGCAAATAGTCTTAACTTCTAACTTGCAGGGTTTGCTTCAATCATGATTGTACCAGTTACACTTGTTTTGTCATTTGGTAGAACAGTTAGAGCTCTGCACTTATCTGGAAGATTGATTTATTTTTTTTTCGGAAAGTGCCTCCTCTTGTAATCTCCATGTGCTTGCTTTTAGTGTTTGACTGCGATTAACTGAAATTTGGGATCTCATAAGTATTGGTGCATTTTTAAAACCCAAAAGCAAATAGTAATAAATGGATAGGGTCTAGTTTAAAATTTTAAATTATCGCCAGGATAAGATAAGCTAATTAGCATCAAGGAACTGGTTTTTTGGCTTGACTCATTGGTTTTCATAATTTTCCAAAAGAATCAGGTTAATCTATTCTCTTGCTGTTCTGTTTTTTAAATAAATACAGTTTGCACTGCCACCAAACTTTTCTTACTCTTCCTATATAACCTTCCTCCTGCTTGAAGCCCGAAAAGGTTACAGATTCTTATTGAATCCTGCCAATGGTAGAAGAGCTAGATGCTGATTTCTGATAAAATTGTTCTAAGAACTGCTCTGGATGCCATACTGTTCTTTCCCAAGGTCCGATTTTTATTCATTACATTTTATTTTATTTCTAGAAAACAGATGTGCTTGGAACATAACTAGTTCTCAATGTGTTTAATGTGTGCCTTCCATCATGCAGGTTTTGAAGATGACAGGAGAGTTTTCTTATTTCCAACATTTATCTGACTGTATGAGAAAACCTTAGTACGCTGTATGCAAATATGAGAATTATGTATAGCTTTATTGCCTTCCTGCTGCTTCAAAGCAAAAGTTGTACAACCTTTTTTACCCACATAATATGTGCAGAGAATCTTATTGAGTAGCACTGTGATAATAAAATTACATAATGAAATAGGAATTTTAGTTACCCTTCAGGATCCCATATACCCTGCTGACTAAATTTACACTGGAGAAATCGGAAAGTTCATGTAGTTAAACACAAAAGTTCAAGTATAAAACTATAACCTAACACAAGATATTTGCCATAGTCTGTTCCAAGCTATGCTTGTTGCTAAATTGTCTCACCGTGTAAACATCATGCTTGCACACTGCATACTTACAATCAGGTTCTTTTTCTAAGGTTCTGAATCGGTATAGCTCTGGTCAAAACTTGCAACAGTGTAACCAAATGTGAAGATGCTCAATGCAGAGCCGATTTGAGAAATTACCACATTGATTTCAACTTTTCAAGGCAACAAAACAGTAGCCAACAGACTGACAGTTTCAGGAACTCGGTTCTTCATGTATGTGCCGTAGCATGGAGCAGCCGTGCACGTCAGTTCGGCCTGAAGATGGTACCAAACTTCTGCTGTCCAGTAGATGGTACAGACACGCACCCGCAGCCGTAGTTCTCCTCGCCAACCCGCCCAGCTCTGAACTCTAAATCAAATCCTAACACGAAATCTGAACTATGTTTCCGCTTTTGCATATTGTTTTGGTTGTTGTCTGTATCACCATTTATGGTTGATTTTTCACTCGATTTTTTCTGCTGCGTGGTGGTTTAAAAATCGACTGGTTTCATTTTCTGTTCACTTCCATCACCTGAAAAAAATGGTGTAGCTGGTTTCTATCGGTCTAAAATCGAGTGAGCCAAAAACGAAAAGCTCTCGGATCCGAGTGATCAAGACAACCCATGAATTGATCTCATGGACCCGGTTCGTTCAAACACGGTCCATTTCACAAGCGCGATGACGGCCCATAAGAGCTACACGGCTAATCACACCGCACAGCCCAGTTGCATACTTGGATCCCGCCCAACCCAAGCACCCAGCTCCACAGCAGCCCACCGCCAACGGGCCAATTCGCTTTGGTCACAAACGAAGTCTAAAGAATTCCATCAGTAGTTTCTTTAAACATCCCATATTCCAATAGAAATATAAACCAGTACACTTTTACAAACATCATATAATGACATAAACACCCAGTGTTCTCTTGCCAAGAGTAATATATTATCATAACACAAAAATCACACGTTGCTTGTGATCGGATAGCACTGCATGCATGCCAGGAGGCGATGGATGGCAAAAAAGATGGCCAAAAGCTTTAAATAAGTAGCATGAGAAATTATGGTGTCTGTTTGATTAACCAAACGGAGACTACATAACTGTTTTACACAAGTTTTAATTTCGACTACATATCTTCAATGCAAATGACAGCAAAA
>CM014274.1:74065070-74077126 GCA_004135705.1 Alloteropsis semialata
CACATGTCAGCGATGTGGGCCGGGCCGGACATGCCTCCCGGTGCAAGCTCCAGGTTAACCTAACGACGGGAGTAACTCATATGTTTCTGATTAATAAAAATTAAGTTTCCTCAAAAAAAAAACTAACGACGGGAGAGCGCGGCCGTGTTTGTGCGTGGCGAGTAATTTTCATTTCCATTCTTGTTTTTTTTTGAGAGAGAAACGTTAGTGCAAGTGCAAATATATAGCTGTGCGTTTGGCTTCACACAGGTGTATAGCCTTAGGTATATGGGCCCGTGGCCATGACCCCAAATATGTGGTAGCTCTGGATATGAACACACCACACGCATATTGGAGTCTTGAGCAAGGCACAATAAGCAAAGGACGAAGTAAGGTGACGTTGTATGGTAAACCCCACGATATGTCTAATAACATGCATGGAAAACGAAATTACTAGTACAATATTTGTAAAGAGATTCAACTTAATTTCTATATTCCATATGCCCATGCCTTTTTTTTTTTCATCTCTCCTCGATATCCTTTTGGTCCGCTCACCTTCGTCACCGTTTTTCTGCTCCTTAGCTTTATTTCCACTACTATTGGCCCATCCATTTTCTCCCAGGCGACATCTCCTCCTACCAATTTTGCACGCTCTCCAAGTGTCACTCCCCTTCATCCAAAAGATGAAGTCGTGAACGTTTCTATACAAGCTAGAGAAAAAGGATGTTGGGTAAGGTAATGCATCGCGGACTGCCGAGCAAACACGTGTCCTGCACTAATCATGAAAGAGTGTGTTTGTGTATCAGCCTGTTCGGTTGGCTGGTGGCTAGTGCTGATTTGTTGTGAGAGAAAAGTGCTGCTGGCTGGCTGGTGGCTGGTAGCTGGTGCTGATTTGTTGTGAGACTGAAGTACTGCTGGCTGGTGGCTGATAAGCCAAGCGATCAGGCTAGGTTTTTTTGTAAGTAACAGTGCGCATGCGGAAGTGGAATGTAACTGCACATACGAAAAAAAGACTCAAAGGGACAGGTGAAGTTCCCGTATTTCATGGGATGCCCGGTCGTAGGGCCTGTCGGCGTGACCGAGTATCACTAGAGTTACGAACAGAAAAGCAGGTCGCAATGTGTTGGTTAGAACGGGAAACGTTCTGACCATCACAGATGGGAAACTCTATTCGACTGCTCTGCAGAGCCTTTGACTGCGGTACACGAAGGTATATATATATATAGATTCATCTCGCTATACCGCATACTTGCATTTTTTTTCTGCTTAATTTTTCTCGGTGACGTTTTCGCCCGCTCAGCTCGGTCCCCTTTTTCGTCTGTGTTTGTTCTTAGGCCTGTCTCCATTTTCTACTTGTTCATCTGCTTTCCCCGCACGAGTACACGACACGTCTCCTCCTATGAGATGTGTCCGCTCTGGAACCGTCATTTCTCTCTGTGCACAGCCGTCACCATAGAGACGACGGCCTGTGACAATCTTTCACCCAAAAGGCAAAAGCCGCAAGGGTTTTATACACGTATCAAAACGCTTGTTACATGCTGAACTGCGTGCGAGGTCCGCCGTGCTGTTACATATACTGAACAACATTTGTGCCGATTTGAGTGCCGATACACGGCAGTAGCAGCACCGTTTTCGATCAGGCAGCCAACGCAGGAGGAGAGGCTCCGTAGCGTGTGTGGTTGCTTCCCAACCAGGAGTTGACCTGACAAGCCTCCGCCGGCACGTTTCCTCCTTCGTGTTCCTAGCAGAGGGGCCAAGGAAACCTTGCTCTGGTGGATGCAATTCCTAGCTTGGAGAGCGGGCTAGCTCCCCCGATCTGCACCGCTCATTCGTCCCGGATTCGATCGCCTACCACCATAGCGTAGGGGCTTGCAGGCTCTTGCAGCATATGAAAACCAACCAAATTCTGTGAAGTTTTCTTTTTGCGGAACAAATTTCTATAGAATTTAACCGATTTAGTTTTTTTTGAACCTAGTTTAAGCGGTTTGGATTGGTTTGGAGGAAGAAGCAAATGGATAGTGTTGGATTGGTTTATGAAGTGTAGTATAGTCTAAATAGTTTGGTGTAGATTTGGTTTGGTTTTTGAACCATTACAAGGACTCGTATCCTGGAAAAGGTAAGCCACAGCACAATAAAAGGCCGCCTTTTTATTTCCCTGTTGGCCACGATACACAAATATATTCCTCGGCCTATTTTTTTTAATCATGCCCTTAACGCAACTGCCCGCTGGGGTTTGGCAGCAACACACAGTGCCTGCCTTTTTAGTTTCGCCCTTTTTAGAACACGAGAAAATTTCGAAGGGCTACTGATGTTTTTTTTTCCCTAATTGACGCAGATTCGAGTGAAATTCCGCAAAGTCTAGCAAGCAAGGATTTACCTAGACGCGCGTGCTATACCGCTATTCTTTCACGTATCCGTCGTCACCTAGCAAAAAGATGAGGGCCAAACGAGGACGTTGACCATGTCGTCGACACGTCCTTCTATCCCTCCGCCGCTTTACGTAGCGTGTTGGGGCGCCTGCCTGCCCGCCTGCAAGCCTGACCCGGACCCGGACCTGGACCCGTCCACCGAATCTGTGTGCGCGCGCGCGCCACTCGCAGCCTCTCTTCCCCTGACTTTGACCAGTATTTTCTTTCCAGTGAAATTTTTTTCCCTTCCAAGTAAACATTTTAGATCTTGTTCAGGTTAATCTAAAGGGAATTCAGAGAAATTGAGAAGAATTTTGACTTGTTGGGGATTTAGTTTCTACCAATTATCCCTTCAAATCTTTTCCAACCAAACGAGCCCTTTGCTGATCACTGCATACGCTTGCTTTGTTTCAGTTTCAGTTTCAGAGTGCAGTAAACTTGCGTTGCGTAGCGACTGATACAGTGTCTCACAAAACTGTAGCTGCATCCCAATCTTACCGTACTGAGCCATGTCACTTTAACCACGTTTATCTCTGGCACGGCGATTTACTCCTTGCACACATGGTTGTCAGTATCCCGATACGTATCGTGGTATTTTACGATACTACGATTCTACCCAAACAAAACGATACCGAACCCACCTAGTATCTTAATTTTTATAGTATCCCGATTCTACCAAAAGGTTCCATACAATCCTACATGAAATTTCATAGTATCCCGATACTACGATCCTACGATACCACATAATAATTGATATAAATAATTTTTTAAATAATTCAGTGGCAATAAAATATTATTTGAGATAAGTTGCATTGAATATAATGTCAATTAGAGCACTTATAATTGCAAACATTCAATTTAGTAAATCAAAGTAGACATTATTGACTGCAATCTATATGATATAGTGCAAATGCTGTATAAAATATGAATTATGTATAATTCGATAGTATCCCGATACTACGATACGATCCTACGATCCGATACTGTCGGGCAAAAAAGATACTACCTCGTATCCCGATACTGACAACCTTGCTTGCACAGTGCCTAATGACTATGATACAGGCCCGTTTGGTTTTCCAGTGCTAGAAACTGTTCACAACTTTGACCACTAATTAAAGGTATTAAATAAAGGTATTTTACAAAACTAACTCCAGAACCCTTGCACTAGGAACCTGAAGAATCTAATGAGGCCTTTGACCGCATGATTAGAGGATGATTAGAGGATGGTTACTGTAGCATCACTGTAGCCAATCATCGATTAATTAGGCTCATTAGATTCGTCTCGAAAAGTTACGCTCATCCGTGAAGAGATTTTGCAAATAGACTTTATTTAGTACTCCATGCAAGAAAGATTCCCTCCGCGTTAAACGCTAGCCTAGACAACCAAACGGGGCCACAGTATCTCACGCTCTCGAGACTACTTTGCGCTCACAACTCACATCACAAGGAGTCCATGATTTCAGACTAGGCCTTGTTTAGTTGCACAAACTTTTCAAACTTTTCACTATTCACCCGTCACATCAAATGTTAGGACACTAATTAAGGGTATTAAATATGGATTAATGACAAAACCTGTCGGGGTTCTCTACCACCGGCAAGTAAAATTTCTAGGATCGTGTGTCAGGGCACCGGATGGTGGCTCAAAGGACACAGGAAGTTATACTGGTTCGGGCCTCCGGAGTGTAATACCCTACGTCCAGTGTGAACCAGTGTTCTCGAGCCCAAGTCTGTAGTAAGGGTTACAAACTAGTCAGGAGAGGGAGAACGGTCCCAGGTCCCTGTGTAACGTGCGGCAATGTGTTACGTGAGAGTGTGTGCACGAGAGTTGTCTGTCTGTCTGTCCCCATCGATCTTCCCTTAGTCCCCTTTTATAGCCACAAGGGGAATAAGGAAAGGGAGGGGTAAAAAAGAAGGAATTACAAGGTGAGTTACAGCGCCGGGGTCTTTGTCGCCGTCGTCATGCGTCCTGTGCCGTACGTGGAGAATAGTTGTCCACTGTTGTAGTTGGTGTTGACGGAATGGGCGTTCCTTCTGACCCGGAGCAGGCGACGTCCGAGTGGTTGGTGTAGCGGCTTCCCGGGCGCGTCCCCGAGTGGTTCCCGGGTCATAGTTGACTCGCACTGTGCATCCTTAGACTCCAGGTGTCGTTACTTGGGCAGGCGATCGTCCTTCCCCGGGGCTGTAGCATTCCTGTTCGGACGAGACGGGCGCTCCTGTGGCTGCCGTGGCGATGGACAGGTGCCCATCCCATTCTGACATGGCAGGCACCGAGTAGGTACGGCCCGGAATGGGTAAAAGCGAGGGGCGGCGCCGAGCGAGCCAGTCGGGCGAGGCGGAGAAACTTGCGTTGCGTAGGCGCGTAGCGTAGCGACTGATACAGTGTCTCATAAAACTGTAGCTGCATCCCAATCTTACCGTACTGAGCCATGTCACTTTAACCACGTTTATCTCTGACACGGCGATTTACTCCTTGCACAGTGCCTAATGACTATGGGGGTGTTTAGTTTAGGCCCTGTTTAGTTCACGCACTATGCATAACATTTTGCATAACACACGTTTCTCAATGCACTTTTTCTCTCTGTAAACACTATGCATAACGCAAAAACACTATGCATAACGCTGCATCTAAACACCCCCTTACCGTACTGTGCAGAAATTTTGCATAACGCACGTTCCCCGATACACTTTTTCTTTCTGTGCACGCGGACCAACGCATACCCATTTTGCAAAATGGGATGAAGTAAACATACCCTATGATACAGTATCTCACGCTCTCGAGACTACTTTGCGCTCACAATTCACATCACAAGGAGTCCACGATTTCTGACTAAGACTGAAAGTCCGAACTCTGATATGGGGTCTTCACAGTCACACAGAGGGCAGTGTGAAAAAAAAATGTGATAGAGGGCAATTTGTTACTTACAAACTCATTTCACAGGCCGTCACAAACCTGCAACTTACCATCAACAAACTTCCTCCATGTGTTTGCTTCAACTGCCCATCGCGCCGATTTCCTTCTAGAATGTCCAACCCTGACACTGTTCATCACATCATTGATGGAACAAGCAGGAGGCGTATCCATAACTCACAGTCACAGCATAACAACAGCGCTGGTCTTAATTATAGCACAGCAGGCAACAGAGAGATGACATGGAAGTTTGATTTTATCACTCAAACCCAGCTCAAATGGAGATGGGTAGTGTTTGGGTAAGACTTGCATGGTTGCACCCCTGCAAGCACAGACTAAATTTCTTGCGAGTGGTACTTTATCACCAAGAACACCAATTTCCCTCCAGAATGCCGGTCTAACTAACTATATACATATATCTAAAGGCTATTAGTTTGATTATGACGGGACAAATAATTGGAGGTCCACTGCATATATATGTACTGCACTGGTGCTTGAATCATGCGACCAATTTCTGGCCAGTAGTTTGTTGAACAAACCACAGTACTGGGTTTCCAAGCGCCGGGATTAGGCTCACTGCAACCAATGGGACAGCGCACACGAAGACCCAGGGCCAGATGTTGTTTGTCGCGTGCTTTATAGGCACTGGTGGTCTGAACTTCTCAAGCTCCTCATACAAATCTGGGTGATTTCGAAACAGCAGCTGCAACTGGTGAACAAAAGAGAGAAGGATCACCCATAGTTCAGAATATGTGTCAAGGAAGGAGAAGATAGCATTCACACCTGTCGGTAGGCATCAAGCTGGGACAGCCCCATTCTGCCAAGAATGTCAAATAGTGACAAGTACAACATGTAATCGCGGGCCTGAAAACAAGGTCATGAGAAGCATAAGCTTTTTAGAGTTCAGGGATCAACACGCCCTGGTCCATCTAATTGCATCAGGACCATAGTCATACAGCAGTTCCAGCATCAGAGAAAGCATAAGCAATATGTCAGACTATATCCAATCAAATAGCTGAATTACCAGTTATCTAGAGAACTATATTCCAAGGTAAGAACTATAGCTGAACATGAACTATAAAGAGCAATTATACCTGGAAACAATGTCTAATTCAGTATGATCTAGAAATTATACCTGGAATCTACCCGATATTATTAGAAGTTGTCTAAAATTAGCATGTGAGCCTGCAGCTCTGTTCCTAATGACTTCAGAAGAAGTTTTGAATTGGGTTAACAGTCAATAAGATATTTTGGTAGTCTCTTCCCAAAGTACCTTTGCAATTTGTATTCACTCTTTTATTTACCAGTTAATTGTTTCAAACGTCTATTATATTTTGCTGGATGCTCTAGTGTACATATTTTTTATGAACTGTAAATTATTGGTTGAATTCCCAGGTAAGAGACTACATGATGAGTAATCACTATCAGAAAGCTGCAGAGTTGGGCTAGCAAGTTATCCTCATGGTAGCTATCTGCTATAAGGTTATGTTTTTTTTTTTTAAAAAAAAAAGAGGGTAGGAGCACTGCCACTGCATTAAGACTAATGAGACAGGAGGATATCTGGTATAAGTTAAGAACCACATTTCAGATTTTTTTGAAAGGAGACATCATAATATGTTACATTCTAATTTCTACAAACTGGATCTCACAAATTAGGAATGCCTGCAAGCCCTATTCATGATGCAGCACATGTGAACCCACTACCATACACACTCCCGGACTCGCACACCTGAGAATGCCTCATAACACATGGATTTTAGATAATCTGTAGCTCGGTGTGCATCAAATATGAGACAAGAAGATTCAGTGCATGGTACCAACCAGTTCGTGGCAACTTATTTGGCAAGGCAGCAAAGCAGGATTTGAGCTTAGGGTTTGAAAACAGTGGGTGTATCTAGGATTTGAGCTTAGGGTGGTTCAATTTGACATAATTAGTGGGCTGTTACAAGGGAATGCGACGCGCCTGTCGCCTAAAGAGCTCCAGAGGGCTCTGGTGATCTCCACAAGGACGCGGCGTTCTAGTCTCAGTGTAGTTGTAGGTCTGGTTGTGTGCGTGTGGTGTGAGTGTGGCGTGCGTGTGTGTGGTGTTAGTGTGCGTAGGTACATGAACAGATGCTACAGCTGTACCCAGATGAGAGGTGTCAGAAAAGAAAAAATTAACGGGCTGTTAACTGAGAAGTTGGACTGGTAAAATCTTAAGGTATCCATGGCGCGCCCGGACCACCCACTAGATCCGCTAATGGATGAAAACCATGTAACAGCAAGTTAGCAACTCATATATTATCAAAGCATTCAACTCACCTTCACTTTCTTGACAAATATGAGGGCTTCTTCAAATGTCAGCTGCTGTGGTTTCGATGTCAAGGCACCAAAGACCACCATCACTCTTGAATCTGCCCAAAACATTTCATTTGCTCTTGGCATTGTACCTCCCTTGCCTCTGAGCTGCAAAAGAAGCAGCAATTGCCATCATTGAAGTAATAATATTACCACATCCATTCTCAGATAACAAGCAGTCTCAACTAAGACCAACAAACAACTGCATTACAATTTGCCTCTGAACTGCGACCAATATAAAAGCAGAACAGCAGCAGCCACCAACATCTTTTATATGATTGGCCAATGGCCAGAGCCACCAGATTAGAGTGGAATTTCAGTGCATGCCAACCACAACACCAAACACAATAAAAAAAGCACCAACCCCGCCTGCTTTCCATAATGATGTGAGGACATTCCCTTCAAATGCTAAAATCAAGTGTTGTTCTCAAAACAGAAAAGAAGCTTAGGTAAAACGTGTGAACCAAGTCCTCTCCTTAGGATGAACCAATCAACTGTGTGCAACACCTAAATACCTAACAGGAACAGAAATGCAGCAAATAGCAGCCTTGAACAAGCCAAAAAACAAGTAAAAAACTGAATTACACGACTACAGCAATCTGAAAGGAAAAGAGGCTCAAAAGAGGAAAGAATTAAAAAATGGCGCAATTCTGAATGTCCAAACAATAGAGCAGCGGCACGAACTGAATCCCGATAATGATGGCAACAATCTGCTTTCACTGCCGAGGAGCTGCCATCGTTCCATTGAAATGCATTTGGAATACGATCCAAAACGCGCAGGCTATTACAGCCCCAATCGGAACACAAGCACAACTGGATAAGGAAAACAAAATACAGCCCTGGCGCAACAGCCGGCGGTTAGCTTGAACCAAACTGCGAAACTACCTCGCGAAACTAACGAACCAAATGCCAACGACTGGCGGCTAGATTGAGCCAAGCGTAAGGCAATGGCCGTAAACGCCGCCGGAGAGCGGCGAGAAACGCACTTCGAATCGGCGGGCGCAGCAGCCCGCAGCCGACACAGCTAGAAATGGGCGTATTTAAAGGAGCATGAACAGGCAGAGATGGGGGCGGACGAGAAGGAAGCGGCGCACCTGTTAGCAGCCGACGGAGGCAATTAGGGTTCCGCGCTCGGCTCCCTCCCCTCCCCTCCCCTTCTCCTCCTCTCGCAATCGCAAGCTTGGAATATTCGGGCGGCGGTGGTGTGGTGTGGTGGTGGTGTTGAGGAGGAGAGGGGAGGGGAAAGCGAAGGAAGACGAATTAAAGAAAAGGGGAAAGCGAAGGAGGAGCGGCGCTGCGGCTTGGACTTCCTATTGCCGTGCGCTGCTGCGGCGGCAGCGCGACGTCATGGAGGTGGAACGAGCCGTCGCGTGGTGCTCGACTCCGAGACAAAGGGGAAGGGGAAAGGAAAGAGAGGGGAACGGAACGAATCGCTCTGCGGAGGGAGACAACAGACAAGGGCGGACGCGGCGGGAATGGACGAGGAGGGGTCGAGGAGGAGGCGAGCCGGTCGCGCTTTGGTTGCCTCGGCCCGTCGGCCGGCCGCGCCGGCAGGCTTGGCCGGGCGCTATGCAATCGGTCCTGTTGCACGTTGCAGGCGTGTCTTTGGGGTCACTTGACCAATGCGCCTCTGCCTCGCGGTGCCGGTGCTGTCAAACAGCGGCACACGGAATATTCAGAGAAGCCACAGCGGCGCACGGCCATCACCACGCCATCTTCTGGGCTTAAAAATGCACGTCTCTTGGGTCTGATGTTTCTGTCCTCTTTTTTTTTCGAATTGTTGAACAACATCTTAACAGGGGATTCGAGTAATTTCAGTGAAATTTGAAATCGCCGATCTCTGCATCATCACGGTTTAAGGTTAGGGTTCACTCAAGGCTGATGCTGTGGATTGCTTCATAACGGAACAAACAAAGAGGTCCATTTTTTACATATTTTTTTATTTCATATTCACATCGGCAGTTTTGGACATGGAAAAGAAATAACTTTTAAAAGAGTTCTAGCACGCCCACAATATACACAAGTAATGGTGAAATCTGCAAGAAGAACAAAAAAGAAAGAAAGAAATGAAATGAAAACCACGGTCGCAAAAAGAAATGAAATGAAAACCAGGAAGATGTATGAGGTGTGTGGCGAGTACACGCAGACACAGTCAGTCACACATCAATGTCCTACGGATGGATACTGCGGCCAGTCAGTGGCCGTCGTCGTCGTCGTGCAGGTTCATGTCCCGGATGAAGTAGGCGGCGAGCTCGTCAAGGCCGACCTGGATCCTGTGGCCCTTGGGGAGGAAGACGTTGAAGCCGAGCGCCAGGTCGGGGGCGTCCCGGAAGAGGGCCGTGGCGGTGGAGGTGACCTCGGCGATGCCGATCCGCTGGTTCCGGAAGTCGTCCATGACGCGGAGGAAGAGGTGGTACTTGTCCGGGTGCCGGTCCTTGAACGCCTCCTTCACCGTCTGCACGAAGCCCATCGCGTCCTCCGCCGACGGCGGCGACGACCACGCTCCCGCCGCCGCCGCCGCCGCTGCTTCGGCGGTCGCGCTCTTCCTCCCGCCGCCTCCCACTGGCCTGAACAACCCAGACAAACAGATCAGCACACGCAACGCATCGATCCTACCGGAAGGTCAGGTACGAACTGAAGATCGTGTACTATACCGGTCGCTGGAGAAGGACGAGTAGGTCATGTGCTGCGATGCTGACTACAACTCAGATACAAGAAGATCGATCAGAACGCAGCGGCTGAAGTGAGGATAAATACTGGAAGGCAGGATCTTGGAGCTTAATTTATAGAGCCATGAATTCAGCAGGGATGGATGGATTGGGTTGGCACTTGGCAGTGGCAGCTAGCTCATGGACTGAAGATTGGGATGGGCAGTGTGGAGGAATGGGGTAGCCGAGCCGAAGGTTGTTGGGACTGGTAGATAGATACATGCTGACCGGGCAAAGGCATGACCTGCTCCTTGTGCGGGTTCAAGATCCACAACGACTTCCCCTTTTCTGCGCCTCTTCTTTTGGTGCTCGCAGCCTCGCAGGTAGGGATGGAAATATGAAAGTGCATTCTGAATTATCCGATATCCGTATCCGTTAAAATATGAATATGGATATCCGTATTCGTATTCGAATTTAATGTGGTACTAAAATGGATACATCCGAATTCGTTTTTTGTCGATTTTCTCTATCCGGTTCCACATTCGTATTCGGCAATATCCGACACTATTCGTATCTGACCATATGAAGATAACATTTAAAGTGTTTATTTGGATGTTAGTAATGATAGTGTATAATCAAAATTATTTAAAAAATATTATCTCCATTACTAATGATTATAATATTAATTTTAATATTACTATGATTATACCCATATAACTATTTAAAACTTATCTCTATTGTAATAACTAATGTAATTAATTTAAAATAATAAAGATATACGAATATTAAATTTAATTTAATAATATAGTTTATTTATTTACTGATGAAAATATTTTTATATACTTTTTATTATTTCATGATAAATGTATATATTTATTTATTAAATATATATTTATCTGTAGTTTTATTTAATTTTTATATGATTAATTATTGAAATAATTATGGATAAATGTGACATTATTAACGAGCCGCCTTTGTCTACACTTGTTATCTACTTATACTTTAGTATTTACTTGTATAATGATTTTGTTATTTAAAAATCATCAATGAATAAAATAAGTAAATGTTGTCTTCTAAATCGAGTAAGTATCCAAATGCGTATCCGCATCTGACCATTCGTTTTGTATTCATATTCGAGAGCATCAGAATTTGTATTCGTATTCGAGTAAAAATGTGGTAAAAAGTGCTATCCGAATCCGTTTCCATGCATATTCGATCCGTTTTCGCTACTCGCAGGTCCCAAGTCCATGTCGCTAGCAACTGAACTCAACTCAGTCGCCTGCGGAATTGCGGATTGATGCAGGTTTTTTTTTTCGCAATTCCATTTTCATTTTCATATCCATTTTTGAGGAGGATTGACAGGCAAGCAGCCAGGTAGGCAGGAAGGAGAGCAGCGAGCCCAGCAGCGTCCGGCAAGTAGGCCCAGTATCTTGGTACTATCTCTAACAGGCCCAATGCGGATACTGGGCCGCTAAGCTCTAGCTACTCGTCCATTGGCTGGATTGGATTTTGTTTTCAGTCACAATAGTCCGGTTGCTTTTCCATTTTTTTTCTTTTTGACAAAAGACGACTTATACCTGTTTTTGTATTAAGAAAAACATAAACCAGTACAGAATAGACAATACCAAAAATAAAATTCCAATCCAATTCGATAAGGTCTTGTTCTCTGTTGCTTCCGCCGCAACTATGCCGTTACGTTCTCTGTTCGCCGGAGAAGACAAGGGAGGGGGAAGACGGAGACAGAGCTACTACCCGGGTTTTTTTTTTTTTTTTTTT
>CM014274.1:74100110-74157034 GCA_004135705.1 Alloteropsis semialata
GATGGATGGATGGATCTCGCGCCGGTGGATGAAGCAGGTAGCCGGCGATGGAGGGGGAGTATATAGCGCGTCCGTGCGTGCGCGCGCCGGCTGCGGTTGGAACGTATAGCTTGGGGGCGAAGGGAGTCGGGTGGGCGCGCAGCGCGACGCGAAAGGCGACGCCGCAACGGCCCCGGGCCCGCGCGCAGACCGGGGTGCACGCTAACTGCATGCCTTAATTTCCCCTCTTTCTTCTTCTTTGTTGGCTAACCAAACCCATTAATTTAAATGACCAAATCAAAGCTACTTTTTCCTTAAAAGAACAAGAAATGAGTTTGCTTGCCAAGTGCCTAGGTGGGCGGTGCAGCAAGAGAACAGGGACACCAAACACCTTTTTGTTATCGGTGGCTTTCCAAAATCTTTGATTCAGGACGTGACAATGCAGAGTGCCATACATGGTTTGGTGCAACGCAGTGCTGTGCACATTGTGGTCAAGACCGCAAAGCATGATTAGGACACATCCAGAGATCCCAATTTTTGGGGAGCCCCGTTTGAAATAGATTCAGGAGCCACTGAATGATCAAATATAAGTTGTCTTAAGCATAGCGTCACACTCTCGAGGCTCGAATACCTCTAATTACCATGTTTTTGCCTACGTGGCTACGTAGGATGCCATCTTGCCCATCTTCTTTCTCAAGTGTGTCTGAGAGAGAGAGTGAATTACATCGTTTTATCAACCATGTCATCTACCAGAAGGTTATGCTAGATGTCATACTTAGCATGTTCAAAGGTACCACCGGACACCAAGTTACCGTCTACTTCACCCCCACTGCGAGCTGAAACATCGTTCTCCAAACCAGAGTCTGAACCCAAAATGAGGGGTTTCCGTATCTAATTTGAACCTTAATTAGATATCTTTTTCACCTCTCATTTTTTTGTTCAGTTGCATGCGACCTCGATTCCCATTCCTGGCCCGATCACGATGGTTGCTGTAGCAGACCGATCTCCAGGAATGGGACAGTGACAAGAGACCAGCAGCCTGAGCAGGTTCGATCTCCATCTCGCCAGCTGGTCAAGCTCCATATATTGCTTGCATTTCACGGTCACGCTAGAACAAAACCACAATTAATTCCAAACGGTTTTCTCCATATAGGCGTCGGTCGAATCACTAGTAACTTGTGAGCATAATCTCTCTCTCTCTCTCTCTCTCTCACACACACACACACACACACACAAAAGAACACAACAGAATAGGAAAACACTGAACCAAATCAACTGTAGCATGCTTTGACAGCCGTCAGATCTGAAAACGAAGGGTCAAGATCGCGTGCAGGCGCGCGGCCGCTATCGCCGCCGCTTCTTCAGTCGTGCCTGCATGTGATCAACACAACTACACAAGCATAGCTAGCTTAGCTCGCTCGCCGTGTTAGGTCTCGATCCTGGCGATTTGGTGAACGTGTAAGGTGACGCGTCGCTGCACTGCTCGATCGATCGCTTGCTCTGCACGGGAGCATTGCCCACACGCACGCCTCTTTTCATGGATTGCCAGCGCTGCATCTGAGAATTCCCGTACTCGTCTCCGTGACTAGGATGTATAGGAGGTAAAGGGCTTTTGGGCCATGGGAATCAGGTTGGGTGTCGACCAGTTGGAATTAACAGCTGAACGATACGTCGTGTTTTAATCACTGGTTAGCTCGCCAGTCATGCTCCTCGGTTTCCTAGCTGCTTCCTAGTGCCTGGCATTCCAGAGAGTTCTGGAACCTTCTAGGCCAGTTTTGTAAGCTGTGTGGTGTGGCTGTAGGTAGACTGTTAGTGGTTTCTTTTTCGGCTAACAGGGCCTAATTGCTGGTGTAGATTTGCCTTTGGACACTTGAATATTGGAATTTTTTTTTAATTTGGTATTTTGAAAAAAGAAAATAGCAGCCCTAGGTGTCAAAATGGGGGAATTGCAAGTTTAGTAGCCAGTCGGCTGCTGAAGGGCCGACTGGGGACCTATCGGCTCCTGAAGGGCCGACTGGGGACCTATCGGCCACTGAATTGCCGACAGGCGACGTGGCTATGAGCTGGCAACCCTCCATTGGGCGGAGAGGGGCCTGTCGGCCAGCCAGCAGCCGACTGGCTGCCGACAGGCCATTCGGCCTATCAAAGGCCCATGGGCCTGTCGGCTATCCAGAAGCCGATAGGTCTTTTTGGCTGCTGGTTAGCCGACAGGTCCCCTATTTTTTCCTTCTTTCCTAATAATATTATAAATATTTCCATATTCCAATTCTAGCTATTATAAAATATGTTTATTTAAATTGCATACACAAATAATTTTGTATATTTTTATTCCAGACACATGTTTTGGTTATTTCCATTCCACACAAATGTTTCGGTCATTTTCATTGTTGTTGTTGTTGTCGAACCATATATTGTTTTGAAATAATTGATGTTCGCTTTGATTTGCATCGATAATATGGTTCTTACACAATATAAGGTTCGACAACAACAACAACAATATATGGTTCTTACAGATGAACATGATAACAGGATGAAGAGATTATGGTGTCAAATGCATTTTTTGCGAAAGATACGACTACGATACAATGGCATGTGTGGCATACTTTGCTAACCTAAACATGCGCCGTTGCTAATCTTAACATGCCTTAGGGAAAGTTGATAGGCGGTTACTAAACCCAACATGCCTTAGGGGAAAGCACCCAGCCGGGTGTGGAAGTAACGCTCTACTGAGTAAAACGGGGATATTTCCCCTTCCTGCTGGATTCGGGAGCAGCTTCATTTGCACGTCGTGCTTGGGCCTCCTGACGCTCCACCTCCTTCATCCTGTTATTTCGTTGCCACAACTCTCTTGCCGAAGCCAAATGTTGCGCTTCTTCATGACGAAGACGAGACTCCCGAGCTTGGAATTCTTCCTCCCTGAGCTTAAGTGCCCCCTCACGCTTGACAAGGTCTTTCTCAAGGCGAGATAGACGTTCGGTCTCACGTGCGTGTTCTAGTCTAGCAGAGTACTGCTCTTTGGTCTCAATTTGTGATGGCACTCCTTGACTGGGTAGAGCTTTCTTGTCGATCCACTGGATGAAACTACAAGCCTGCATATGGACAGCTTGGTCGTTTACATACAGTAACAAAAAAAACTTGAATTAGCATTGAAACGAACCTTGAAATCTTCATCAATGTCAGGACATCTGAAGAACCTAGCACCCCTATTCGACTTATTTGAAGAATCAGTACAGACTTGCAACCAGCAGCGGAACCCGCAGTGGCATTTTGGCCGGTCTTCCCATCTCGGCACACCTTTTGGGTCATCTCTCCACGATGACATTGGTACGATTGATAGTGATGCTGTGTCGTGGGATGGATGAGTTGTGTCTCCAACTTGTGGAATATAAAGAGCGAACCGGGCTACAGTCATATACTGCACCGGCCTACCTTCAGAGCCTGCACCGGCCTACCTTCAGAGCCTGTAGGGTGTGTTTCCTTTGAGTCACTGCAAGAAACACAAACCCACGGATTCACTGCCCCACATCTGCTTCTCTGAGTCACTGCAAAAACACATCTCGCGGATCGACTGGCCCACACAACGCCCTGCATTCATGTCTATTTATATCCCGCACATTGCATAATCGAACCCACACAAAATTTCCACAATGGCCGCCGACGACGACCTAGGCCCAACTTTCTACACTGAACTTTCCCCAGAGTTTGCTGACCATTTTCCAATCCGACCGAAGAGCCATTTCGGGGCACATAACTTGCTCCGACCTTATGACCGAAGGAAGACGGTGCATTGGCCTAGATGTAGGCATGGTGAGTGGTGCGTTGTGCAGGTTGAAGATTCGCCTGAAGACGGCGGACGACGCTTCTGGCGATGCCCTAGGGGATATGTAAAGTCCTTACCCTACATTCTTCCTCAGCATGCAATCTGATTGTTTATCCTAATCGTTGTCCTCAACGCGCAGAGCTCGGATGCTACCAAAGGCTGTGGATTCACACAATGGGTGGATCCTCCACCCATTCAACCGTACGAACACTACATCGAATACCTGCACCTCGTCATCGACGACTTACGTCGTGAGCTCGAGGAAGCAAAACTCCCTGCAGAAGAAACAGATGAAGACTCTGAAGACGGCAATGCAGCACGCTCTGCGCAGAATGTTTGTTACGACCCTAACTGTCGGTGCTCATGCCACATAAACACTAGCCAACCACCACCTCCTCCCCCTCCTTCCGAGCCGAGGGCTAGGTACTACTTTCCATCGCAGCACTCAGGTGGATCTCTCTTCTCGTTCGAGCAGTAGAACTAAACACTTAACGCAAGCGATATTTTCTATTCCCTAAGGCATGTTAGGATTAGCCACGGCGCATGTTTATATGAAGTACATGTGCCTCACATGCCATTGCAAGTTTGAACTATGTATCCTATTAGTACTGTGCCAATATTTTGTAATGTCGTATTATTTAGTAGTACGAGTGATAACGGTGGTAACTTAGTACGAGTGATAACGGTGGTAACAAACAAAGACGAAACGTAGTACGAGTGAAAACGGTGGTAACATACAAAGTTCAAACGTAGTACGAGACATACGGTGGTAACAAACAAAGTCGAAACACGGTACAAACTCAACGACGGCCACGCTTGCCACGCTGCAGCTGGTCAGTAGGAAACGTGAACGGATCACGAGGTGGATGCCTGTCGCGAGGCCCAAGCTCTGCAGGTGTGGCCGGCGTAGGGTCCTCCTGTGTGGCCGGCGTAGGGTCGTCCTGTGTGGGCTGTGTCGGAAAAGGGGCACCAGCCATCTGCGATGGTCCTACTTCGTCCGGCGCTGCAGACCACCACCAGTCGTCCTGGTAAAAGCTGCCGGTACTCCCAGAGGCTGCTGCAACATAGTCAGGCACTGGTGGCAAAACACCTGCAAAATATTTTAAAGTTTAAATTGTAGTCGTTACGTAGAGAAGAAAATGGTAGTAGTAGCAGGGATAGTGGAATGTACCGTGTGTCATGGGTGCCGGCTCGGGCCAGGAAGACGGGGTCCGTACTCCAGAGGGCCCAGCTGCCGTGTCTGCCGCCCTACTGGTCGAAGGAGGCGTGACCCGGAGTGGAGGAATGGGTGCGTCTCTGGTCGCCCTACATGAAGCACGTCGTACGCCATCTATGCATTTCTTCGCTAGGCGACGGAGAGCACCCACCAAGTCACTCCTAGCCACACGAGGTGGATCCGCCTGAATACGGTCCGCGAAGTCGTACAACTCCTCGCCAACGTCGTGGCAAATATCCGTCTGGAAAATTAGTTCAAGTTACTTACAGTAATGACGAGTAAGAAGAATGTAATGGGACATGTACCTGAACTTACCAGGGCATGGAACGCGGCGACTGGCTCGGGGGCGAAGGTGTCCTCGATCGTCGGCTGACGTGCCGCAGGGGTGTCCGGCACCGGGAACACCCTCCAACGTGTGGCCCCATGGAACCAACGCAGGTAGGCCGGGTAGGTCTCCTCGTCGTAAGGGGGCAAAGGGTCGTGAAGGTCATGCCCCGCATCATCCCACTGCGCGGCCCAGGGCTCCATCTTTGTAGCCCAAATGCCCTCGTACGCTACTCCTTGGCCCTTTCTCGTCATCCTGCCAAAGTACAAACATATAAACATCAACATTGCATAAAAGATGTAAAACAACATAAAATTAATTAGCGACTAACATGTGATCCGTGTGTAACTGCTGACGAGGTACCGGGAAGTCCTGTCTCATCCCAAACTGACGCCACACTCGCTGAGGCCAGTACGGCTCAACACAGATATCGTAGACTAGGTACCTCTTCGTGTACCAAAAAGCTTGGTCGCGGTAGCAAAGCGTGGACAAACCTCGAGACGCCCGTGTGTGTACAGCAGCAGGGGTGTACGGGAGCCAACGAACCCGGTCTGGCGTGAGCTGGTCGAACCCGGCAACAAACTGCGGGTACGTCAAGCGGGCTGTATCTACCGCCCAGTGAGGCTGCAAAAAAAGGACAGGGCCATGTATTACTACATAATGAAAAATTATAGACGTAAAGAAAAATATTTAGAAGATTACGTACCTGCCGCTTCGCCCAAATAAATCCCATGGTCGGAGCATCCACGGGATCCACGTGTCCGTCCTCATCCCACTGGTACAAGTCAACCCCATACTCCGCGTAAGAACTAAGCTGTGGTCGTCCAATGTCGAACCGCTCGAAAGACCATAGCATGAGCAGCAACGGACACCCGGCCAACGTACCACTCTTCGTGCGACGTGTACACGCGTCACACATCGCCCGGTACGTAGCGGAAAGCACAGCGGAACCCCAACTGAACTGAGGAACGTCGTCTACAGGAGCGTCCGCTATCTGCTGAGCATAGGAGATGAGGTGCTTGTCCACGCTGTCGTGGTGTGAGCTAGTGAAGAGCACCCAGCCAAATAACCATAACAGGTACGCCTCCAGGTGCCTGCTGACTCTCCAGTCCTCTGCGTCGTCGGCCAAGCGCTCTGCCTGAAACTGAAGAAGCCAGGCCTTCGTAGGCCCGTGCTTGTCCATAAAGCCAAACTGCGGCTGCTCGTCAAGCGGGGGGAGCACACCCTCAAAGCGCTGCAAGATCTGATCTCTCCAATCTGCATCGACCGCTCTAGCAACAATGGCCTCGCCGTCCAATGGGAGACCAAGTAGCATCGACACGTCCTGTAGTGTCACTGTCATCTCACCAACCGGGAGGTGGAAAGAGTGTGTCTCTGGTCGCCATCGATCCACCAAGGCTGAGAGAAGGGCGCGGTCCACTGGGAACCGAAGGCTGCCCTCCCGTGTCGGCTCAACCAAACGACACAGCGGTAGCAAACCAGCTGCATGCAACCTGCCGGTAAAGGAGTATGTTAGGATGATTAAATGAATTAAATTTTAAATGCGACAAATCTGTGCGACGTTAAGTACCTAGGAAGCCACCGTGCATCAAGTCGCCAACACTCGTCGTGCGTCCTCAGACGAAGCGCGTGTGGAAGATTATTGTCCACCAACCTTGATCGGTGCTTCGCGTCGACAATCGGATCTATCAACTCAAGATTCGCCATTCCTGCATAAATTAGCAAATTACAGAAACGGTAATTATAAATCAAAAGAAGATACATTAATACAAATTAAAAGAAGATACATTAATGCAAATCAAAATAAGATACATAATTATAGAAATTATTACAAAGGTTCTAATAACATTATAGAAATTATTACAAAGGTCCGTCGCCTCATTAAAAACCTCAACATTGAGGAAAAGAGTACGACCACTACTCACAAACTAAAAATCATTAAAAATAAAACCGGCGAACTGCCTACTTCTTCTTCGGGTTGCGCTTGGGGATACGTATTTCGCTGCTGCCGTCTGGTTTTTTGTGTGTGGGATAACCATCACAATCCTACGATAATGGTCCCCGCCGCATGCCAAGCATGATTTCTGTCGACCTCTGGCCTCAGCTGCATCCATGTCATTTCTAATACGGCGGCTCTGTCTTCTTCCACGTTTGTCAACAATTGTAGCTGGATCAGGAACCCAGTCAGGGCCATCAGGTGGGCGCATAGTAAAATCAGCAATCGCCCTCCAGCCCAAAAGCTCACCACTCCAAGTAGCTTGTACCACCTCCTTTAGATAGTAAGGGGACATAAAAGACGTTGTAACACCAGCCTTTGCTCGAGCAGCATAAACATGTGAACATGGCATGTGAAGAAGTTTTGGCTTGTTGCATGTGCACTGGCAAAAGTTCACCTCTGGCCATAGCTGGCATTCATGTACAACTTCATTACTACCAAGGCCATGGCCCCCCTTGTCACGTACCGTGACCTCATACACAAAATCTTGGTTACCAATGTAATGCACACGGTGAAGATTACCCTTTGCACTTACTTTCTCAATAATTTCAGTCATCTTCTGACAAAAAACCATTTGAGGATCCTGGACAATCCTAGATGCATCGTGAAACCGTTGACGCATATATTTTATAGTCCCTCGAAGTATACACTCCACTATTGCTGTCAACGGTAGAGCCCGGCTGCACTTTAGCACCCAGTTATAAACCTCAGCCAGATTTGTTGTCATGATGCCATATCGAGAGCCATCCGTGTCATAAAACAATGACCACTTTTCAAGTGGCTCATTTTTTATCCAATCTGTAAAGGATTTCAACGACCTTCCACCCTTCCTTCTCCTCGTCACTGATCTATGCTCGAAAGGAAGGGGTTCAAGTCCACACGGCTCCTCGTCACGTGCCACAACCGGTTGCTTGCGTACCTCCTTCATGTGGGTAGTAGTGAGTTTGTCTAGCTCCTCCCATATCTCATCGAACTTCTTTTTCTGATTCTGTTTGCACAAAGTCTTGAAAAGGTTCATCAGACGCTTGCTTCTGAATTGACTGTAGAAATTCGCCCCTAAATGCCTCATGCACCATCGGCTATGCAGGTCCGGCCAATGGACATCCACCCTATCGTTGTCCTGCAACCTTTTCACGACTGCCAATATACCCGCGTGACGGTCGTGAATGACGCAAACATTTTGCCTTTCAAGAACAACTGCCCGCTTCACCAAACTAAGAAACCACAACCAGCTGTCCGTGTTCTCCGATTCCACAAATGCAAAGGCAATGGGAACAACCTTGCCGTCCGCGTCAGTCCCAATGCATGTGAGAAGCTGCCCTTTGTACTGTCCGGTCAAGAAAGTGCCATCAACGCAAAGCACGGGACGACAATGCTTGAAAGCTTCAATCATGCACCCGAATGACCAAAAGGCGCGGCGAAGAATGCGATCACCATTCGTGTTTATGTAGTCATCGATATCAATAATAGTTCCAGGGTTTCTACTTTGCAACAATGCTAATAGAGATGGCAAATGGTGGTAAGCGTCCTTATACGTGCCGAATCTCCACTCCAACGCCTTCTGCTTGGCTCTCCATGCCATGTCATATGATATCTCATAAGCATATCTATTCTCTATAGCAAGCATGATTTGGAACGGAGATATAGATGACTTCTTCACGATCTCTGGATACATCTCATTTGCCACAAACTCGGCAGTCATGTTTTTGTGCTTCGGTACAGTACCTTGCAACTTGCAACAGTGCGGGACAACGATGGACACTACAAAGTTGCTCTCTGCCTTCGGTAAATAACCGTGCACCCGCCAAGGGCATCCTTCGCACATACACTTCACATCATATGTAGTAGGGTTTGAAATGACCACTTTGAATGGTCTCTTCTCTGAGAAAGCCCACTTCTTGACTGCATGCTGAAGATGAGACTTGTCATGAAACATTTGGCCTTTCATGATCTCAAGCTTACCATACTCCCAGTTCGAATTGTGTCCATCATTAACCGTCAGTCCATCCAAGTCAAAGTTGTTCCACTCATCAGGGACACTTGTTTCATCCTCAAAATTTCTCTCATCTCTTCCATCTACAAAGGTCCGATACTCATCATCATCACACTCCATTTCATCAACAATTTCCTCATGCACCTCGCCCTGATCAGCATCCACCGGCACCCCTATTTCGTCGTCCTCATCATTTATATGTGTCTGCTCAAAAACAGGCTGCATGACAACATTCTCCACCACCGCCTGACCCACATCACTCTCATCAACCGCCTCCGCCCTACTGCTCTCACCATGCTCGTTATCACCATGCTCGTTATTTACCATCTCCGCTTCAACAAGAACCACCAGGGGAAATTTGAACGGACCATTCAACGCCATGTGCACAAATGCCCTCCAACATTTTGAGTTCCTAAGCACATATAGTTCCCACTTCCAACCATGCTCACGCTGCCTAGGAACCACCCCACTCACTTTCAGCCTAAAATACGACGGGTTCACCTGCAACATACTATGCAACCACCCTACCACTTCTTCCCGTCGCATCTGTATTGGGTTTGTCAAGGTTGTGTCAACAAATACATAGTTGCTCAAATCAACCCCAGAATCACACCATGTGGCGTAACCATTCCCATGATGAACTCTGATATTCACTACTTCTGAATTCATACCTGATGCAAATATCATGCTCCTTAACGTTAGCTACTCGCCAAATAATACATTTACTAACTTACCAGAAAATACCCTATTTCAATTAATAAAATCTAATACCTACAACAATTTCTAAACCTACATCAATTTATAAACCTAAATCAATTCCTAAATCCTAAATCAATTTGTAAACCTAAATCATTTTTATAAAATCTAAATCATTTCCCAAATCCTAAAACAATTCCTCAATCCTAAATCAATTTCTAAACCTAAATCAATTCCTACACCTAAATCAATTTACAATATCTAAATCAATTTCTAAATCCTAAATCAAATTTTAAACATAATACAATTTCCTAAATCCTAAAACAATTCCTACGGTTTACTAAATCCAAAACATATTCTAAAACATAGATTTAACAAAAAAAACAAAAAAAAAGAGTGGCTTACCGGCGGTCGGCGGCAGTCGGCCGCTGAGGGACCGACAGCCGCGACCTCGCGCGCNCGGCCGCCGCCTGCCGCCCGAGCTCGCCCGCGTCCCCGGCAGCCGCCTCCGGCTCTCCTCCTCGCGGTCGCGGTGGAAAAGGATAAGATTTGCGCACAGTATTCCCTCGACGAAGAGTTACCGGGCGTGGTAAATGGCACCTATCGGCGCCTCAGTGGCCGATAAGTCCAGTCGGCCACGCAGTAGCCGATAAGTTCCTGCGTGGCCAACACACTCCGTCCGACAGCCTACGTGGACGCGACCAGGGGGACCTATCGGCCACTCAATTGCCGATAAGTGGATATCGGCCTCTGGAGAGCCGATAGGTCCCCAGTCGGCCCTTCAGGAACCGACTGGCTAATAAACTTGCAATTCCCCCATTTTGACCCCTAGGGCTGCTATTTTCTTTTTCCAAAATACCAAATTAAAAAAAAATTCTGAATATTGTAGCTTGTTCTCAGGGACACTTAACTCGTCGATAGTACCAAATGGACACCGGATAAAGGGCGTGTTTGTTTTCCGCTTCTCTCAACCATGCTTAGATTCTAAGATAAGCGATTATTGTAGTTCAAATATCTGAAATGGATTATCAGATAATCGAGAATAAGCGAAAATAATCAAGGTGTTTGGGTGAGATTCTCCCTTATTTTAACCGATAAACTGATTATAAACGGAAACAAACACGTCCAAAATCACATATTCACAATGTCTTCCTCGGACAAAAAAGAAAAACATATGCACAGTGTTCCAGGATTTCCGGCGTGTTGGAGGAATAAAAAATGTTCCAGGAGCACGCTGTATTCAAAAGAGGGACATTGTTTGAACTATCGAGATCTTTGAATTTTGGATCCATTAGGGCCCATTTTACAGGTTGTGGTTTGGAAGAGTTGACATCAGAGCCCACCGCCCACCTTCCAAGAAGTTGTTCAATGAGCTGGGCTGCAAAAAGGCCCACTGGCTAGCTGGACCAGAGCCCATGCGGCTCAGCACGATGAAATCCAGGCCCAAATTGCCATCTACCTTTTGACATAAATAAAATCATAAACTCGGGTCACGAAAACAAAAAATATATAAAAATAAGCCCTTATCATGATCTCCACCCCCAAAACGAGAAATAAAAAAATCCTCATCGTGATCGGCGAGTTGGTTCCGTTCCGTTACGTCTTGTCTCATCTGCCAACGCACCGCGGCGCGGGCGTGATCGAGACTCTGAGGAGCGAGCCGTGCCCGTCTCTCCAATCCGCTCCACACTCGTCCCCCATCCCCCGCCGCCGCCGCCGACGCCATCGGAGAAGTCGATACCACCACTCCACGAGCAGAGCAAGGTGGTGGGCGCAGACACACCAATCACCCACCATCTCGGTCACTTCGCCCGCAGCTGCCCTGACAAATTTTACCGAAGCCTCCGCTTCCTCATCTCGTCTTAGCTCTCCTCTCGAGCGCGTCCGCTGGGCTGCTCACCACCGCCGGCGAGGCATCTTCGTCTCCGATCTCCTTACCAGGATTAACCCATTGATCGACCATGGCGTCGTCGAGCGCGGCTGCTGGTGCTGCTAGTGACAACCAGGACCTGAAGGCTCGGGATGTCTGCATCGTCGGCGTCGCCCGCACGCCTATCGGCGCCCTGCTCGGGTCCCTGTCGTCGCTCCCCGCCACCAAGCTCGGCTCCATCGCCATCCAGGGTACGCACTCTCCTCACTGCTAGCTCATCTCCAACTATTTTGGCTGCGTTGATAATAATCTATCAACAAATTGTTTACCAAACGTCCAAACCCCAATGCGTCAGGTGCTCTCAGGAGGGCGAACGTCGACCCAGCGCTCGTGCAGGAGGTGTTTATGGGCAACGTCCTCAGCGCCAACCTCGGCCAGGCCCCGGCAAGGCAGGCGGCCCTCGGCGCCGGGTTGCCCAACACCGTCCCCTGCACCACCGTCAACAAAGTTTGCTCCTCAGGAATGAAGGGTACAAACTAGCTAGCTGTATATTTTGTGTATTAATTGATTGTTAATTACCCTTGCAACGTGGAGGCTTCATCCTGGAACAATGCTACCAACTTGTCGCAGCTGTCATGTTTGCTGCGCAAAGTATACAGCTGGGGATCAACGACGTTGTGGTCGCCGGTGGCATGGAGAGCATGTCGAATGCCCCCAAATATGTGGCTGAAGCAAGGTCCATCTCTATTCCTAAGCGATGTTATAGAGTAATTTCATTGTGGGCATTCATTCTCTGCTGTACAACTTGTGCTTATAATAAGCGGCTAAATAAAATGCAGACGAGGATCACGGTTCGGACATGATGTCCTTGTCGACGGGATGCTGAAGGATGGACTGTGGGATGTCTATAATGATTTCCCGATGGGGATGTGTGCTGAACTGTGTGCGGACCAACACTCAATCTCAAGGGAGGAGCAGGTTACTGCTATTTCTAAGCTTTATTTATGAATCGCAACCTGTTATGTTCTACTTATTAGAATCTAATCTGGGCAGTGACTTGTCCTTTCTTCTAGGATTCCTATGCTATCCTCAGCAATGAACGTGGAATAGCAGCTCGGGACAGCGGTGCATTTTCTTGGGAGATTGTCCCTGTGCGTGCATGATTTATATTGACCAGAAAACTCCTTTTGTGTGTCAGACTTTGATACTTCAGTACATGGTACTAATCTCAACATTTTGTTGTTCACCAGGTTGAAATTCCTTCTGGTAGGGGGAAACCACCAGTAGTTGTGGATAAGGATGAGAGTCTTGCAAAGGTAATCCTCCGGCCTAGCTATACAATTGATTTTGGTTGTTACAGGTTAAAATAAGAGTAATGTCGAATTGAAAATGAAAGAACATACATGAAAACATCGATATTTAGCAGTGGCTATAACAACAGTTAACCCTGTTTTTGTCGTTATATCTGACGTTATTCCTTTGGTCTCCTATATGCAGTTTGATCCAGTAAAGTTGAAGAAACTCGGGCCAACCTTTAAGACGAATGGCTCTGTAACCGCTGGCAATTCTTCTAGTATAAGGTTTACTTCTTTGTTACTCTGACTAGCTGTATATTATCAATATAAATAACATGCAGCCAAAGTCAATACTATTCCATATTCTAAAATAAGTATTTGCATATAGTTTATAACTGAAATAAATATAATTATTTCTACATCTTTTGGTATTGTTACGGTTCTACTAAAAACTAGGAAGGATACAGCTGACTACAATAGATCTGAGTTGGTATGTCTTGTCTGTTTAGTTGCATTTGTACGTGAAGCTAGTTAAGATAAGATCTGATTCGATTCGATTTTCTTCTATTCTTTAGTTTGGCTTGTTAGGGCCTATCCTGGTAATGATAATCCTTATCAAGCAATATAAAACTGGAACCCCACCGGCCGTCACCCTCTCTCTAGTCTCTAGTAACTACCCTCATATGTATCACTGTCACATGCCTCCCTTGCTTTTTCCCCCCTGCTGCAGGCTATTCCCTGTGTCTTCTTGTTCAAACTTATTAATCTAATCATCTTAGTCTATAACAATACTCCTTGTTGCATTTGCTTGTTGGCTGTATGCCTGTACCACTGCTTGCATGCGGTCAGAATCATCAGACCGCTTTCTGCAGGCAGTCAAAGTCAAAACATGCTGCATTTCTTGACCAGTGAAAATCACAGGAACCAGTTCTGGTTAGTTCTAGAGTACTTGATGCAAGATTATTCAAGAGAGCCCAGGCTGAGTTCACAGAAGTACTCCTGCTATACTGTTGAGCATTGAGAGCTTGATTTTCCAGGGGATACATTGCAAAATATTCTATTCAAATAATTAGAAGGAGCTGGTGTGTCAGGTTGGGAACTTGCAGCCTCTCACCAAAGTCATTCTAGATTTTCTTCCCTCCTTTTTCCCCCAAATCGGCCTGCAGGTTCTGATCCATATCATGGAATTTAGAAGTCGTGCATAAAGAGTATATTTAATGTATATTTCTTTGTTGATTTGATATAATAATTTGTGTGTGGTTAGCGAATGAGGCAGGACAAGATGAGTTAATCCAGTTTCTTTTATGGGATGGTCCAGGGTTTTTGGATGATAAACGGTGTTCACATTGTCACTGTAAAAGAGCAAGAAAAAAAACAGAATGCAGCTATGTACTGCTGCTGAGGGATATTTTTTTATTATTATTTGGATGATATGTTGCAAGTTGCCTGTATCCAAGAGAAACCACATTTCAGAACCAGGACAACTGATGCAAGTGCCTATTTTAGAGGGGAAAAAAGGAACAAAAGGGATGCACCTGAGCTTACATGTGGTGGTGCAAGTTCCCATAGGAGGTCGAGGCAGAATCAATCACTGCTGGCTCTGCTCAGCACATCTGTTCCATAGCATATCTAGTATGACCTATAGAAAGATACCTCATAATGTGCTAGGATCCCAATGTGTCACAGTTGGAGAGAGGGTTACCTACTTACCTGCCACGTTAAGCTGTGATTTTTCCCATTTCAAAGTTTGAACTCTATGCTTTTTTATGTTTATAGTCTCAATTAAGCTTGTTTGGATGATGTGTAATTCTGTAAGTTTAAGGCCATTCTAATATTTCGATATACAGTGATGGTGCTGCTGCAGTTGTCCTGGTCAGTGGAGAAAAAGCCAAGAGTCTTGGCCTTCAAGTTATTGCGAGGATCAGAGGCTATGCCGATGCTGCTCAGGTAATTTTTGCATGTGTCTTCCAATTCCCTTAAAATAGCATTGTCCCAACAGACAAAACCTCACATCTTAAGATCTTGACCTGTTGGTTTTTTGTCACTGAGGAAAACTGTCCTTTTTCTGGCATCAATATCTGTTTTCCGTTCAGTGATGCGTCACTAAGCCTTAGTTATCTTGTAATATTGATTACTGTGACAAATTATATTGAGTATTTTTTTTTGGTGTGAACTCCTTGCAAATGCAGGCACCTGAGCTGTTTACGACAGCTCCAGCTCTTTCCATTCCGAAGGCTATATCAAATGCGGGTCTTCAAACTTCAGAAATAGATTATTATGAAATAAATGAGGCCTTTGCTGTATATTTCTGAGTTTCTCAGTTTCAAAAGTACTTACGCCTCCAAGTCCAGATTTAACATGCTTCTGGTCATTCGCAGGTTGTTGCATTGGTTAATCAGAGGCTTCTTGGTATCCCTTCTGTGAGTCACATAACTTTACTTGTCTATATATTTCTGCATTTCGTATTTATATTTTTAATCCGTGCACAATCTCAATAAATGTCTATGTACATTTCAGGAAAAGCTAAACTTAAGTGGTGGCGCTGTTTCTCTGGGCCATCCTATTGGTTGCAGCGGTGCACGGATTATAGTCACCTTGCTTGGGGTATGCTTCTGGCCCATATATAGCTATTATCTATGATGCATTTTTCTTTAGTGCAGAATATGTCTTGTCTTAGCACATATACATTCACCTTTCTTCCGATCACATTTGCAATGATCCCATTTGATATTTTTGTAAAGAGTTAAATGAACATACAGTGGCAAGCTAAGATATTTCTTGCTTTATCATTTAGAACCGCCCCTTTCACTATATTTCCAACATTGCCCTAGAGTAGCTCTGCACTTGGTGTTATGCTGATACAGGACGGCAAGAATAGTATTAAGTTGAGAACTTGACCTGTTGAATACTGTTAGCTTACGCAATGTGGACTGCTATTTTCTTTCCATGCAGTTCTGTTTTAATTTGGATTTTGTATCCTTATCTGAATTTTATATTTCACTGTCATTGTTTCTTTTTTCTAAAACTGTCATGTTTAGTAGTTTGACTTGACGACATGTGTATCTCTTTGTTAAACTTGTAGTTTTTTTGTGCTACACAGATTCTTAGGCAGAAACATGGAAAATTTGGTGTTGCCGGAGTTTGCAATGGTGGCGGAGGGGCCTCGGCCCTAGTTTTAGAGCTCATGTAAGTTCCTATTGTGTTTATTCTAAATGTTTTTCCCCTAGAAAACGAAATCTTCAGTTCTTCACTATGTTTGTGATTTGTGATCCATTTGGAATTTCGTCAATGGCACATAACAAAACATTCATTAAGAAGTGCATAACAAAACATTCATTAAGAAGTGTAATACTTCTGTGCCCTGTTCTCTTACCATTTTCAGCACTCCCTGCACCCTATGGTTTTCTATCTTCAACAGTCAGAACTGTTGCCCATTAAACAGAACGCTCAATTATTATTTGGGCTACTTTCTTAGTGTCTTTGACATGATGCAGGCAACCCTCTTCGCATATTCGTTCTTCATTATGAAGTTGGTGCAAGCAAATTAGCAGACGAGAATTCTATACTATGTTGTTTTCACTGTATATTTTTGTTATTTGTAGGGAGGATTAGTTGGTGTTGTATATGCCAGGTGTATGGTACAAGAAACACTGTAAAATAAGATGACCTTGTGCTACAAAGCACAGGGCATTATCTTGTACCTATGGCAAGTATAGGCGTATAGCAAATGAAAATAGCAGAGGGCCAAGAAGAATAATTCACATATACAGCCACCTTATTCCTGAAAATAGCAATGGATTATGAACATTGACACGGACAAGATTTTTGCTTACCATTTTGTGATCTTGGTTGGTATGATATGAAGTTTCCACGACTTGTCAAGAAGATGAGAAAAAAGTGCTACCTTTCCAAGAGGAAGATTCCTGTTTTGAGCATTGCTGTAACTTGTTCCCCAGCTTGGAATGTAATGATGAGGTCTGAGCGTATAACACACTCCTCTTCATCAGCTTTTATTTTCGATAATAAAGGTAGTTATCCAATGGGGAAAGTGTAATATAAAGAAGATTCTGAAGACAAATTCTGAGCCTGTCATTGCTAAGGTAGGGGTTAAGAGGCGCAGGCCGATATGTACCAACTCCGAACGATGATTGAACCCACCCTAGAAATCGGCCCAGGCGTGCAGCTGAAGCATTGGAGATTCTTTATCCTGGAATGGAAAGAGCAGGTTCTGAAATTCGCAGGAGCGTTGCTGTTGCTGATTCACTGGATCATCATCAAGAAAGCTCTTCCTACGTCTAGGAGTCAATGGCCGTTCTAGATATTTGTTACTTTGTTAGCGCTGAACGCTAGGACCATCTGCCTCATTTAAACCATAGAAATTCAGCAGCAGATAGCCCAGGTTCCGGCAAGAAAGAGGTTCTTCGAAGTTGCCCTGTTTGGAAGGGCTCGTGTCTTAATCGACCAGCTACGATTTGCATTATTGCATAACTGTGCCGTACGCGCACTAAGCTCCAGTTAAGCCCGTGTTCGGTTGGAGGGACAAATTTTTTTGTCCCTCCATTAAATGCTACTTTGACCACTAATTAGGGGTATTAAATAAAGTCAGTTTACAAAACTATCTTCACAACCTCCTGGCAAATTCGCGAGACGAATCTAATGAGGCCTTTGACCGCACGATTAGAAGATGGTTACTGTAGCAAATCATGGATTAATTAGGTGCAGTAGATTCGTCACGCAAAGTTGCACTTATCTGTGAAAAGGTTTTGTAAATAAACTTCATTTAGGCCCTCATGCATGCGACAGTAATCCGGGACAATTTTTTTTTGTCCCGGCTGCCGAACACGGCCAAGAAGTGCCATGTCGGTCATGGCGTGCGTCACCCAGGAACAGAACCGGCGCTGCTGCCTTTGCACATGCCACAGGAACCCATGATTAGTAGGCGGCATCAGTGGCGTCCAGTTATATGTATATATACAACTATCAGATGGGTTTCGTCTCCATGAAGCATTTTTCTCCCGGGTCAAATCTGCCCTTCTGCGTCCCGCCTTCCTCGGCTGCACTGCAACCCACCTGTAAAGGACAGCGATTAGTGCCGTACCCAATTGCGGGTGTCCCCTGATCTCGCCATCCCTTCGTTTCTCTTCATTCCATCCACCCAGCTAGCAAATTCTCCAAGGACAATGAATAGGTAAGTACAGAAAGAGCAATGGGATTTGGCGATGTTCTAGGAAGTTCAGGGTTCAGATTCTATATTCCTGTCGACATCTGAAACATCCCACCTGTGACGCACTGTGATGCTTATGCGGACCGTAGCGCTCCGCACAATTCCTTGTTCACATCAGATCTAGAGAGAAACGAATCCGCCAGGGATTCCTAACAGATTGGATACCCAACCAGTTATAGCCAAGAAGCTGATGCGCAACTCTCTTTTTTTTCAGATAAGATCATAAGAACCAACTCATAAAGCACACATCTGAACAAGCTTTGCCCAAAAGCTCAGCTTGAATTAAAGTGTTTCCTGTCGAAAGTCCTGGTTTCTAAAGCATTGCTCATTACGGGAACACTGTAAAATCTGCAAAGTCAACAGAGCAATTCACAATAACTCCGAATGCAGAAGTTCCTCTTCAGCAGGTAACAAGCCTTTGCACAAGCAAGCTAGACAGCACAGGATCTATGTTAGTGACAGACAGGGATGGGAAAAGAATAATCTGGATTGATCCACTCAAAAGAATTACACGAGGCAAACAAGTCAGTAACGAAATGCCCTATCTAGTTAGATTTACTAACGAAAATTTACGATGACGAGGACTACAATGGCCTCGAACCGGAGGCATCGAGACCTCTACTCTGACTCTGGCTGTTCCAGCTGGACTGGCTGAAGTCGGTTGTGAAATCTTGGCTGCCAAACGCCATCCGCTGGAACAGCCTGATCTCTGCCGTATTCGCCACGTTGAACATCTCGCTCTTGCCTGGCTGGACACCGTTGGTTAGATCGACATCAGCTAGGCTATCAAGAACCCGCACCACCTGATATAAGAGGAGAGATAAAATAAATGCCAGGTTTAGTGTGCATGTACTTTCTTCTTCAATCTTATACGGATATCAAGTTGTGGTTTGGTGAGATGCGCATATACTATCTCTTCAAAATTGTACCTGACTCATCTTAGGTCTCCTGGATGCTGAATGCCGAATGCAAGCTGCTGCAGCCTCAATCATACGGAACATTTCAACTTCGTTGTAGTTCTTATTAAGTCTGGCGTCCACCAGCTCTCCTACGGTGCCGCTCTCAAGTGCTTGAATCAGCAATGGCCTAGCCTGCAAATAACTATGATGTCAAGAAATGTTTGATTGTGTGATCAACAACAAAAAAAAAAGAAGGCGTTCACTAGGGTTACAAAGGCCTCGTAACAGAAATTCAATACTGGGATGTGTACCAGGCTGACTCTACAGAGTGTTAAATTCTCATATTGAATTGAACTGTAAACGATGAGCAAGTCGACTTTATAATTCAAATACGGAATAACTCGATATATGCTTAAATTTCCTGTGCTACTCAAGGGTCGAAAATTGGAAATCTCTTAATGAATTAAATTAACTGTTATACTTACCCACTCAACAAGGCTCTCATCACCCAATGGCTTTGATGCATCAACAGGCTTTCGACCAGTAATAAGCTCCAAGAGAACAACACCGAAAGAGAATACATCTGATCTCTCGGTCAACTTGCCACTTGATGCATACTCTGGAGCCAGGTATCTACATAAGAAATAACCGTCAGACTATAAGAAAATTTGGATTGTTCTCTTGGGCTTGTCACTGTTTTACTTACCCAAAAGTTCCCATAACCCGTGTAGTTACATGAGTACAAGCATCCAGAGCTAACCTTGCAAGACCAAAATCGGCAACCTAGCAAATGGGCACTCATCCATTAGTAACAACACTAGTATTATGTTTTGAAGTTATGTAGAAAGAATTGTTACCTGTGCTTCAAAGTTATTGTCCAGCAAAATGTTTGAGGATTTTATATCGCGGTGGATTATTCGTGGATGACCTGCGAAAGAACATAATTGAGTAACAAAATATTTGTTGAAATTATCACAGATATAGGAAAGGAATGAGAAGTGTCAGTACAGTCTTCGTGAAGATAGGCTATTCCCCGAGCTGAGCCGGCTGCAATTTTAACCCTAGCTGGCCATTCCAAAAGCGGCGCTCCACGTCCTATGATAACAGATCAATACAATTATACATTAATTTATTAGTCCAGAAAAAGAACTACAAATTGCTCCTGCATGAATAAAAGCTTACAACATACCATGAAGATGGTAGTGAAGTGTGTCGTTAGGCACAAAATCATACACAAGCAATCTCTGATCATCTGAAACGCAATACCCTACAAGAGAGACTAGATGTCGATGATGCACACGACTGATAATCTCCACCTCCGCATGGAACTCGCGTTCTCCCTGCCCGCCACCTTCTTTCAGTTTTTTAACTGCGACCTCTTTTCCATCAGCTAAGCGACCCTTGTACACTGATCCAAACCCACCTTCTCCTAGCAGGTTCTGAGCTGAGAAGCCATTTGTGATCTGATACAATTCCTCATAAGTGAAGAACCGACAGTTGCCCATACTGAACTCTGGCATTGAATCTTTTGATTCAGGACTCCCAGCACTGAAGTTTGTTTTAGCTGAATACCCTGGAGAAAAATGGGTTTTAGTTGTTCAGTTCATCACTCAGGTAATATAAAGACTAATCTTAACTTTCAAGGTGTGCAACTGCTATGAATGCACTTGATTAAATTACCTAGCACTTGTGTAGGAGTCGAAGCAGGTGAAGGCATTACAAACCCAGCATGGTAACCATGCACTCTCCTCCGTTTCTTTTTGTACCAAAATGCAGCTCCAACCAAGCTAAGCACAAGAATGGCAACGACAACACCAATGCCTGCCTTTGCACCAGAACTCATTCCACCGCTGCTTACAGAGGAGCTGCTGCTCTGCGTCGATGATTTGTTGGAACCGCGGTCCCCATTGTTTACCGGGCTGACTGGATCAACTGCTGTTGCTGGGGCTGGCACCACCGGAGAACCAGAGCCTGGCGTGGACGGTGTCGTCCCTGGAGGCGAGGGGCTGGCTGGAGTAGGGATCAAAGGATCTCCGGCGGTCGGCGAGGGACTAGTCGGAGAAGGCTTGACAGGAATTCCAGAAGGTGGTGGTGCCAAGGGTGGAGGTTCTGGCTGGGTTCCAGGCGATCTTGGTGGCCGGAGGTGCCGTGGTGGAGGCGGCTGCACTACTGTCGGCGGCGCTGGGTCAGCCGGCGGGTTGGGCGCTGGCAAATTGGGCGTGGGTGGGGATGCGGCAGCAGGGGGGAGTATAGGTGACGCCTTAGGCGGGGAAGCAGGTGTTGGTGGTGGGGGCACTGCAGCAGGCGGCGAGGGTGGCGGCACAACGGCTACCGGGGCGGGAGGCGGGGAGGCAACAACTACTGGCAGTTGGAACGGCGTCCGGAGGTGGAGGCGAGGAGGGCGGTGGAGAAGCCAGCTGCGGGGGTGGCGTGATTGCGGGGGGAAGGGGAGGTGGCGCAGCCGGCGAGGAAGGAGGATCGCCCGGGGTAGCATTGGGTTGCGTCACCGGAGCCGGGGAGGCCGGCGTGGGTCTGGTGGTTGCCGGCGACGAGGTTGCGGTGGACGGCGGCAAGGTGGCCCTGATGATGCCCGGGGAAGGCGACGGCGAGGACGCCATTTGAGCCCAGCAGGCTAAAACACCACAGCGCCGTCACTGCTGAGCAGCTGCCTTCTTGATGGAAATGGAGGCGAGAATCATGGCACACGCCGCAATTCAAGGGGGAATCAAGCCTCCCCCGCGAGAAAATCTCGCGGATTCGCGTAGGAACCAAGCGAAATTCCACTCCTTTCCTTCCTCCTCCGATCCCTTCCTTGCCTCTACTGGCGCTGCAAGAACGCGCAGGAGGTGAAATCTCACCTCGGCCACCACAAGAAAAAGCTTCTCGCTCAAATCAGCACGCGCGCAGCACTGCATTCACAAAAAACAGGGGTAGCCTATCTTCAGCACCAACAGCCGACGCAAAGAAAAGAATTCAAAATCCTGCAGAAACGGAGTCAAGATCCCACCTTTCTCACGACGAAGACGCAACTACGGATGACTGGAATTCCGAGAGAAATGCAGAACCTTGAAGAAGCAGAGGACCAAGATTAGCTTCAAGACGGAGGCGGACGCGGTGCGTCTCTCAGATCCAGCAGTAACGCGGTAGCATTGAAGGCGAGGCGGAGATAACCGCAGGAGCAGCAAGGAGAGCGAGTGAAACAGGACGAGGACGACCCATCCCCTTGCTCTCACTTGTTCCCCGCTTTTCCTCTCTCGTCTCTTCCCCCCGAAATCGGACGCATGTGACCCTGTACCTTTGCAGAAATCTGTCCTGGCTGCAAGGTCACCACCCTGCCCGAGTGGGAATGAGGAGTTCCAATTTCCACTCGTCCCTTCTAGCAGACAGAGAGAGAGAGAGAGAGCCTGTATCGTATCGTGCACTGTCACTCTACCACTACCAGTGTGTCACTGCTTGCCATGGTTGGGTTGTAAAAGGACTGGACTGCCCTCTTTTCAACTTTGGCCCCTGGTAGTTTTGAGATTAACATTTCTCCTTCCAACTGTGAGCTGTGACGTGTTTGGGGAATTTCCTCAATCTCCATGCATTCCTAGTTGAAGCAATCTTCTGACAAATAAAGTCTGGATTCCTGCTCACCAAATTCGCATCAATTGGAATTTCTTAGCAAGGAAGTATTACTACTTTCACTAAAGGGGGTGATTAATTCCAATGAATTGGTAAAAAGTCGTGAAAAATTTTGCATTGAAAAGTGTGTCCTGTGAGAGAGGGCACGGTTGTCAGTGTGAAAACTTTTTGGTGACTTTAGATAGTTGGGGGAATTAAACAGGCCCCAACTGGTACGAAATTGGTAATATGATTGTATGAACGGGCAAGGCTGTTGTGTTGTTCGAACAAGGGTAGTGATAGTGACACTGACACTCCGACAGGTCAAAGGAAACGGTTGTTTAGTTCACTGAACTTTTCAAACTTTTTTAAATCCGTAATTTTAAACTCAAGATTAGGAGGACTAAATATGATCTAATTATAAAACTAATTACATGGATGGACGGAAAATCGCGAGACGAATCTATTAAGCCTAATTAATCCGTCATTAGAGATTGTTTACTGTAGCACGACGTTGTCTAATCATGGTCTAATTAGGCTCATTAGATTCGTCTCGCGAAGTTACCCGGGGGTTATGGAATGGGTTTTGTCATTAACACACGTTTACTACTCCATACATGTAAGATTCCCTTTGATGAATAGTGAAGTTTGAATTTTGGGTGGGAACTAAACAAGGCCATGTGAATGTTGCCATCATCTTGCTCTGTTTAAACCGCATGGATTAACTTAAAAAATTCACATGGTCGGTCCCCCCTCAATCCTCCTACCATGTTAAGAGCAGAGTTAACTTATCCAATAAATAAAATAAATGAATAAAATTTGGAACAGTTAGAGAGCAGAAGTTCAGAGAGGTTTCTCAATATGCTTCCCTTTTCTGTTTAAGAACAATTAGAGAGATGACCCGCGCATTTGCGCGGCTAGTCCATAGAATTTGAATATATAAATAAATATATATAATAAATAAATAAATAAATAAATAAATATATATATATATATATTCATCCTTTTTGTTTTTCCTAAATCTATTTTTTCCTTGGCGGTGTCCTCTTGTTACACATTAAGCCAAGTTGTCGACAAAATAATTCAGGCATTGTCATAATATTTTTTTGTTAAGACTACTATTATCTTTGTTACTCAATCGTTTATAGGTATACTCTATATGTACATCTTTGTTTATTTTTATTTTGACTAAATAACTTTTATTGGAGTTATTTTAGTTGTATAAATTGGCAATTTTATCAGCTAAAAAGAATATCATATTTATGTTTGTAGAGTGACAATGACTTTATAATTAATGACTGGACTAATTTCATAGTAAAAAAAAGTATATACTTCCTAGATAAGGCATAGAAATTTTGGTTAATTCTTTCTTTACGTAAGCAAATATTTTATTTTATTTTATATTTTAAATAGTATTAAAGTTTTTAGGTTAATTTTTATGTAATTACATTGTTGGATGATTTTCAAAAGGATCAAGATATAAGGATGTTTTAGGCTAATTTTTATGTAATGACAATTGTGGATAACTTTTAATTAGTTAAATGGGTATTTTAGGCTAATTTTTACATAATGACAATTGTAATTTTTTTCTCTGATTAACGTGGGAATACCTATGTCTTAAGAGTGAATATAACTTTTCTAATGGTATTATATTGGTGGATGACTTTTAAAAATATATGGACGTTAGGCTATTTTTTATGTAATGGCAATGATGGTAATTTTTAAATAGTTAAAGGGTATTTTCGGCTAAATTTTTCGTAATGGCAGTGGTGGGTAATTTTAATTTTTCTTTTTTCTCTGATTAACGTGGAAATTTCTAGGCCTTGAGAGCGAGCGTGGAGGCTCCGTTTGTTGGCCAAATACTAAAATAATAGATTAGGTGACAAAGAAGACAAAGCACATTTGGAGTTTAGCTGTGCCCAACAGGTGTGTGCACATGGCTTCGTTTTATGGGCAAACCCTTTGTTTATTTTCCTCTATATTTTGAGATGCTGGATTGCGCGTTTGGACTTGCCTGCTCAGAATTTGACCTGGAAATGCTCTCGCGAGTTTTTCCTATCACATGGACAAGAACTTTGCCATCAAACATCGCTGCATTGTTGCTGTCTCGAGGATATGAAAAGAAAGCTCATGCATTTGAGTTGGGGAAGCCAAGATGCATAATTGTAAAATACGAGCTCCATGAAAAAATAGTAACATACTGATAGTATTTCATAGAATCTAGGAAATGTCATTGGTTGAAGTTGACCAGTTCAAACTTGAACGTCGCAAGTAGAATCGTTCAAATTAGCCTGCAGGTACCCAATAAAGAGGGTTTCTTAAAGTTGACTCAAAAGTCAATCCACCTGCAGGCTGAGAAATGGAGTGCAGCTATAAAAAAACACACAATTGATTAACTGCCTCGATTTGTGTGCTGTGACTCTTGGATAAACATGCATGATGCATGGGCAGCGAACGACTTTCAGCTCGTCCTCTGACATTGTTTTTAGATTTGCTATAAGTTCTTTGTCATGATTTTTTTCCGGAGATGTCATGATCATTATTATAACCCAGAAAAAACCAAAACATTTTATATTACTTGTACAAAACTGTATCCTCCCGGCCTAAACCCCTCCTTTAAATAAGATGGAAGTTTGGTTCGCACTGTACTGTTTTGTAGACCTTTTGTAACAAATATATATAGAACACTGCATGTACTACCAACCAAGAACCATACAATACACTGTTGTCTTTATATTCCTCTCCTTTTTTGTACCACAAAAATTCAGTCCCATTTTTACATTTTCAGTGGCACCAACTCGTCCCTTAAGCGGCACGACATTACACATTTACCATGCTATAATAACGAGCAGAGGCAGCTTAAGGTTAATCACACCACCGAGGCAACCATGCCTTTGCCAGCTCATGGCTATCAGTGTGTGACGCACCGTCTCTCTGTATTTTCGTTGACCTGGGCTTCACTGAAATATCGCTGTTTTTCTGTCCACATGTGCCTGATTGAGCCCCAATTTCAGCATCTTTCGCTTTCCATGCAAATCTCGCAAAATGAACGTAGTACAGCTAGTGTCCACATTGCTCCAACAAACAGCTCTAGATTGCTGATGCGATATTTTAGGCAGATGCCAAGCTATCTAATTATATTTTAGGCAGATGCCAAGGCACCTAATTATATTTTAGGCAGATGTCAAACAGATCGTGAAATGACAATACTCGTTTTTTTATTTTCTGAGACCACGATAAAACAAAAAAAAATGTTCAAGGAGTGTTGCAATAAGGTGCTTACGCAAAAAAAAATAAAAAATAGAAGTTTATTTTCTGCCACGTCATATGAATTGGTGCTAAGGGAAATGGAGGGATATCTAAGTTTGGTTGATGCAAGTGTGGAACGACGATTGTCAATTGGACCTATTTAAGCAACAATTTGCATTAAATTTTAAAGTTTCTATACAGGCTTGTATATGAAGCACTCGTGCCTAGTACTAAGCGCCTTGTGTGATGCGCGTGACCAGCATCACACAAGTCCCGTATCCGGTATGCATAAAACACGGCGGTTCCTTTGATTTGGTCCTCCCATTTTGTTCGCGGTGACAGACTGACAGTCAATCGCACACGTGCTAATTAAGCATCAGGTAGTCTGAGGTGTCACCCATTTTGGAAGCTAAAGCATCATTGGCCCATTGTAACTCCCAACTCCTTATCTGATCCGTATAAAATTTACTAGTAGGTTCGTAAACAATGCATGTGTTGGAAGCTCGAGATCCTGGCAAAATCGACGTATAAACAAATCAACAAACCAAAGAAACTTCCTCCTCCTAGCCTATAAAATTATTAGGCATCATGTATATAAAATAAAATAAATAAAATAATCGCTGTGTGTATTGATGAGATGAGCCGGTCCATCCAAATGCTCATGGGTCGCGCGACATTTTAGGGCACGCGACGCGACGGTCACGGGGCTGCCGCGTGCACCGCCGACGACTGCTGGGCTGGGCTAGGCAGCCGCCGGTGGTCTCTCCCCGGAATCAAGGGCTCACGTTACCGCGTCGCCGTCGGCAGCAGTGGGCCACGAGTTTTCTTCCTCTCGCGATCAACCAACCCAACAGGCCCACGGTCGTGTCGGCGCACAACAATGATTCGCGACATGAAAGAATTTACTGCAGATATTTTCAATTTGATGCATAACTGCAAAGACAGTAGATCCAGATGAATGAGCAAGAACAACAAAAATTGCGACCTCGGTTCACCGATGTTCATCATCTAACAAAATTGAAGGTGTCAGCCAGTCACGAAAGGAGTCCGAAATGGCGGATCCTCGATGATGGATCCGGGAAAGCTCTGGCTGGCTCGAGACACCTCAGCCGGTGTTGCGCATGCCGGCGGCGATGCCGTTGATGGTGATGAGCAGCGCGTCGCGGAGCCTGCGGTTGTCGTCGTCGCGGCGGAGCCTGCGGAGCACCTCCACCTGCAGCATGTTCATGGGGTTGAGGTACGCGAGCCGGCTCTCGATCAGCCGCCGGAGGCTCCGGTTGTGCGCCGTCAGCTTGGCGTGCCCGCTCACCGCCAGCACGCACCGCTCCGTTCGCGCCAGCTCTCGCCGCAGCTCGCACCCCACCGCGCGCCGCTCGGGAGCCACCAGCATCTCCTCGTAGTGCGCCGCCGTCGGCGCGTCCGCCTTCGCCGTCACCATCTCGATCAGGTCCACCGTGCTCTGGAAGAAGGGCCACTCCGCGTACATGGCGCGCAGCTCCTCGCCGTGGCCCCGGTCCAGCGCGTCCTGCAGCCCCGTCCCGACGCCCAGCCACGCCGGCAGCACCAGCCGCGTCTGCGTCCACGCGAACACCCAGGGGATGGCGCGCAGGCTCGAGATGCCCCCCGCCGGCTTCCGCTTCGCCGGCCGGCTGCCGATGTTCAGGAACCCCAGCTCCGCCTGCGGCGTGGCTTCCTGGAAGTAGGTGATGAACTCCGGGTCCTCGTACACCGTGCGCCGGTAGTGCGAGCAGCTCACGCGGGAGATCTCCTCCATCACGCGCCGCCAGTTGGGGTCGCGCGGCGGCTGCGGCGGCCGCAGCGTCGCCAGCAGAACCGCCGTCGTGTAGATCTCCAGCTGCCGGACGGCGGTCTGCGGCAGACCGAACTTGGCCTGCACCATCTCGCCTTGCTCCGTCGACCGGAGCGTGCCCTGCGCCGCCCACATTTCCTTCTGTCAGAGACAGACAGCACCTGATGCACGAGGTTAGCTGACGCAGCGGCCACTCACCATTACTGAGCCGGGAGGCTGCGACTGGATGGCCAGGTACGTCGGCCCGCCGCCGCGGCCGATGCTGCCGCCGCGGCCGTGGAAGAGCGTCACCTTGATCCCGAACTCGTTGCACGCGGCGACCACGTCTTCCTGGGCCTTGTACAGCTCCCATGCCGCCGTGAAGCGGCCGGCGTCCTTGCCGGAGTCCGAGTAGCCCACCATGACCTGCAATGATCGACAGCTCGATTCAGAAGTTTCAGACAAAAATGGGATTGAAAAGCGAATGGGCAACTTGTTAGCATTCCATTTCTTGTTGTACCTCCTGGTGGCCGTTGTGGTTCTTGATGACATGCTCCCTGTACCAGTCGATGGAGAGCAGCTTCCTGATTGCTGAGCCGGCTTCTTGCAAATCTTTTACCGTCTCGAACAAGGGAACAACCCTTAACCTGTTCACCGAGGATCAATAGTAGAGTAATCAACAAAAGACCACAGTAAATAAGATGATGGCCTTAGCAAGTCAATCACTGGAGTGTACAAATTCGTCGAGGAAATCAATCAAGAAAATCATGCTTACGTCCCACCAGGACATGGCCTCCCTAGGTCCCCGCTAACTGCAAGTCTTGCATCCTTCTGCAACAGCTCAACAGCCAGGACATCACTTGCCTGCAAGGAAAAGTGTAAACGAATGCTAAGTTACCTACCATGATTGAATACCTGTCATTCTAAGCTGTGCAAAACAGGTATGATTCGTCCATGAGGGTGTTAAGAAGCATGATATGGAAGAAATGCACTGCAATTCTACTCCAGTAGATGGGTGCAGTAGATGATCAGTCAGATTCTAAAAAATTGACCACAGACTTTTCAGATTATATTTATCTTTTTCTACATTATAGAGACGGTGTCTGTTCATACATTTGAAGCCATGGAAATGACATATGCTCCAAGCGAGTCGCTCCCTAATTCTGCAGCAACTTTGAAGGTGTCCAGAACTTCTTTCACATCAGCAGCAACCTGTACGAAAAGAAAATAAATGCAAATTTAGGTGAATTAGAGTAGAATTCCCCCCCTTTTCTTATTCTTTAAAGAATATGCAGTTTTGTGGTACCAAAATTTCAAACAATGGATATTTGAATAAATTATTGATAGATCGAGTGATGTTAGTACTTGTGTTGGCATCTCACCAAACACTTGCCTCTCTATGGTCAATTTAGCAAAGCAGTAGCCAATCAATCTCAGCAGCAGTAACTTGGATATAATATTAGGCTAGCTTATCCCCAAAAAGACCTGATAGCTTTGATCTCTTTAATGATCTCTCATCTTCAGAACGGTATATCATGTATATATATTGTTGCAACAAAAGAATAATGTGAAACTCAATTAAAATGACTTCAAACCATTGGTAAAAAAATCAAGCAGCAACTAACTTCAAGAACTGAAGATGGAATGTGACCTTTAACCTGGATAACATCTAAACAAAATTTCATCTCTAGATACCTCGATGTTTGGAGGAACAAGAGGACGCTTCCCTTTCAGCTCTCTAGTCAAGAAATCCAACTTCTTTTCTTCATCCCACTCACTATAAACACCAAGATCCAAATAAGATGTGACAGCATCAAGTGCTTCTGCGTGTCGACCAGATTCCTGCAGCAACGAACAACTTTGCCTAAGCTTTTCTGAAGCGGCTAGTAGAAAAAATAGAAACTGAGCAAGCAAAAGCAACAGTAGCTTTCACTATATGTACCTGGCGCACGTCGAGCTTCATTAGCACCATACCGAAGGTTGCAACCCTTCGTATCAAATCTGCTAACCGGCCATCAGCAAGCACGCTAGATCCACATGATTCCTTCACAGAGTATTGGCACTCATTTCAAAAAATACATGAATAATTCTTATAGTAATAGTAAGGATTCATTCATTAACTACCGTTGGCCCGTCACTGTTTCTCACAGTTCAACACTCCTATTTAACAATTTAATTGCAGATAAGTTTTCATTTTTTTACTGAAAGCAAAACTTCTTTTTCTTATTTCCCTCCTATAAATTTAGTAAAATCTGTCACATGCAGATTTTTTTTGTAAAAAAACAATGGATTGCAATTAGTATTGGGGGTCATTCTCATGACCATTGATGGTTAATTCAGTGATAAATTAGCATGGGAAAAGCGACTTTGAATGATATTAAGAATATTAGCACCAAATTTTCCAGCACAGATACTTGTGATTGTAATTTTAAGTAGCATACTAGCATCACATGACCAACCCGGCATTCTGCAACCACAGTTATTGAAAAGAGGACTAACCAATGACTGGTAGCACAAGAGCAAGGGCTCCAAAAGTTGATCGGCTGTTTCACAATATTCTTCAGTGTCATAATCACATGGTAAATCCTCAAGAAGAAGCTCGAGTCGTCTGCGTGTCTTCACCAACTGACCACAAAATTACGATCAGAAACAATCAACGAACAAATCATGTAAAATGTACCAATTTGATCCTGTATATACTAGCACTTTGGTTTAGTCTTAAATTGCCCCTTTGCATCTAATTTGAGTATAGGGAACTCTATTTGACCAATATTTGGATTTACACTTTTTTTATGGTACAGAAAATTGCAAAACGTAGGATCCATCTGGTAATAAAATGTTCTTATATTCACAGTATATTTCTAACAAATGGGAAAAAACATATGATTCTGACCTTTTCTTTGACATTGCCAAGGACAACCCTGTAAGGAGTAATTCCTGGTCTGTCTGATATGCTTGGCTCAAGTAGCTTCTGGAAACTACTTGATCGCCCGATATGGGATTCTTTGAACAGCTTCTTCAGTTGACTGCCACTTGGAGATCTACCTATCTGTGATTGACGCCCGGTAGGAGATGACAATGGGCTGTCTTCAAATTTTTCTGTTGAATTAAGAGCCCCCTGGAAAACACGAGGTATTAAGTAACTTTTATTGCATTAAAACAAATTAAGAGTTACATTAAATCTATCTGGATGGATAGTGCTTACTGCCTTGCTAGACGAAAAGAAAAGACTTGATCAGCTGCCAGAAGCACATTTTCTTACTGGTAAGGTTTTCATAACTAATTTGTAAATACTAAATTAGGTGAGACAAGCTTTATCCAAGCATTCATATCTAATTTGTAAATTAAGTAGTGAGACAAGATTTATCCAAGCAACCTGTGAGTATTAATGTGTATGCCTATTTCACAAGAAGTACCAGCATAAAGTTTGACAGATTGCTAACTACTGCTATGAACTTCACATAAAAATAAAGAACATTTTCAGATGTCACAACATTGGCGTGTTATTACCGGGCGACTTGTGTTCCTAGGAAGATTTATCATCCTGATTTGGGATTCTCCATCACTGCATTCTGCATGAAAGCGCAATTGCTCAAGGTTAGAAAATGATGAGGAGATATAGAAATGCAGTAATAGATGGCACTGCAGAATTTATGTGGTCAAGGAAACCCAGGTGGTATTAGAGATGATGCATGATGTCAAATAATCCTAGATTGTCACACAGGAGGTTTGTTAACTTCATAAAGGAATGCTCTTAAGTAATTTGTCAAATACTGCCCATTTTATGGTCACTCACATAAAGTTATCCCCACAAACAGAGAAATATACCTGTACATAAAGGAAGATCAGCACCAGAAGGAAGCTGTGCAGGTAGCGCCAAGCTATGATGTGGCTTTGCATTGTTTTGAGGTACTGTTTGGTTCCAGGTATTGGCCATTAGGTCCTCGGATGCTGACTCTGTAGAGTTCACTCGAACATATCAACACAAATTATCCAATGAACTTTCTGTGAGACATACACTCCATGTACAGAATGTGCTACAAAAGGTCAGGTTCATTTCGACACCACATATATGTTTTTATCGTATTAAAGTAGTAACGATCCAAAAGCTGTCATAGTGTAACACCCAAATTCCATCATGTAACAAATTATAGAAACTTTGTTTAGGATGATCTTAGGTTTAATAAATTTATTTTCCTTTATTTAATTTGTGGCCTTAATTACTTGAACATTAAATAATTAATTTTAGTTCAAAAAGTGTTTGTTGCATATCATGCTTTGCTTTTGTTTTTGTTTGCTTGAGTGATCTCAAACTCCTCTTCAAATTCAAATCCCACTCAAATATCTCTCAAATTCATCCAAAATCCAATTCAAACAAATGTCAAACCAATCCCTTTTCCCTCTCATCCTTTTGGCCCGGCCCAATCTTCCTCCCCTTCTTCTTTTCCTTTCCCCGCCGGCCAACGGCCCAATCCGCAGCCCAGCTTCCGGCCCATCCGGCCTCTCCCTTCTCCCGCTCCTCTCTCGCTGACGGCCCGACCCCACATGTCGGCGCCATTCTTCCTCCTCGCGACGGCCACGGCCGAGCCGCCGTCCCCCGCGCGCCCGCGATCTCCGCCCCACGTCCTCGCGCGCCCGCGCTTCCCTCCCCCTCTTCAAGCCCCTTTACTGCGCGTTCATCCGCGAGCCTTCAACGCCCTCACTCTCCTCTCTTTACTCTCTGCAACGGTCGCCCGAGAGCTTCAAGGCCATCAATGGCCGTGGCAATTGCCCGCCCTCGGATCCTCTCCACCCCGAGCCCCCTCTGTTCCCTCCGCTCGGCTATAAAACTCACCTCTCACTCGTCCTCGCGCACGCGCTCGTCATCACTCAAACCACACTCAAAAACCGTCGCTTTTACTTGGGAAATCGCTCGTCGGAGTTCACCATCGCCGCCGTGAGGTAGGCAACGCCGCCGGCCCGGTTCTTTGCGCCCCGACCCCCTTTGACCATCTCCATCGTGTTCGCTCACTCACAGGAAGCTCCGGAGCTGTTTCCCGACGTCCAGGAGCCGCCACCGACGCCGGAACATCCTCCTCGCCGTACACCGAAGCTCGCCGCCGCCTCCTTACGCCGACGAGCACCTTCCGTTCCCCAATCGGCCCATCAAATCCCTCTGGTGAGCTCGCCGTTCCTTGCTGATGCTTCCCGTGCCATTTATTCACGTTCTAGTGCACCGGAGCGCCCTACGGCGATGCTCCGGCGACCTTCCGCCGCGGCCCGAGGCGGCGCCGTCGCGTTCCGAAGTCGCCGGCGTCCCCTTTCTTTTGCAGCCGTCCGATCTTGAATCAAAGGTCCAGATCACATCTTAGCGTACCGGTCAATCCTAGTCAAACCGCCGGTCGCTAGCATTATTGCTAAAGAGTCCCTGAGTTTTATCTTAATCAACCCGCAGTCCATATGCAGTAGAAAGTATTTATACTTATGCCCTTGTATCTTCTGTTTAGGCCCCTGTTCTTTCATATATTCTAACCCGCCGTCCTTTACATGGTCAAATCACTTGCTAGCCCCTGAGATCTTTGTTTATTTATGTTTGTGCCCTCGGTTTTTATCAAAACAGTACGCAGACTTTAGTTTTAATTGCATATAGGTCCCTGCAACCTTGTAACTAGCGTAGTTTCGTCGTTTTAAATCCGTTTTGGGCGATTTTCGCGTCCACGCGATCGTCTTTGCATGCTCTTTAGTTTAAGGTGCTTGTTCTGTACTTTTAGTACTGTTTGGTGTACTGTTTTTATTTATTTTGTTGTATGTCTTGTGTGATCGTGTAGAGAACGTGCCGTTCGAGGAAGATCAGGAGCAGCAGCTGTTTGAAGAGGACCAACAGCAGTTTGTTGAGGAAGGCAAGTGGCCTCCCTCTACATGAACATTCTTTTGTCCCATTTACATTCATGAAATTCACTTTTACTTTACTGTTATGCATTAATTTTGACGGGTTATCCTATTAGGACATGACTAGATCTTTTTACCTTGAACCTTGAATCACCTGGTTACATCATGGGTAGAAATGCTTAGCTTGCTTAAACTTGGGATGGTTCTGTTACCTTTTATGCAATGTTAATCATGTTTTAATTATGTTGTTATATTCTTGCTTAATTTACAAGATCATCATGATTAATTGGAACATGGAGAACCACCCAAGAAAACAGTGCAACCACAGTTTCACATGGCTCTGACTTAGCTAATTAATTAGACTTGGGGTTGGCTAGTGGACTTACCGTAAGGGCAAGGAGGGGGCCGGTGAGGGGTCATAGCTCGGTCCTTTTGTAGGAGTAGTCTTTGCTAAGGTACGTCCTCTCTTGGGAGGGCTGTGGACCTCACCGCTGCTGAAACTCTAGCGGGCTGCTAGTTTAACTTTGGGTCTTTGTAAAGGCTTCGTAGTGAACCCTCGCCACTCACCAAAGGAAGTGTTTAAGGGCCTTGCAAACCCGGGCGACAAGGGGAACACGAGCTGTGGGTAAAGTGTACAACCTCTGCAGAGTGTAAAACTGATATATCAGCCGTGCCCACGGTTAAGGGCGGCTTGGACCCTCACATGATAATTGAACTTTAACTTGATCTTAACTTGTGGTTCTTGGTCTCTTGGTGAAATAATTTTGGGTTATCCTGCTTAATTTTTGGGATGGTATAAACTTACATCTAGTAATTAGGTGCTTGCTAATAAAACTTGATCAACTAAAAGTGCTAACCGCATGAGCCTGAACCCCCTTTGATGGCCTTGCATTTTCCCCCACTTGTTGAGTACCAACCATAAGTGTACTCACCCTTGCTAAACAACTGCTGTTCAGAAGATAACAATGATGTGGAGTACTTCAGTGACTTTGATGAGTTCTAGGCGCGTCAACCAGTCAAGTGCCTGTGGATGAAGTCAAGGAGCTGTTTTATCGTATTAGGTTGTCGGTGAACGTTTAAGACCTTCGTGTCTATTTATCGATGAGTGTAATAAAGTTATGTAATCTCTTTTGTACGCTTTTGAACATTGTCTTTTGATATATTCACTGATGACGTCAACATATGTGTGATGAACGGATCCTGGCACACATATGCGATGCATTCGATTTTGTCCTTAAAATCGGGTGTGACAGAAGTGGTATCAAAGCTGTGTTGACTGTAGGACGCCAGCCTAGCTAGAAAATGGTCGAAACATAGGATTTGCTATCTTAGTCAGCCTTTCTGCTCTTAGGAAAAATTTATTTGCATAAAAACTTACTCTGTTCCTGTTCTATCTCTTTTTGCTCTTGTACTTAGTTTTGTTCTTGCTCTATCACAGATGGTCAGGCAGAGGCAGACAGCACGCAAGAGCACCGGAGGCATGAGGCGCATTGCTCCTGCACAGCCAGTTCCACGACTTCCACCAGTGGTGGAACAGGAGGAGTCAGAGCCTGAGGAGATCCACTACTTCCAGGAGATGCCAGGTGGAGACATCGTTCCGGTGGACTCAGCAGTTGACGCTCCACCAGCACCACCTGCTGTACCTGCTTTGGAGGCTCCAGTACCTGCTACTGGAGGACAGCCAGACGTCGGCCACGACCACGACGCAGACCAGGGCCTTGGTCAGGAGGACCAGGGCGAGGCACAGGACGACAGTTCTGGCGTGGGCCAGAACAACGTGCCAGTTGGAGAGACTGAGGTTGTGAAAACAACCTACTGGACAGAGACCTCAGTCAATGAGACTGGTGCATTCCCCAAGATGCTCATGGATGTGCTACAGGAGTTGGGGAACAACGTCAGACCCCTCTACATGACGCAGCGTGTCTGCAACCCAGGGATGCCGGTCTTCTACATCACCCGGATCCACATCCGGGAGGCTTCTGACACTGGAGGATACAAGACCTGCTCGATGCACGACTCCGACATTCCCTACTCCACCGTCACCGCCTCCGTCAGCAGCGCCGCCAGGAGAGCTCTGTGGTCTCTCTGCCACACTCACCGTGGTGAGTTGAGCATCACAGAGTACCGCCACCTTCCACGACGTGCTAGTGGCACCGAGGTGACCCACGTGCCGCTGGGAGGACATCACGAGCCCCGCATCGACGTCCTTGCTCGTGTCGTCGCTGGACTCAACACCGACGTGGAGAGCACAGCTACGGATCTCATGGAGGCTTCAGAGAGACTGGCCAGTGCTCAGGCCAGGATCAGGCAGCTGGAGGCACAGCTGGCAGGACACGTGCCCCCAGTGGAGGCAGAGAGAGCAGACTGCCCCGCCGCTTCACCTCCGCGCAAGAGGCTTCGTACCGGAGAGCCAGGCTCTGTCACCGCTCTTTTAGGCCAGGTTTAGGGAGTCCACCATAATAAGTCATCGCGTTAGAACCGTTCCTGCGAGGACGTGCGATGTTTTTGTTTGCTTGCTTGTTTTATGTTTGAGTTGGAGTTTTGTAATGACTGTCATGTTTTTGTGGAGTGATGGCCACAAATACATTATTAAATAATTAAGTTAAAGTCAGTTCTGGGTTCCAATCTTGGCTCTGTTCTTGCTATCTTTATCAGTTTAGCTATCTTCTCTAAAGCATTCCCCTAACAATCAGATGGTAAATACCAGGAGAGGCGGAGGACGTGACATTCCAAGTGTCAGACGTGCTCACGTGATCAACCGTCAGAATCAGGCACCACCTCCACCTCCAAACCCAGCAATGGAGCAGTTTCTTCAAGCTCAGATGCAGTTGCTGCAGGATCTTACTGCCACGGTGCAAAACTTACAAGCACAGCAGAATCAGCCGCCACAGATGCCTCCACAAGCCCGGAATAGGCACCGGGATTTCATGAGTCATCAACCACCTACCTATTCTCACTCGGCAGATCCTCTGGATGCTGATGACTGGCTGAAAGTCATTGGCAAGAAGCTGGATATCACCCAGTGTACAGACCGCGAAAGGGTCTTGTATGCTGCTGGACGCCTGGAAGGAGCTGCATCCGACTGGTGGGATGCATACACAGCTGCCCATGCCAATGCCGACACTATTACTTGGGCAGAGTTCAGTGACAGTTTCCGCCTGCATCACATCCCAGCTGGTGTGATGAAACTGAAGAAGAATGAGTTCTTGGCTCTGAAGCAGGGTCATATGACAGTGAGCGAGTACCGGGACAAATTCACCCAGCTGTCCCGCTACGCGCCCAACGAGGTCGATGATGATGAGAAGAAGCAGGATCGCTTCTTGGATGGCCTGATCGGACCTCTGAAGTATCAACTGCAGAGCCATACTTTCCCCACGTTCCAGAGGCTGGTAGACAAAGCTATTGGCCTTGAAAGCACTCGCAAGGAGCTCGGTGAGCTCAAGAGAAAGTCCCAGTCTCAGGGACAGTCAAGCAATAGCCGCCCGCGCTTCAACTCACAGCAAGGGTCACAGTTCCGCTCTGGAGGGCAGGGTGGAAACTATCAGCAGAACCAGCAGTATCGTGGCCAGCAGCAGCCACAACGCTTCAATCAGCAGACCCAGCGCAGTCCCAACTTCCAGCAGAACAGGTCTGGCAGTTCATCTGGCACCCCAGTGCGCAACAACAATGGCAGCAACAACAATCCTGTCGCACCAGTTCCACCCAATGGCTGCTTTAAATGTGGAGAAGTGGGGCACTATGCTAACAACTGCCCCAAGCGCAACGTGCAGACACCGCAGGGCCAGAAGACTAATGGTCAGAGGCCTGGACCACAGACTCCACAGATGCGCAACGGGAATCAGAATTCCCAAGGCAACAAGGGCCAGCAGAACTTCATGCGTGGACGAGTGAACCACGTGTCAGCTGAATCAGCCCAGGATGCTCAGGACGTTGTGCTCGGTACGTTCCTTGTAAATTCTGTACCTGCATCAGTTTTGTTTGATTCTGGAGCATCACATTCTTTCATTACTGAGCAATTTGTGGAAAAACATGATATACCTATGAGCCTTATGAAGAAAACTCTACTAGTTAGTTCCCCGGGCAGTGAGATGAAGGCTAATCACATATGCCCGCGGGTGAATCTGAAAATTATGGGGGTAGATTTTCCAGCCAATCTGATAGTCCTAAAGTCCAGTGGGGTTGATGTGATTCTTGGCATGGATTGGTTATCTGGGTGCAAGGGAGTTATTCAGTGTGCCAAGAAGTCAGTGCTCTTGACCAGTCCTCAAGGAGATCAGATTGAGTTCATTGCCAACACGCCGTCTACAGATGAAGCAATGGTGAATCAGATCAAGGGAATACCTTTGGAGGAGATCAAGGTCGTGAGTGAGTATCCAGACGTCTTTCCGGAAGATTTACCAGGTATGCCACCCGATCGTGACATTGAGTTCCGTATTGATCTCTTACCTGGCACTGCACCTATATTCAAAAGACCCTATAGGTTGGATGTTAAGGATTTAAGTGAACTAAAGAAACAAATAGAAGAGCTATTAGGAAAAGGATATATCCGTCCTAGCTCATCACCTTGGGGAGCCCCTGTCATCTTTGTTGATAAAAAGGATGGCACTAGAAGGATGTGTGTTGATTATAGAGCTCTCAACGATGCAACCATCAAGAACAAATACCCACTACCCAGAATAGAAGATCTGTTTGATCAGATGAGAGGTGCTAAAGTATTCTCCAAGATTGATCTACGGTCAGGATACCATCAGTTGAGAATTCGACCAGAAGACATCCCCAAAACAGCATTCACTTCCAGATATGGGTTATTTGAGTACACAGTGATGTCGTTTGGATTGACCAATGCCCCGGCGTACTTCATGTACTTGATGAACAAGGTGTTCATGGAATATCTTGATAAGTTTGTAGTGGTGTTCATCGACGATATATTGGTGTTTTCTCGGAATGAAGAAGAACATGAAGAACATCTGAGATTGGTACTACAGAAACTCCGAGAGAATCAGTTGTATGCCAAGTTCAGTAAGTGTGATTTTTGGTTGAAGGAAGTTTCTTTCCTTGGTCATGTTATCACGGATGGAGGAATAGCAGTTGATCCCAGCAAGGTTCAGGATGTGTTGAATTGGAAGCCACCTACGAATGTGTCCGAGATCAGGAGTTTCCTTGGTTTGGCAGGATATTACCGCAGATTCATTGAAGGATTCTCCAAGATTGTGAAACCGCTCACCTCGTTGTTAGAAAAGGAACGAGAGTTCAAATGGGATGAAGCTTGTCAGAATTGTTTTGAAGAGCTGAAGAAAAGGTTAACCACGGCCCCCGTGTTGATAATGCCAGATATACACAAAGGGTTCGATGTCTATTGTGACGCTTCACGTCTCGGTCTTGGTTGTGTGTTAATGCAAGAAGGCAGAGTGGTAGCTTATGCATCAAGACAACTGAGGAAGCATGAGCAGAACTATCCAACTCATGATTTAGAGTTAGCCGCTGTCGTGCACGCACTGAAGATTTGGAGACACTACATGATTGGAAACAAGTGCCAAATTTTCACAGATCACAAAAGCTTGAAGTATATCTTCACTCAGAGGGATCTCAATCTCAGACAACGTAGATGGTTGGAATTGATAAAGGATTATGACTTGGATATTCAGTATCATCCTGGCAAGGCTAACGTCGTAGCAGATGCTTTGAGTCGGAAGAGCCAAGCTAACATGGCTATAGCTCGACTAATGGCTCAAGAATTGTGTTGGGAAATGGAACGACTCAATCTCGGGATTCTTTATAACTCAGAAGCTATGACAATGGAGATTGAACCTACTCTTGAGCAGGAAATCAGACAAGGTCAGTTGACTGATGCTAAGATCAAAGAGATCAAGACTCTGATTGGTTTAGGAAAAACAACGGATTTCACCGAAGATGAACAAGGCACTGTTTGGTTCAGGAAAAGGATCTGTGTACCAGATATCGATCGTCTTCGTGAGCTCATATTGAAGGAAGCACATGATTCCGTATATTCTATTCACCCCGGCAGTACCAAGATGTACCAAGATTTAAAGGAGAAATATTGGTGGTATGGTCTTAAGAGAGACGTGGCAACTCACGTAGCTTTGTGTGATGTATGTCAAAGAGTGAAAGCAGAACATCAAAGGCCAGCAGGTTTGCTTCAGCCATTGAAAATACCCGAGTGGAAATGGGAAGAAATTGGTATGGACTTTATCGTAGGATTGCCTCGCACTCGGGATGGTTATGATTCTATATGGGTCATTGTGGACAGATTGACTAAAGTTGCTCATTTCATTCCAGTTAAAACTACATATTCGGGAGCCAAGTTAGCAGAGCTGTATATGTCCCGAATTGTGTGTTTACACGGAGTACCAAGAAAGATAGTGTCTGATCGAGGTACCCAGTTTACATCTCGTTTTTGGCAGAAACTGCATGAGTCAATGGACACCAAGCTTAATTTCAGTTCAGCGTATCATCCACAAACAGATGGACAAACTGAGAGGACAAATCAAATTTTAGAGGATATGCTTAGAGCTTGTGCCTTAAAGCATGGAGGCAGTTGGGATAAGAGTTTGCCGTACGCAGAATTCTCTTATAACAACAGCTATCAAGCTAGTCTCAAGATGGCTCCATTTGAAGCTCTGTATGGAAGAAAGTGTAGGACACCGTTGTACTGGAGTCAGACAGGAGAAAGTCAGGTTTTCGGACCCGAAATTCTGCAAGAAGCCGAAAGACAAGTCCAGATAATCCGGGATAATCTCAGAACTGCTCAGTCACGACAGAAGAGTTATGCCGATACTCGGAGAAGAGAATTGACGTTTGAAGTTGGAGATTATGTATATCTCAAGGTGTCACCTATCAGAGGTCTCCGCAGATTCAAAGTCAAAGGGAAGCTGTCACCTCGCTATATTGGTCCTTTTCAGATCTTGGAAAGGAAAGGTGAAGTGGCATATCAGTTGGAGTTACCCGAGCGACTGTCGGATGTTCACGATGTGTTTCACATTTCTCAGTTGAAAAAAGTGCTTGAGAGTACCCGAAGAGCAACTACCACTGGAAGAGCTTAATGTGCAAGATGATTTGACTTATTCAGAACACCCGGTCAAGATCTTGGAAACATCAGAAAGAGTTACAAGGAACAAAGTCATCAAAATGTGCAAAGTACAGTGGAGTCATCATTCGGAAGATGAAGCTACTTGGGAACGAGAAGACGAGCTTATTGCAGACTTCCCGCAGTTGTATCCAAATCTATCTGAATCTCGAGGACGAGATTCTCTTTAAGGGGGGTAGGATTTGTAACACCCAAATTCCATCATGTAACAAATTATAGAAACTTTGTTTAGGATGATCTTAGGTTTAATAAATTTATTTTCCTTTATTTAATTTGTGGCCTTAATTACTTGAACATTAAATAATTAATTTTAGTTCAAAAAGTGTTTGTTTCATATCATGCTTTGCTTTTGTTTTTGTTTGCTTGAGTGATCTCAAACTCCTCTCCAAATTCAAATCCCACTCAAATATCTCTCAAATTCATCCAAAATCCAATTCAAACAAATGTCAAACCAATCCCTTTTCCCTCTCATCCTTTTGGCCCGGCCCAATCTTCCTCCCCTTCTTCTTTTCCTTTCCCCGCCGGCCAACGGCCCAATCCGCAGCCCAGCTTCCGGCCCATCCGGCCTCTCCCTTCTCCCGCTCCTCTCTCGCTGACGGCCCGACCCCACATGTCGGCGCCATTCTTCCTCCTCGCGACGGCCACGGCCGAGCCGCCGTCCCCCGCGCGCCCGCGATCTCCGCCCCACGTCCTCGCGCGCCCGCGCTTCCCTCCCCCTCTTCAAGCCCCTTTACTGCGCGTTCATCCGCGAGCCTTCAACGCCCTCACTCTCCTCTCTTTACTCTCTGCAACGGTCGCCCGAGAGCTTCAAGGCCATCAATGGCCGTGGCAATTGCCCGCCCTCGGATCCTCTCCACCCCGAGCCCCCTCTGTTCCCTCCGCTCGGCTATAAAACTCACCTCTCACTCGTCCTCGCGCACGCGCTCGTCATCACTCAAACCACACTCAAAAACCGTCGCTTTTACTTGGGAAATCGCTCGTCGGAGTTCACCATCGCCGCCGTGAGGTAGGCAACGCCGCCGGCCCGGTTCTTTGCGCCCCGACCCCCTTTGACCATCTCCATCGTGTTCGCTCACTCACAGGAAGCTCCGGAGCTGTTTCCCGACGTCCAGGAGCCGCCACCGACGCCGGAACATCCTCCTCGCCGTACACCGAAGCTCGCCGCCGCCTCCTTACGCCGAAGAGCACCTTCCGTTCCCCAATCGGCCCATCAAATCCCTCTGGTGAGCTCGCCGTTCCTTGCTGATGCTTCCCGTGCCATTTATTCACGTTCTAGTGCACCGGAGCGCCCTACGGCGATGCTCCGGCGACCTTCCGCCGCGGCCCGAGGCGGCGCCGTCGCGTTCCGAAGTCGCCGGCGTCCCCTTTCTTTTGCAGCCGTCCGATCTTGAATCAAAGGTCCAGATCACATCTTAGCGTACCGGTCAATCCTAGTCAAACCGCCGGTCGCTAGCATTATTGCTAAAGAGTCCCTGAGTTTTATCTTAATCAACCCGCAGTCCATATGCAGTAGAAAGTATTTATACTTATGCCCTTGTATCTTCTGTTTAGGCCCCTGTTCTTTCATATATTCTAACCCGCCGTCCTTTACATGGTCAAATCACTTGCTAGCCCCTGAGATCTTTGTTTATTTATGTTTGTGCCCTCGGTTTTTATCAAAACAGTACGCAGACTTTAGTTTTAATTGCATATAGGTCCCTGCAACCTTGTAACTAGCGTAGTTTCGTCGTTTTAAATCTGTTTTGGGCGATTTTCGCGTCCACGCGATCGTCTTTGCATGCTCTTTAGTTTAAGGTGCTTGTTCTGTACTTTTAGTACTGTTTGGTGTACTGTTTTTATTTATTTTGTTGTATGTCTTGTGTGATCGTGTAGAGAACGTGCCGTTCGAGGAAGATCAGGAGCAGCAGCTGTTTGAAGAGGACCAACAGCAGTTTGTTGAGGAAGGCAAGTGGCCTCCCTCTACATGAACATTCTTTTGTCCCATTTACATTCATGAAATTCACTTTTACTTTACTGTTATGCATTAATTTTGACGGGTTATCCTATTAGGACATGACTAGATCTTTTTACCTTGAACCTTGAATCACCTGGTTACATCATGGGTAGAAATGCTTAGCTTGCTTAAACTTGGGATGGTTCTGTTACCTTTTATGCAATGTTAATCATGTTTTAATTATGTTGTTATATTCTTGCTTAATTTACAAGATCATCATGATTAATTGGAACATGGAGAACCACCCAAGAAAACAGTGCAACCACAGTTTCACATGGCTCTGACTTAGCTAATTAATTAGACTTGGGGTTGGCTAGTGGACTTACCGTAAGGGCAAGGAGGGGGCCGGTGAGGGGTCATAGCTCGGTCCTTTTGTAGGAGTAGTCTTTGCTAAGGTACGTCCTCTCTTGGGAGGGCTGTGGACCTCACCGCTGCTGAAACTCTAGCGGGCTGCTAGTTTAACTTTGGGTCTTTGTAAAGGCTTCGTGGTGAACCCTCGCCACTCACCAAAGGAAGTGTTTAAGGGCCTTGCAAACCCGGGCGACAAGGGGAACACGAGCTGTGGGTAAAGTGTACAACCTCTGCAGAGTGTAAAACTGATATATCAGCCGTGCCCACGGTTAAGGGCGGCTTGGACCCTCACATGATAATTGAACTTTAACTTGATCTTAACTTGTGGTTCTTGGTCTCTTGGTGGAATAATTTTGGGTTATCCTGCTTAATTTTGGGATGGTATAAACTTACATCTAGTAATTAGGTGCTTGCTAATAAAACTTGATCAACTAAAAGTGCTAACCGCATGAGCCTGAACCCCCTTTGATGGCCTTGCATTTTCCCCCACTTGTTGAGTACCAACCATAAGTGTACTCACCCTTGCTAAACAACTGCTGTTCAGAAGATAACAATTATGTGGAGTACTTCAGCGACTTTGATGAGTTCTAGGCGCGTCAACCAGTCAAGTGCCTGTGGATGAAGTCAAGGAGCTGTTTTATCGTATTAGGTTGTCGGTGAACGTTTAAGACCTTCGTGTCTATTTATCGATGAGTGTAATAAAGTTATGTAATCTCTTTTGTACGCTTTTGAACATTGTCTTTTGATATATTCACTGATGACGTCAACATATGTGTGATGAACGGATCCTGGCACACATATGCGATGCATTCGATTTTGTCCTTAAAATCGGGTGTGACACATAGCTAACTAGGCAACTTCTAGCAAAACTGCACCTAATCTAAATTTGATAATCAAGTGGATAAACCATGGAACTGACCTTTGAGCAGAATTTCATTAGCCAAGCTTGCAACCTTGTCACTGCATCTCTTGACTGACAACTCAAAGCTGAGATTGTCTAATTCCCTGATGTATAAGTCGATTGCCATCCACCGGGACAACAATGAAACATCCTTAGTCACCTGTATCATAGAAATTGCATTGTTTCAGTATTCCTGATTGTATCAGAACTCGCATAAGTGACGAGTCCATCTCCATCAAACCATTACAATAGTACAAGATCAGTGAAAATGCATAAAGTCGTTGATATTTTACTTTTGCTGTAACATTAGGATTCCCGTCTCGGTCGCCACCCATCCAAGAACCGAACTTGATTGGTGTGCAGGTTAGCGGAAGTGGGCTGCCAGTGTGCTATATATGAAGTATGAAGAGGAAAGGTTATTTTTTTTTGTGAATCAAATAGATGTTAAATCCAATAATGACCATCACTGTATTTGTACCTTCTTTAGAGCACTGCTAACACGGCGAAGATAGTGTGGCACCGCTTTCCATAGGGATTGCTCCACAATATGAAGACCTACGAGGTCAGTAAAAATAATGATAAGTTGTACATATATAAACAGCATAAGTGTAATACCAGAGACAAGAATGCTTAATTTCTGTACCAGCCTTAGCTTCGTCAACTGGTGTAGGTTTATGGCGCCTCAACTCATCGGTCTGCCATATTGCTGTGATTTCCCTCACCTACATAATCAAAGTTGTGGGGTGTAGAATATATAAATAAAAGAGGAGAATAAAATAATTACTGTGCAAATCCTCTTAGTTCTGAACTTCTAGTGCATACCAGATCTTCGATTAGCATGTCTTTATCCTCATGGCTAAGATCAGGGCGTGCATTGAACTCCAAAAGATGCTACAACACAGCTCCATCAGTAAGTGACACAGCCGATGTAGTGAGATTTTCTTTTTAAAAATGATATACAAGTATAATTAGTGTTTAATAACATATGAAACAGAACTCTGCAACCAACCAATGAAGGAAATGGAGAACGAGATTTTAATAAACTATATGGGTTCAACTCACAGCTACTCTAAGGTGCTTATATTGCAAAGTTCGCCGATTTATTTGGGTGGGATGAGCTGTCAGAACAATTTCAACCTCCTGCAAAAGGAAAATGATAAGGCATCAGCCAAAAGCTTGATTATGCATGGAATTATTAAGAACCACAATGTACAAAAGTACCTGCTTGCAGACAGTGTCATATAGTTGTTCTGGAGGGACACCACTTTGAATCAGCTTGTCGAATATATCATCACATGATTTTGAGAGTTGCTCTACATTGCGTGCCTTACGTACTCTGCATTAAAAATATAATATGCGTGATAATGCATGATGATAAGAAGTTCACCATAAACTGTAAAAATTAATTAATTTTCGAAACTAGGTAATAATGTTCATTGATCAGAAAATTGCATTAGTGCAAAATGGGTAATATATTACTGCTAGTTTGTAACATGCATGACAAATGTGACATCAATCTATGTAACGTATTGCCTGTGTAATCTCAAGAAACTCATGATCATTGCTAAATATGCCAAACTATTAGATCACTTGTAATTAACACAACAGGTAGTACACTGAACAGTGTCGCTAGATTACAGAATCATTGATTGGGTTCACGGCAGAATATTCTCAGTGACGATCACAATGAACGTAGCATGTGAAAGCCTAAGGCTTGTACAGTTAAATGTATCTGAGGAGGGTCACATGGAACTGGAAGAAATCATTACAAATGTTGTACACATCACAATGTACGGAAATTCTTGGATTTTAGGCTGCGAAATAGAACAAAGGCTTTGATACCTAAGCCTGCTGCAACTGCAACATAATGCCCCATCGATCCATCCCTATCATACATACAATCTGAACAACAAAATCCTGATTACTCATTTTTATCCTGGTTAAAATTTAGTCCCGAATTGTTTGATTAAAAAATTGAGCATCAGATGGGAGGAGATGAGCCTCTCGAGTTGAGTGACAAATACTGTAAATTAAGTCTCAATTTGAGTTCGTTCCGAATGTTTGCACCAAAAATGGACAACGCATGCCCATTTTTAAAATATCATGTTGCAATAGAAGAAAAGAATCTTGAACGAGAACGTTATTAACACAGGGACCTGTGCCAAGGCGGATCATAAATTCACATAAGCGCATTGTGGAAACAAATACACACTCCCTGCTGTCAAGAGCGTCCGTCAGAATGGTAGCGAGGGTAACCTGTGGTGGGTCTCTGCGATGCCCATGAGGTTGAGGTAGTGGGAGAAGGCCCGGGCGAGGCAGAGCGCGTCCTCGAGGGGCATGGCGGCGAGGTCGGCCTCCAGCTGGCGCTCGACGACGGCCGCCGTGTCGTCCATCCCCGCCGCGCGCATGGAGACGGCGCTCTGGTGGTCGATCGCCGACCGGATGAGATTGTCAGATGATCGATCATTAATCCACACGCATCGAGTGGAGTGCAGTGCGGCGGGTGGTGATCCCGATGGCAAACGCAGTGCAGGGTCGACGGCGGGCCAGGCGTCGAGGTGGGTCGGATCGGAGGAGGTGTGGTACGTACCTGCGCGAGGATGCGGTTGCGCTCGAGGATGTGGATGAAGCGGGAGCCGAGCTCGCGGAGGAGGACGTCGTGGAGGAGGGTGGCGAGGAGGCGGCAGTCGTCCTCGAACGCCTGGAACGAGATCCCCTCCGCGATGTCATCCGTCGTGTCCAGCATCTTCCTCCTTCCTCCTGGAGATTGATCGACGGGTGAATGGATTGGTCGTGAGGGTGAGAGGGAGAGAGGACGTGAGATGGAATGGAGCTCTGTGCGTGTGGTATGCGAGAGACGGAGAGATCTCTGGGAGAGACGAGAGGGGGAGGCTCTGCACAGGTAGTGGAGGAAAAACCGGAGCGCGCGGAGAACCGAAATAGAAGGTGATGATAGTGCGTGGTGGGCCTATTAATGCTGGAGAAATTATTGACTTGTGGACCTATATTTTTTTGGGCTTGTAAAACTGGGCCAAAATTAGGCTGTGGGTTTAAAGGTCTGTTGGTGCTTGAGCTAGGCCGAATTTGGTGACATACATTTGGAATTGGAAGCAAACGTGTGTCAATCTATCGATCGATGGTTCCCTCAAAAAAAAAAAAAAATCTATCGATCGATGGAACAAGAACACTGCTGCACTTCCAAGGTCCAACTTGTGCAAATATAGTCAAATTTAAGTCATTTTAAAAGAACTTTTATTAATAAAACAAGCCACAATAAAAGATGTGATATTTTGTACAATTTTTGAATAAGACGAGCGATCAAACTTAAGGTAAAAAAGTCAAACAAATTGTAATTTGGAACGGAGGGAGTATCATTGATTTCGTTATTATTTGTTTTATTATCAAAAATATTTTAAGCACGACTCACATTTTTATTTTTGTTTGTACTATTTTTGAGTAAGACGAATGGTCAAAGTTGTATTTTAAAAGTCAACAGTGAACTATGATTTGGAACGGGTAACTAGCAAAAAGCTTGGAGTTCCTGAAATAAAAATCATGTTAGTTCAGAGGTCCAAATATCTGAAAAGTGGTTTCTTTGTGCAATAACTAGCTGTTTTATCAATACCATTCTTACCAGCGCTGGCTGTGAGTATTTCTGATGATAACCGTGGAATTCCTGAAGAATGCACTAACTATAATCATCTTATGTGGTGTGCAGGTTCACAAGCTATGTCACGTACGGAATTGAGAAGCACCAGATGGAAAGAAAGTGAAGATGTTGCATTAGAGATCATAGGCTATATACCATCTATTTAGAGATGAAGGGTGTAGGAAGTTTGCAAGCAGCAAGCCTATTGATTAGTGATCGAATTTTAGAGATTTTATGTTGACAGGATCAACAGTGAATGGGTGGTGTTTCCAGTGAGCTATCTGTAGGTGGTTTGAGAGGTTCAATGTACAATGATTTTTTTATATGAAATGCACATGGATGTTTTGAATTCTGCAATGTGATGTGTGTGTCCATATGGATGCTTCTGTCAAAATAAAGAAATGAGCACGTAAGAGACAAAATTATCTATGAAAAACACCCCACATCGATGTTGATGTACACATAATTTGCCTTCAATTTATTGATCTCAAGTATCAATCCTTTTACAAATCTGCAATTTATAATCAATAATATCTGACAGTTGGCAACAGTTTGTGGCACATTGTATCGGCCTGTGACCAGGAACTTCTGAATCCTGAAGTTAACTGAATAAAGTACATAGTAAGAAGCAGACCAATTCAACAAAAGGGCATGGTCCACAAGCCACATAAAGCCATAAAGGATGCACTGAACGCTTTAGCAAAACGATCAGAGGTCAGCTTGTCAGGTCGTCTCCACCTTCTGAAATTCAGTCACATTCCTTTGCTGGTGCGAGGAGGTGATGAGGCCTTCTTTTCATCAATTCATTGCGTGAATCTGAAACTTGTCCCTGAGTTCAAACAGCATACTAGTTTCCATGGATCAGCTCTAAATCACCTTCCACCTACATGCTCGTACTGTCGATTCCTGCAGCAATTTCAAAGAAATCTAAGAATTCAAAGGCTTCGTAAATTTTTAACTTTGTGATGCATACACAACCTTGAGTACGATGTCCACCAAAACAAGCAGGATGAGGCAAAGCAACAAGCAAGAGGGGACGACGAGCAACCTACCGATTCCGGCCTTGACGTTTGAAGCCGCCAACGGTGCGGCGACGGCGTGAAGGAGACCTGGGCGGCACCGTGGAGATTTAGGCGATGGTTTCCCAGACGAGGAGGCGGCGGCAGGGTGCAGTCGTGCAGATATCAGGGTCGGCGTGAGCGTGAGCTGGGTGGAGCCGTCTAGCTGAGCCGAGAGCCGAAGGTTGACGCGGACCAAGGAGTGGTAGTATGTGGCTGTCGGATCCGGAAGCACGTCACGCGTCGGTCATCCAGGGCGGGGCTGTACCAAGCTGGTTTAAGTTCTTTCCCGACAAGGCAGGCGCAGATGAGACAAAGCTTCAAACAGCCTGCCTGGAATTTTGCCCAAGAGGAGGAGCAGTAAGCCAGGAAGCACAGCCTGCACTAATAGTACAGTGGAACTGCCGGCAAGAAGGTAGTAGAATCAAGCGAGCGAGCCAGCAAGGCAGCGAGGGGACAGTTGCTTGCTTGGGAACCACTGCAGCAAAAACCTGGGACAAGTTATCTCATTTCTATGAAACGACAAAATCATTGAAATATACTAACCTCCATTTCCGAATAATTGGCAACTTTGACCAATGCACAGTTACCAAAGACAATTCCCTTTTCTGATATGAAATGATTAAAATGCCCTTGTAAAGTTACCTCCAATTTTTCTAGAACATTCTCGTCCTACTTTATCAGCGAAGAAATAGGAAACTCTACCTCGAAACCATATAGTGCCAAGTATTTGTAAAAATCAAAAGTGGTCAAAGTTGCCGAGTATTCACGAACGGAGAATAGTATATGACAATATTGGTTAACATGTATAGTTTGAAAATATAAAAAAAGTCTTTCAAACATATGGTTCATATACAAGAAGCTTCAGGTTTTTCTCAGCCTTATACTGTGTCATATGTTTGAGTCTTGGCTATGGAAATTGAAGAGATGAAACCACAAGTTTGTTAGAATGGCTATAGCTACGCAAAAATGAATTGATTTTTGAAGAAACATAACGCTTCTCCATTGCAGCTTGTCTTCCCTATTATAGACCTGCTTCATACGTGGGCTATTTTAGTGGCATCACAACAATTGGCATGAGTTGCACCGAGTTTTTAGTGGTGCGCTGAATAGATCTTGAAAACAGTTGGACCGAATTTCAACAGAAAATATTACTAGCTCTTGCTGGATCCATTCAAAAGTACCTGTGTACACAGTACATGTGGTTTATACAGTACTCCATCAGGAACTGTAGAGGCCAAGAAGAAATTCATCATCTGGCCAAGTTAGCAGTGTGGAGTTACTTGGATGCCTAGTAATCTGAAAGTTGGGACCTGCTGAAAGTAATTGGGAAAACAATGTAAGTAGGAGCATTAGGAAATTAGACATTTGCTGACAATGGAAGATTACGTACCATGTTCATTATCTTGAATGGTAAGAATTTTCAGTTGGGATGGCATATTAGATATGCGGAGATTTGGACAGTGTCGAACCTCCAGATGCTCCAGGGAAGAGTGTCTAGAAATCCCATCCAAATTCCGGAGATTAGAACAGTTGGTTATGCAGAGCCTTGTAAGCGAGGGCACACTTTGTTGTGTAAAAGATATGCATGCAAATTCCATATCATCAATATTTAAACACTGCAATGATCGGAAGTCATTGAACGGGCTGCACATTAACTCGTCATTCAGCCCAGACTTTAGACTCAGGGTCTTGAGTGAAGGAACATTGCCGAGTGCACAAAGAATTGGACAATTCTTTAACTCCAAGGTCCTAAGTTTGGGTAGCGTACTGACTGCACTCACAACAGGGCTTGAACAACTGTGCAGCAGCAAGCTGGTGGGCAAGGGCTCTGCAGACACAGCACCAATGGAAATCAATCTTGGACATCCTTGAAGCCTTAGGTCCAAAAGGGACGGAAGAGCAGGAATTACTCTTAGAGCAGAACAATCTTCAATCTCTAATTTACGAAGAGCAGGGGATGCAGGAAATTTAGCCAATCTACGACAAGACTTCAGATTAAAAGTAACCAAAGACAGGAATGGCCCAACTGGAAGGGACCTCAGTTCAGGGCAAAGTGACAACCTAAGAGTATTTAGGCAAGGAAATCCTGTAGCATCTGCTCCTGACCATTCAAACCACTTCGGCATACACTCAAATTGCAGTTCACTTAGTGATCGGAATTCTCTGTCTCCTGTAAGCTGACTGTGGGACTCCAGGTGGACACGTTCCATATCATGCATTTCCTCAACTATGAGATACTTGAGGGATGGTAAGCCACCAAGCTTTGGAAGGTGTTTGGATACACCACGGCATAACAGTATTCTGGTTAACATGTAGAAGGAAGCATGTCCCAGCCAACTAGGGTATTTTTCAGAGTCGTAATCGTATATGCCCAGTTCCCTTAGGTTGCAATGTGGTCGTAAGCTGTCTAGTAGCTGGTCATGTGGTAGTGTCCCATCTTCCAGTTGCAACCCACAGGGACACTCATCTGTTTTGATGTAACGGAGAAACTCATCTTGGTCTTCACGAAATCTCAGCTTCAACGATTGGAGGTGCATTTTGTTCTGCAGCTGGGCTTGAATTGCATCTTCAGCATGGCGAACATTACCCAATCCATAAATACTCAGCTCTCTAATTTTTTTGAGATGTGGTCGCAGTCTGTCCAGTAGCTGGTCATGTGGTAGTGTCCCATCTTCATGTTGTAGCCCACGGGGACACTCATCTGTTTTGATGTAACGGAGACACTCATCTTGGTCTTCACGAAATCTCAGCTTCAACGATCGGAGGTGCATTTTGTTCTGCAGCTGGGCTTGAATTGCATCTTCAGCATGGCGAACATTACCCAATCCACAAATACTCAGCTCTCTAATTTTGTTGATGTTCCTCAGCTCTCTTATGTTCAAACTACAACGGCGTTCACTGATATATATACCAGGCAAAATATGCAGGCCAGTCAGGTGCCCAATTCCAGCTAGTACCAGATTCTTCACATGCTGAGTTGAGATAAATGAATCATAATAAAGATCAATTTCCAGAAATAAATGGCGTAGTAGTTTCAGGTGCCCCACACCATCAGACAGTGCCATGCTAAAGCTCTTGCTATAACCTAAGTCAAGAGCTCGTAACTTCCTACACTTTGAAAACAATGACTTTGGAAGTATAGTCTCATTCGTGGCTCCTAGAAAGCCGCCCCTCACTATGATGGCCCTCACGGAATGTGGAAAATCTGAAATGTCAGCTGATGTAATTACTTCATTTATAGACAGATACCGAACATTTTGTGGAATTTCAGTTAAGGTATTTCCATCAATTCTATAGAACTCTTCCCCAGCAAAAAAGCATGCAAGACCATGGATAAGGTCATGCAAGAGGTATGAATCATCATCAGAGCCAAGCTGAAGTATTGACCGTTGAACTAACTCCTTCAAATGTAGTCTTCCCCGCTCATCATCACTTCCATCAGAATCAGGGAAATCAAGAAATTTCCACAAACGCAACACTTCTGCAGCTTGAAATACATAATCTTTGGGGAATAGAGAAAGGGCAAGAAAATACTGTCTTAAGTATACTGGCATGTGCTTGTAGCTTAACTCTAGTGCTGGCAAAACTTCATCCCTTGGTTCTTTCAAGTCCCACAATTCACTCTCTAAGACATCCTTCCATCTGCTTTCATCAGTTTCATAGCGCAACATGCTTCCTAGTGTCTTAATTGCCAGTGGCAAACCCTTACACTTTTGAACTATACTTTTGCCAATAATAATTAGGTTTGATGAAATGTTTGATTCTTCCTCATTAATAAATGCAGCTTCATTGAACAGTGACCAGCTTTCGTCAGAACTTAGACAATTTAGGTGATAGAATGGCACAGTCTGTATCAGTTTTGCGACAGCTCTGCTCCGAGTGGTTACTATGATCTGGCATATCTTTGCTGCTGACATAGGCATACAGAACAACTCCCAACAGTCTCTTCGCTCATTCCATACATCATCCAACACAAGCAATACCCTCATTTCCTTTGTTTCATCTGCTAATTTTCTCTGAAGATCAGCAAGTTCTGTGTACTCACAGTGCTTACCCGTTAGGGCAGTAATCACAGTTCTCGTTATTCTAATGACATCAAAATACTCTGACACACAAACCCAAGCACGTTTGTCAAATGACTGGGTGACCCTCGGGCTGTTATACACTAACTGTGCTAGCGTTGTCTTGCCCAAACCTCCCATACCAACAATGGCCATGACTGAAATTGGGCTTCTTACATTTTGCCTTTCTCTTGAAAATAATTTCTCAACAATTATGACTCTGTCTCGTTCTCTCCCAAGAATGTTCTTCTCAAATACGACAGAGCTTGAGTGCCGTAGACTTCTAATATCAGGAGTGAACCTTCTCTCGCCATCATTCTCCGATAAAGTGAAATGGTCAGAGTAATGTATAATCTCATTAAACCTCTCTGTAATTTTCCTTGCTTCAAGAACCAGCTCATATGGAACTGCTACTACGTCCATATCTACCGCACAAGCCTCTTTTTCCTTTTTTTTTAAAGAACAAAAAATAAAGCCTGAGTCAGTATGCTTGCATAATTCCTTTTTTGTAGAAATCAGTGCTGCAAAAAAACTAAAGCCCTATTTTTGAAATTTCTGATATGGATGATGAACAAGAAAAATGGAAAAAGAATAGTGAATTTTGTGATGTGCAGAACAAAAAGTATATCGGAGGAGAAACTACAATTTGCAAGAAGACCCTTAAAAAAAACAATTTGCAAGATGGCATACCTCATATTTGCGCTTGCCGGTGTTGCGAACGCCTGTTGGTAGATCGAGAACCTCCACCCGGTGTCTGTCGACCTCATACTCATACTCGTCGACCATGTCCTCGATGTCGTACGCCACCTCCTTGAGCTCCTTCAGCCGCAGCTTGGTGGACGCCTCCCGAATGTTCCAGTGCTCCTCGGCGTCGTGCAGCGTCGCGCGGATCCGGCGCATGGTACGCTCCAGCCTCCTCAGCTCCTCCAGATCATCCTCCCTGCTCGACGAGGACGACGAGGCCGTTGACGGCGCCGTGAGCGCCCGCAGGAAGCTGGATAGCTTCTCCAGCGCCCTGCTGACGGACAGGGACGCAAGCAGTCCCGACATGCTCAGATCTCCGGTGGCTCTGTCCGTCTGTCGGGCGATCTGCTCGCACACAAGATTTTGGCACTGGCAGCGGAAGGCAAGACAAGGGAGTTTTGGGGGAGGAAGCTTCCTGGAAAATGAGTCAATGATCGACCGCGGCAATACTGCCGTTCTAAAAAAAATTGAACTGACATGTGTCCAATACATAAATTTTTGTATTTATATGCATCTAAACACTCCCTTAAAGAGCCGTTGGCATCAAAAACAGTTTTATTGGAAACAAATCGTTTTGATGAAACTAAAAATCAGTTTTGTGCAACTTTCAATTTATTTTTTATCTTTTTTAAAACAGTTTCACACACTATGATGCCTCTTCTTCCGTAAAACAGAAGGAGTTGAGCCAGCAAAAGCTCTAAAAAAATTTTAAAAACAAAACTCTACCAAAAAAGCCCTTAACAGTGAACTCAGGTCAAGCAAGTCAGCACTCGAGGCCCACTCTGGTAATCTCTGTCCGTGCTTCTAAACTAATAAGAATCAGCATTTTCGAAAAGTTAGACTATCTGCGTCTGAAATTATTAGCAAGTGTTGACAACTCCTGAACAAAAGTCTAACAACGAATAGTAATTTCGGATATCCAATAGTGGCACCATTATACAGTAGAAAAGTTACCAACCCCTTTGCATTTTGGTCATTCTCTGGACAGCAAAGGACGGAGAGAAAGATTAAGGCCCTATTTGGATACAGGGGCTTAGCTTTAGCCCCTATCACATCGGATGCTTGTATGCTAATTAGAAATATTAATTATAGATTAATTATAAAACTAATTGCACGAATGGTGAAAGAGGTAGATTAAAGGCTGATGCGACGCGACCTTGCTTGCTCAGGAGCCAGCACAGTTAGGTAGGATATCCTTCTTAAGGGGGTGTTTAGTTGGGTAGATTGAAAGTTACCGTTTACTGTAGCAATTGTAAATCAAAGATTAGGAGAACTAAACATGATCTAATTATAAAACTAAATACACGGATGGACGGAAAATCGCGAGACGAATCTATTAAGCCTAATTAATCCATCATTAGAGATTGTTTACTGTAGCACGACGTTGTCTAATCATGGCCAAATTAGGCTCATTAGATTCGTCTCGAAAAGTTACCTAGGGAATATGGAATGGGTTTTGTCATTAACACACGTTTAGTACTCCATGCATGAAAGATTCCTTTTGATGAATAGTTGGATGTGACGTTTTGGCAACTTTTTTTTTGCGAACTGAACACGGCCTAGGACACAAAGCAGTGTTCGACGACAGGACCGTACCGTATTTGTACAGTATCCAGCGAAACAGTCGGCACGTCTCTACTGTAGTACGCACATTTTCTCCGTTTTACTACACTCGGCATGTACAGCCGTATAGCACTCTTGCCGCATTTCTCTGTTACTCGGGTTTATTCATTGTGTTGCTTCTGCGCGTTACGCCCGCGCTGCTGTGAGCCTGTGACCGTGAGCTAGAAGGCGGTGATAATGCATCGCGGGCCTAAAAATGCTGGAGAAATTATTGACGTGTGGGCTGGGCCTAACTTTCTTGGGCTTGAAAGAAGTGGGCCGAAAGAAGGCTGGCATTCGGGGTTGGTTGGTGCTTGGGCTAGGCCGAATTTGCCGAGATACATTTGGGCCTCTTTTTTCTTTTCTTTCTCCATGCTACTTTGCTAAAAAAAAAAAAAGGAAGCAAACGTGTCGATGTAAGCTATCGAGGGAACAAGAACACTGCTGCACTTGCAAGGACAGTACAGAGCATGTTTGTTGAACCTGACGAGCAAGTTTCACTGCGGCACGGCAGGCGGTCGACCGCTCGTGTCGCTCTGTCCCCCGAGCACAGGCGGGCACGACGACTCCACCCGTCGTCCATCGATCGATCATGTCGTCGACTCGTCGCGACTGATACGAGCCGGCCGGAGTCTGCATTTGATGTGGGCGGAGACCCGGTTTAGTTACATCGAATTCGACTAATTCGATCAAAAGTATCTTTTTAAAAAACGTGTCCTCCTCTCTGCTTTTACGTTTTTCAATATATTTTGCTACAATCAATTCAATCGAATTCGCGCGAACTAAACAAGCCGTGATACGTACGAGCAGGAACACGTCTCCAATCCACAAACACCCGTCTCCAATCCACAAACACCGCGCAGGTCATAGCCATAGGAGGCATGGCCGCAAGGGATGGGCCATGTTTTGACGCCACAGGATGAGGCGCCTCAAGATCCAAGGGTCAGCTCCCAGCTCCCAGCTCCAACGGGCGGCGGGAAAGCATCACTTCACTTGGGCCAGCTCAGGAGCGGAGCAGAGAGCGAGCGGACAGGCCGCGACAAGGCCTCGACAAGGCAGCCGCAGATAAGACAAAAGGCTTGAAACACCCTCTGCTTTCCTATCCTTGGAAGGAGAAGGAAGGAATCGGAAGTCGGATGATCCAAGAGATGAATAGAAGGAAGGAGCAGGAGAAAACACAGCCTCTGCACGGCACTAGTAGCACAGTGGAACTGCCGGCAAGAAGGCAAAACGCAGGCATGCGAGGGGACATTTCACGTTTGCTTGCTTGGGAAGCACCAGCAAGAAACGTGGGTTTCTCCGTTTCCGTCTCTCCCGATCAGAAACCGATGGGACGACCGACCTTGCTTGCTCGGGAGCCCGTACAGTAGAGCAGAGGATATCCTTCTTGGGCCCTGTTTAAATACATAAGAAAAACTTATGAAATCTTATGTACCGTTGCAAACCAAAGAAGCCGGTAATATATTGGAAAAAATCACTGTTCATATCACGGGCCGCCGCTCCGAATTCAGCGTCGACGGCCCGTGATGAAGCTTCTGGCGTAACCCGTGCCGTGCCCATCCTCATCCACTCGAGCCGCGGCCGCTTCCCCATCCTCATCCACTCGAGCCCCGGCGCCCGTCCTCATCCGCTCGC
>CM014274.1:74158034-74202283 GCA_004135705.1 Alloteropsis semialata
CCCCTTACCCACGCGCGCACGCCGTCCTCCTCGCCCACGCGTCCGAGACCGCCGCGCCGCCGTACCGCGCGTGCCGAACTCTCGGCCGCCGGTCGTCCTCACCGTCCTTCCCTCGCCGTGCCGCCCTCGCCCTGGACCCGCATCCCCGCCTCGTGCTTCGCCAGGACGCCGCCCACCTCGCTGTGCCCGGCCTAACCCGGCCCCGCGCCATTACTCCGGCGTCCGGAGCACCACCGGCCGCCGAGCCCCTCCCCTCTTCCCCGCCGCCTATAAAAGGCACCCCTCCGCGCTCACCACCAACACAACCACCTCCTCCACCTCTCCACCAAGCCAGCGCCGCCCTCCCCCTCGCTCCAAGCCACGCGCAGCGCCGCCGCCCTTCCACCGCCGCCGCTCCTCACTGCCCGCCCGCGGAGCCGCCGCACCGCGCCTCCCCTGCCCCGGGTAAGGAGGGGAGTGGATCCCCCTCACTCCCCTCTTGCTCATGCGCCTCACCCGCCCCGCCGCCGTGCCCGGGAGGGCCGGGAACGCCGGCGAGCCGAGCGCCGCCGCCCCCCTTTCCCCCCCTGTTTCAGTCCGGCCGAAGAGGAAGGAAGAAGGGAAAGGCCGGCTCCTTTTCCGGAAAACCCCCTGCATCTTTCTGTTTTCACACATATACCCTTCCCCCTTTAGCCAGTTTCCAAAATAGCCCCTGATCTTTAGGTTTAATCCCAAATAAGCCCCTAGCAGTTATCAAATACCCCAACCACTTATCCAATATCACAACCATGCCCTTCCACCACATAAAATCTTCACAATTAGGTCCCTGGCCCTTTATAATCTTTATAAAGAGGTCCTAAAACCCCCCGTTTAGGCCCTAAACCTCCCTAAACTCGTCATTTCATGCGCCAAATTCCTCCAGAACTCCACCAAACTCAAACACGTCTCTCTTATATCCATTCCGGCCGAGCTTTACACAAATCATCCCAAAATAATTCCATTTCCTATTTTATTTTGTTAATTCTCGTTTCCAACTCATCGGTAAAGGAATGTGTTTTCTTATTTTGTGTTTGTTTGATCGTGCCCTAGACGACGGAGTGAACGAGGAGGAGCAGTACCGCGAGCAGGACTACGCAGGAGAGTATCGCGAGCCCGACCCCGAAGAGTTGTACCGCGAGCAGGAACTCCCGGAAGCTTTTGTTGACGGCAAGTCCAATCCCATCCTTTGATGCATGTTTATCCCAGTTTTATAAACACAACCTATTAAGCCTTTGATAATTGCATTGTTTTATTTAAAACCCGGTTGGTTAGCCACTCCTTGATTGATATGATATTCCTTGACAACACAGTTATCACTAAATATGATATGCTCTGTTTAGATGATAACCAACTCTAGAATGCTTAGGATTTGTTACTCCTTACTCAATCATGACTATACACTGGTTTTATCAAAGATCAAATGTGTGAGTTTGGTTTTGGGTTTTGGGTTTGAAAAGAGTGAAACTGTGTGGATAAATGGATGGGCATGACTTTGTGAAATGCCAAAAAGGAGGCTTGTACCTTTGTGGTTAAGCAAGTTGGGAGATATCCATTTTGTCCGGTTTTAAACCGAGGTGATGTGTCATCTTGCCTAACCCACTTTTCTCGTACAACCACTCGACTCTTGTATGGTGCAAGGGCTTAGTCTAAATCCCACTAGCCGTGCTGTTAGTTGTCTGGTGGCAAGTGTGCAGCGGGAAAACCAAGTGCCGTCTTAGTGACATGGTTGCCGTCTTAGTGACATAAACCCCTTGGAGTTTTTCTCGTGATGGCTAGGCAGTTTTGGCTATGGTGGGTAATGACTTCGATAGGATCCGCACTGACACTAAGGTGATCGTGTTGCGGTACCCTACTTGTGGTGAAAGTGTACACCTCTGCAGAGTTTCCAAACTATTCGAATAGCCGTGCCCACGGTTATGGGCGAGTTATGGCTTGGTCACAATACTAAGGTTTTGGGATGGGTTGGAGTGTGTTGGTTTTGGAATGAGTTCGGCTTTGTGCCAAAAGCTACGGCGGATGGGAAATCCGGTAGCACTAAAAGTTTGGATCCTTTGTGGATCAACCCCCACTAATTGGCTTGCTACTAAGTCTTGCTTTGCTAAAATATACCTTGATAAACCCGTGCATGTGTTAAAACTAGCTTTTTGGCAAAAATAAAACCTAGCCTTATCCTTGATATTCCTTGTGCATAATTCTGTGTTAACCCCTCCGTGGGTGTGATTGGGCTTGTTGAGTACTTTTGTACTCACCCTTGTTGTTGTCAATCCAGAAGAAGACCCGGACTTTGTTGAGGACGCTGAATAGGTGGTCGCTTCCGCACCCAACTTTGCCTGTGGAGTTTGGTCCCGCCCAAGATGGCTTCGCTGTCGCAGAACTCTGATCCCTTGGTTGAACCGTTCTGGTTCATCCTTTGGCTTTCCGCAGTAGTTTACCTTTTAGCTATCCTAGTTTGTATTAGGTGCCCGCTTCCTCGTGGGTTGTAAGTTTCTGTATAATCTGTTGAATAAATGTGTATCAGCCTCCTGGGACTGATAATTTGTATCACATTTAGTCTCTGCTTAGGCAGGGGCGCTTCAGCTCGGATCTGGCCGCAGGCGGGTGGGGGGAGGCAACCCCTCCCCCCCCACACGGCGGGCCCAGGGATTTCTTCGCGCAAGCGGGGAGCTCGGATCCCCCCGCAGGCGGCTTCGTTCATCCCGGAAGTCCACTAGGACTAGCCGGACTCGATCTGAATGCCGACGGTGCTCAGTTCGGCGGCTTCGAGTCGTACAGGCTGCACCTGCAGCCCGACGACGACCTGCCAACTCCAGTGGTGCCTCGTCGGCCTCGGAGGACTGTGGCAAAGTTAGCACGTGGACAAGGGCGCGGACGGAGCGGTGGTCGGGGCGACGGACCCGGGGAGCCTTCATCCGTGAGGGGCGCAGCCGCTCCACGGCGAGGCCGGCCACGCGTCACCCGCAGCCAAACCATGGCTGCACGGGCTGCGGATGCAGCTGCAGATGGAGGCGGTGCGGAAGAAGTGGACGCCCAGGCGCAGGATTCTTGGTACGACTTCACATTCCCCTTGTTTCGTTTCCGTCCATGATCTGTGCAATGAATTAGGCTTTGGTTGTGTTATGTCGTAGCTTGCTCCCCATACAGCAAAATGGTCGGATAAGAATATATCCATTTTCTGTCAAATGTGGATGGAGCAAGTCCACCTAGGCAACTGTCCGCGTGGTAGAATGACCAGAAGAGGGTACCAAGGGCTTATTTCGCGATACGCAGAAATGACCGGCTTAGTCCATGACTGGAAGGCAATGTCGAACCGCAGAGACATTCTCCGCAAAGTGTTCGATGCATATAAGAAGCTGAGTAGCCGTAGTGGAGTTGGCCGTGCATTAAATGGGGCTTTCATAGCTTCCAATTCAGTTTGGAAGGATGTTGCTAAGGTAATTATCCTATGGCTATTGCTGCATAACTGAGCAAGGCATGTCCTGTGCTTTACCAATATGCATGCCTAAATCTTGTTACTTCTCTTCATCCTTAGGAATGCGCTGAAGTGAAGCGACTTGCACAGTACATACCGCCGTACTTTCCCTATCTGGAGTTAATGTTCTCCGACGTAGCCATAGATGCAAGCACAATGCAGGGGACAGCGCAGGAACAGGAGGAAGCACATGACAACCACGACGATGGAGAGGAATACAAGGAAGAAGCCCAAGAAGAAGAGTATTGTGAAGATGCACAGAACGTGCCGGCTCCAAATTTGCCTACCTATACCACGCCCTCAACTAATAGTACCCGCAAGAGGGGAAGTAGTGGAGGATACAGTACTTCGGGCAGTGCTCCTAAGCGGTCAAAGAGCCCTATGCAAAATATGTTCAGCACTTTACTTCAGCAAAATGAGGACGGAAACACCAGTACAAACTTTGCGCTTCAGAAAATTGTAGAGGAGAAGGACAAGAGGAAGGAAGCTGAAAAAGCAGAGATTAAGCAATGTTTTGAACTGGCACGACAATTAGATGTGTCACCTGCTAGCCCAGAGTACCTGAAGTTAGTCAAAATATTTGAGAAAGGATATTTCAGAACTGTCTTCCTTGATCTCCCAGATGAGCAGGCTAGGCGTTTTTCGATCCACAATGTTTCAGATTTGATGTAGTACCTACAAGTTGGTAGTGTTAGTGTGTGCATTGTTTAGTGCAATAAAAGTATGAGAACTAATTCTGCTTCCATGTGTAGTTGTTGTTGAGTTGTGAAAGACCATTTCTAATGTTCTGGTTTGTATGTTGTTGAACCAATGCATGAGCATGTTGCTCCTAAATGTTGAACTATGTATGTGGTGGCTGTTGAATTATGTTTGTGTTGGCTGTGAATATAAGTTATTGGTGACTGTTGATATATGTTTATGGTGGCTGTCAATATATGTTTGTGGTGGCTGGCACTATATGTTTATGGTGGTTGTCAATATATGTTATTGGTGGCTGTTGATTTATGTTTATGGTGGCTGTCAATATATGTTTCTGGTGGCTGGCAGTATATGTTTATGGTGGCTGTCAATATATGTTATTGGTGGCTGTTGATTTATGTTTATTTTGGCTGCACTGCTTACTATATATGCACTTGGTGGCTGCAGGGCTTACTATATGTTAAGGCAATATATGTTCTTGTTTGTGGCTGAACTGCTTACAATATTTTTTTGGTGGCTGCACTGCTCCAGTACATGTGTTTGGTGCCTGAAGTATATGGTTTTGGTGCGTGCAGTATATGTCAAGTAAATGTGTTTGGTGCCTGAAGTATATGTCAAGTAAATGTGTCTGTTGCCTAAAGTATATGTGCAGGATATAACTTGTTTATGCAGCTGTGGCCTTCCAAGTAACTGGATTAATTGTTTTTTTTGGCATGTCTAGGCATCAAGTACAGCTGATAATGCAAGTACATTGCCAAGTGCTGAAGGGGAGTCAAGTGATGGGAATGCAGTCAATGCAGGCAATGGCGCATGGGACGAGCTTTTCAGTGATTCCAGTGACAATGAAGTGTTACAGGTTGTCCTGCATGAGCAGCAAAGGAGACGAAGAATTCTGAAGATGGCCTTCATTCTAGGTATGCACGAAGAACTTTACTGCAACAGAGCACCAGCTAGGGATCAGGAGGAATCTGGCATTGGTTGGGTACACAAAACATTAGTAAATAGCACATCTTGCTACAACATGTTTAGGATGAGGCCTTATGTGTTCGAGCACCTACACGAGGTGTTGGTACAGTCCTATGGATTGAAGGGAACAAGGCAGATGACATCCAGGGAGGCTTTAGCCATGTTCTTATGGATGTTGGGAGCACCACAGTCAATGAGGCAAGCAGATGATAGGTTCGGTAGGTCCACTGGTACAATTAGCCGCAAATTCGAACATGTCTTAGGGTGTGTCGTGAAACTAGCAAAAGATAATGTGTGCCCCAAGGACCATTCTTACTCCACCATCCACCCAAAGATAGCCAACCACAAGTTTGGCCATGCCTTCAGAAATGCTATAGGAGCTCTAGATGGTACCCATGTCAAGGTTTGTGTGCCTGGACACCAAGTTGGGAAGTATATCAACAGGAAAAGCGATAAATCTCAGAATGTTCTTGGCATAGTTGACTTTGACCGGCGATTTACATTTGTTGCTGCTGGGATTCCTGGATCGGCACATGACTACCGCGTCCTGTCAGAAGCAATACAAAAGTTTGGACCAAACTTCCCGCATCCCCCACCAGGTATGTGCATACTGTATCTTCTGTCACAGATATGTCATAGGCAGATAGGGCTGATACATTTGTACTGTTTTTTGGCTATGTCTTGATAAGGATACAGTGACCACTAATTTTGCAAATCTTTTAATCCATACTCACTTTGCCTGTGGTTTTCATGACTTTACTGCTGCCTGTAGGAATTTTTCTGGTGCTGCATTACTAAATAAAAAGAGGGAGTGCCTTTTCAAAATGGGATCCAAGTTTAGGCCCTTACAAACATATGGCATATTTTATAGTGAAGGTCATGTTTTGTGTGCCATTTTGTTTCTGTAGAATGGCTGATTACATTCTTAAGGGGACCTGCAGTTCTGTTACATTGTTATGCATTCATAACAGAGTCCTGGCAGTGTGGTTCTGAAAAATGGCAGCATATTGATATCTATGAAATCCATCTGCCGAAATAGGATTGTCAACCTATTGTCACATACATGAGCTTAGTGTCAGAATTGGTTCCGTTTGATGTGTTCAAATGGGTAGAGGAGGAGAGAAATGTGTCACTAGGGTTGGATTTGTTCCGATTCCCTGATGATCTTCTCTGTTTCTCCCCCTTCAATGTGCAGCATCCTGCAGTGATGGTTCAAGTTACCTATGTCTTACTTCTCTACCCTGTTTGCACTAGCTTAAGTGATTGTACAAAGAAAAGTGCAGAAAAGCTATGGTGCAGCATAGCTCAGTCCATGCTTGCAAATACAACATATTCTTGATTTTTGCATTGAATACCGTAGCTGGGCTTTAAGGTTTTGTGTGTTCAGTTTTTTTTCAGGGGTTTTGTGTAGTCAGCTGGGATGGGCTTGACATGCTTCAAACATCAAACTAGGAAGGTTGAGGCATTACATGGCTTAGACAGCATACAATTATCAAAACAACTTGAGAAAACACTAAAATCAAACTCAACAAAAGACAACAAATCACTCTCTCTCCCAGTGCATATATACTTATTGTAGTTCAAACTATCAGCACAAATTTATAGTTACTATTGTATGCATATTTTCTGTACTAGTAGAAGCATTTCTTATTAGGCTGAAATAGGAATAGGAAGGGTCACATGAAATTTGCAAACCTTATATTCCCTGCTGAGGTTGCCTGTGGTTTTCATGACTTTATTGCTGCCTGTAGCAATGTTTCTGTTGCTGCTTTACTAAATAAAATGAGTGAGTGCCTTTTGAACATGTGAACCATTTGAAAGACATGATAATGCCAGTTTTTTTGCAAATTCCATAGCAAAGTCAGTAACCAAATGAGTTGCAAACATCACACCTGCCACACTGAGCTATATCCATAGGCAATATAGTATAGTGTAGTCATGCCAGCTGTGTCTTTGAACTATCTATCAAATTGAAGTCATAGCTACAACCAGTATGAGATTGTACTGCACTTTTTGGGTGTAATCACATGAACTCTAGTGTTGCGCTTATGTTTTAGGTTCATGCAAACTTTGAGGATTCATGCTGGGAGCATGCTGGGACCATGGTGCACTCTTGATAAGCATTCGTAATTATAAAGTTGTATGTATGTTTGTGCTGGGAGCAAGTTTGGGCATCAGCTGTATGGATGTTTGTGCTGGGAGCATTCTTAAGCATCAGCTGTAATCATGTTTGGGCTGGGAGCATGCTGCACTCTTGATAATGCATCAGCTGGCTTCTTCTCCAACCCTTTCTCATAATGCATCATGCCTTTTGTTCAAACACTTGCTGCAGTTTTTGAAGAGTATCAATGCTGATTTGTGTGCAGGAAAATATTACCTTGCCGATGCGGGATACCCGAACCGGGTAGGCTATCTTGCACCTTACAAGGGTGTCAAGTACCATCAAGAGGATTGGAGAAGAGGGCCGGGGCCAAGAGATCAAAAAGAGTTTTTTAACCACGCTCATTCCAGCTTGAGGTCAGCGGTGGAGCAGACCTTTGGAATATGGAAGAACAAGTGGAGGATTTTGTTTGGTATCCCATGTTATCCAGAGGTGAAACAAACTCAAATTATACTTGCATGTGCTGGACTACACAATTTCATTATGGAAAATGCACTGGAAGATGAGGACTACGAAGATGGAGTGGTGTCAGAAGATGGAGAGGAAGGAGTACACCAAGATTACAATTTGGGGGACCCGGACGAAGCCGGCAGTGGAGGAGGAGCAGCGAGTGATGAACCAGTCGATGAAGATGTCAGCATGAATGTTGTGCGTGATCAAATAGCTAATGAGTGCTTTCATCTAGGGAACCAATATACAGAAAATGTGTCGTAAAGTGGCATCAACATATAAGTCATTCAGTCGGTACTGTATGTTTATGATAGTAATAATGTTGGCACTAGAAGTATGAACGCTACATTTTTGTAATGCTTGAATGTAATAATTAGATGGTACGTTGAATCGTAAGTTTTGAATGCTATAATGTTGTATGGTAACTAGAACCGATGTTAGCTGCACAGGGCACGACTCGTTCAAAAGATTTGGAGTATACTGTAGCAAAATTTATCTCGTGCATCTGAACACTGCCTCAAATAAGTTCTAATTAGGTAAACACTAAAACAGTAAAAAGAACTTATTTCACCAATAAGTTCTTACAAATGCCCAAAAACTTATGGATTTAAACAAGGCCTTGGTCTCAGGCAGTGGTCGACGACAGTACCGTACTGTGCAAATGTATAGTATCCAGCTCAAGCAGTTGGCACGTCTCTTCTGTAGTACGCACATTTTCTCTGTTACATTCGTCACACATCTGCACTGTACACCCGCATAGCACTCTGCTGTATTTTTCCTCTGATACTCGGGTACGTATTCATTGCGTTGCTTCTGCGCGCTGCTGCTGTGACCACTGTGCAAAGTTTGCCTCACGCCATGTTTAGTTCCCACCTCGAACTTTAGACTTCACTATTCATCAAAAGGAATTTTACATGCATAGAGCAGTAAACGTGTGTTAATGACAAAACTCATTCCATAACCGGTAACTTCGCGAGACGAATCTAATGAGCCTAATTAGGCCATGATTAGACAATCGTGCTACAGTAAACAATCTCTAATGACGGATTAATTAGACTTAATAGATTCGTCTCGCGATTTTCCGTCCATCCGTGTAATTAGTTTATAATTTCTAATCTTGGGTTTAAAATTACGGATTCAAAAAAGTTTGAAAAGTTTCCCCAACTAAACAAGGCCTCAGTGACCTTGGCCCTGTTTAGTTTGGTCAAAAGAGCACCAATTCAATCAAAAGCAACGCATTGAACTACGCGCCCCCTCTCTACTTTTTTAATTCCCAATGCACTTTTTTACAGTCAATTCGATCAAATTCAACCGAACTAAACAGGGCCCTTGTTTAGTTTGGTCGAATTGGTCGAATTTTCCTGTAGAAAAAGTACAATGGAAAACGTGTCCTATAAGAGTAGGACACGTTTTTCAATACGTTACTTTTTGATCGAATTGGTGACTTTTGGTGAATCTAAACAAGGCCGAGCTGTGCTATGCAGGCAGCAGGCAGTTGGTGCTGCGATGGACCGCCCAAATACGTAGAGTACAGGGCTACGTAGCGCTACAATTATTGCATGCCTGCGACACCGACACTTGTCACTGCGGTACACGGGTACAGTACAATCCCTACTCTACTCCTAGCCTAGAGAAGTAGGAGTAGCGGTAGGACTGTAGGACTCTACTCTGCTGCCAGTGTGCAGGCTATCCGTCATGCTACGGCTGCTCGCCTGCTCCCTCCGCCTCCCTCCGGACCCCAGCTTTCCATGGTCCTTTCTGTCTCGCTCTGCTGCAGCTGATCTGGTTCTGGCTCCACTGAGCGCGTGGCCGGGGCCCCGCACAATCAGCGTCACGGCTCAGACAAGCGCAGCAGCAGCAGGTGCACAGCGATGAGCGATCGCTTGCCCGCCCTGGTGCTCCGCCGCTCATGCCGTCATGCGCTTCTGTTTCCGGATCGCCGGAGGACGGCACCGGTCACTGCTGCTGGTGCCAATCAGGCCTGCTTCTCCGAAGGGAGAGCATGAGATCGTTGCGGTGCTGGTGCGGCCTGGGATTCGCTACAAAATATCCTAGCAAAGCACGGCTAAAAACCTTTTGAGTTTTACTGTGGCTGAAATGAATTTTTAACAAGCAATTTTGATAATGTTTGTAAGATTTGATGTTCTAACAAGGAGACGCCAGACTATTCCCGGCTGCCGCCATTCCCATCCAAACCATGAAACCGAAAGAGGGTGGCCATCCAACCGTATAGACGCCCACTCCATGTGACATCACCAGGAAACACACGCAGGCTAATTACACAAAACGAAGAAAACCCTGTTACCACTACACATTTTCAGAACTCTACTGTAAAATCTGGCTCGGTCACCAGCCCACCAGACAGGTAGTCCATGCTTCTGCTTTCTTCACCTCATATGATGAACAGAACAGAACCGCCCAAAAAAAAGTAGCAAAAGATCAGAGAACACGCAGAAACTAGTTTGCGCTAACTACCTACAAGTTTCTCCATGTTCTTGCATTCCATCTGTACTTTCCACTGTCTGAACCTGCCGCTATAGGAGCACCGACCCAAGAAGCGCAGCCACCGTGGCCTGAACCACAGCCATGGGCCACGACCCAGCGCCCCTGGTAGCCGAGAAGCAGGCCGACGACGCCACGAGGCTCGAGCTCGCCTCCGGCTTCCTCCCGCCCTGCTCCCCGTCCCGCGCGCCGCCGCTGCTGGGCGCCTGCAGGTCCTTGCACACCACCACGCCGGAGGGCGCGTGCGCGGCGTCCACGGCCGCGACGTTGTAGCACAGCCCCGGGTTGTCCCACGACGCGAACCGCCGGCCCAACCGCTCGTAGAACCCCGCCGTGAACTCCAGCGTGCCCGTCAGGTTGTTGCCGTTCAGGTACAGCGCGCCGATGCTGGGCAGCTGCGCGAGCCTCGCCGGCACGGCACCCGTCAGGCGGTTGTGGTCCAGCGCCAGGAACCGAAGCCCGTCCAGCGCCGCCATGGACTCCGGGATCGCGCCGGCCAGGCCCAGGTTCGACAGGTCCAGCGTCGCCAGGCTGGACAGCTTCTCCCACCCGGACGGCGGGAGGCTCCCGCCCAGCGGGTTGTTGGAGAGCAGCAGGTCCTGCAGCGACACCATGCCTTGCACGAACTGCGGCAGCCCGCCGGTGAGGCTGTTGTTCCTGAGGTCCAGCAGCGTGAGGTTCTTGAGCCCCCCGAGCTCCGGCGGGATGCTGCCCTGCAGCTGATTGTTGCTCAGGTCCATCTTGAGGAGCCCGCTCAGGCCACCTAGCGATGAAGGCAGAGATCCCGTTAGATAGTTCTTGCTCAGGTCCACGATCAGCAGCTCGTCGTGGCGGTCGTTACCGAGTGTCGCCGGGATTGGCCCCGACAGCCCGTTCCCGGACAGCACCAGCCGTCTCAGCTTCAGCAGCGCGCCGAGCTCGGCGGGCACTGCGCCGGTCAGGTTGTTCTCGACGAGCACCAGCGACTGCAGGCTGGCCAGGCGGCCGAGGGACGCCGGGATGGCGCCGGTGAGGCCCGGGTTGGTGCGGAACTCGAGCGTCTCGAGGCTCCCCGACAGCTTCTCCCAGCTGGCGGTGGGGATGGCCGTGGGGTTGCTCGCCGGGAAGCAGCTGTAGAAGGACAGCGTCCGGAGGCGCCTCAGGTCGAACAGCTGGGGGCTGAACCTGGCGTCAGGGGCACACTGCAGCGAGTTGTCAAGGACGGGGCCAATGCTGATCGCCGTTGGGTACCACAGGCCATTGAAGAGATCACATGAGACCCCCTGCACAAATTCCGGGCATCCAAGAACATGTTCAGTCCACTGAATTCGAATTTTACAGGCAAATACCACACTGCAATTTGAGTTTTAGAGGCAATTTGTGTTCATCACTTGCAGACAAGGAAGCAACACATGTTGAACAGTAACTGGAGTAGTAACAACTAGCAGTAATAGACATGGTTGATCCAAGAAGATGGTGACAATTTTTAAAGGTCCACCTACAAATTTGGCCCCTTCTTAACTTCTACGGTAACAAAAAATTGTAATTTTCAGTGTAGTGTAAAGGTAAATAATTGGTAGAGAAAAGGGAATCTCTGCAGAGCAAAAGGAAGGAGATGCCAAAACAGAGAGTACTACTGTATGAGACATGTTGAGGAAACATGCCGTTTCAAATCATCAGGGATCCTTTTTCATGTGAGTGGAAAGCTCCTGCCCGAGAGATGAGATCCTCCTATATCGAGAAAGGCTGAGGAGTGAAGACATCAGGCAGAGGCCTCATCCAACAGTAAAGTGAATGTGCACGATGAACAGTTGAGGAACAGGGGACTTGAGGAGCACGAGCAAGACAAAACAGAGGCTCCCGAGAACCAGAAATTTCGGAACCAGGAAGGTGAAGGTCCATGAAAGTTGAAAGCAAGTTCCACGGTCAGTTCAAGAAGGACATAAACATATGAACATCAGGCTCACCCAAACAAGAGACCAATTTGGACGCTGCCTATTTGGGCGTCGTTTCAGAGATGATTTGGATTGGAGTTCAAAGCAACAGACAGGGAAAAAAAGGATCGGCGAGCAGCATGGGCAAAGCAGACAAAAGGGAAACGAAACAAAGCGAGGGGCTTTCGGCCAATCCGATGAACAGGGCGGCGGGGAGGGATTGGACTACAGGGATTCACGAGAGAGGAAAGCGGCGCTATTCCGCAGCCTGCCGCCCATGGCTGAAGTGGGTGAAGCAGGCAGTCACGCACCTGGATAGGCGACCAGCCGCAGGGGTCGGGGTAGAGCCCGGAGCCGTTCCATCCCTTGCCGACGAAGCTCTCGATGGCCGCGTACAGCGCCGCCCGCTCCTTCTCCTCCATCGGCGCCGCCGCCGCCGCCGGGGCGTCGGAGCCGTCCTCCCCTTGGCCGGAGCAGCCGCGGAGCGCGGCCAGGGCCAGCAGCAGCGCGAGGCCGAGGGGCAGCAGCCGGCGGCCGCGAGAAGCAGCTCCCATCGCCGAACGAACGAACGGACGGGAACTGAACACCAGCAGCGCTCGGCGGGACACTCTCCCCCGCTCGGCTCGGGTGGATCGAGCGCTGGGTGCGCTGGCTATATAGTGGCGCTAGCGGCGGCGGCCATTGCTCCCTGCGGCGCGGGCGCTGGGTTTCGCGAGGTGTGCCCCTCGTAGGTGGCAAATAAATGCGGCGCGGAGGAGGAGGGCGACGACGGTGGCTGGCCGGCCGCGGCTGTGGCTGTGGCGGCGTGACTGCTGCGTCTGCTGTGTACGGGGAGGAGGACCCCGGACATTCCCCTATGCCATGCGCTGCTCTGGGGATCCCAATGCGAAGGCAAAGGTGGGCGGCGGGCGGCCGCCGCAGGCGACAGGCAGAGCCGCAGCGCCGCAGATGCACAGGCGGTATGAGAGAGAGAGAGAGAGGCAGATGCACAGCACAGGCGGCGGCTGGCTTGGTAGAGGCCTCCGGGGGCTTGGCTTCCCACGGCACTAGCAGTCACAGCACTGCTCCGACGCTGACATGGCACGCAAGATGCTCTCCCGGTATTGTTAAGAAGGGACTGACATGTGGACCCGGACGTGTTAGGCCCTGTTTAGTTCACTTGATTCGATTGAATTCGCGCTCTGTTCGCATTGAACAACGTGCTCTCTCTCTGCATTTTCGATTCCCAATGTATTTTTCTACAGTACATTCGATCGAATTCGCGCGACCTAACAAAGCCTTAATCAATCGTTGCAGTGGTTGGAGCATACGATCGTCGTGGCCTCGATCGTGGCAGTGGCACCCAAGCCTACGTTCATTTAGGTGTCTTCAAAAGAAGTTTTATGGCCGCTTGTATGGACTCTCTGTTTTATACTTCCTCCCTGCATACGTGCATATCAAGATTCAAACCTTATTATCATGACCAACAATTTAATTAATATTTTTTTATGATGTAAACTTGATATGGTTGGATTTGTAATAAAATGTACTCTCCAATAATTATAAGTTTATAATCATAAATAATATAATATAAAATAAATTAATAGTCAAAATATAATTTGGAAGACCGTGCCATGTCATATGGCGCCTTATAAAAATGAACGGAGGGAGTAGAACTAGTTTTCGTACTTCTATATTGGGTTTACACATAGTTGAAGTATATTCCAGAAACTACACTTGGTTCCTAGCCAAGCAAAGCCACGCCATGTGTGGCGAGCCACGTGTAAAACAGCCGCAGCAGGATTTGTTGCTTATGTCGTTGACTGTAGATGACGAAATTGTGCTATGACGTAGGTACTGTACCGGTGGCGAGATGTGGCGGGAAACCAAGGAGGCTCTAAAAACCAACTCCCATACATCGAAATCCATAGAATAAAAAGAATCCATCTCCTCCCTCCCATCTACCTCTCTCTTCACAGTCATTGCCGCTCCCACCGTAGGAAGAGATGGAGGAGTGGCACCCTCCTTGGAGCATCATTCGTATCCCGCCGGAGTCAGTATCAGTCCATCCTGCACAAGATCTCGATGGAGTCTCGGATTCGGCGGTCAAGCCGTCCTTGCCGCGAATTTCAAGCAAATTGGGAGGAGAATTGAGGGTTGAGGTGCTTGTCGCGAGGAGGAGGAAGGCGCGGCATAGGTTCTTGGAGGGAAGGGCGACGCAGCACCGAGAGCCATCGCGGGGAGGAGGAAGGGGACGTAACCATCGTGGGAAGATGGAAGGGGCGATACGAGAGGCAGCGGAGGAAGGGGCTGGGCGGCCTCCCGTGAAGGTGCCACGTCATGAATGGGATGGTTAGAATGGTGGGATTTTCTAATTCCATGTGGGTCCGTCTATAAGGTCTAGTTCTATACATCAGAACAAAACACAACATATGTCATCAAATCACTGTAGAGCCCTTTATAAACCCAAACCAATTTTATACATTAGAGATGCTCTTAGGAACAATGAGAGGGCCAAGGGTCGTGAGTCTTATTTATAGAATCAACCCGTTCTTTATATTGAAGCTAAAATAATACTCACTTCGTATTCAAATATTTATCGATGTTGATTTTTTTGAAAACATTTGATCTTTTGGCTTATTAAAAAATTTATACAAATATAAAAAAATTATGATAAAAATCAAAAGCAACAAATATTTGGACATAGAGGTAGTATATGACATCAAAATTTCGTCGGATCAATTTATATAACCGGTGTTGGATGCTTTACACCCTTTCCTCAGCTGGTACAAAAGAGAAAAGACAGATTAGCATGCAGAGCGGATTTACTCCGATCTGCAGAGCGCAGCGAGAGGTTGCTGGCTTTTAGGCCGCAGCTTAGCTTTAAACTAGCTGCCTACGTACGTAGCTGCGCTGCGGCGCTGGCTGACCCATCGTCACGTCACGGTGCCCAACCCCACACACAGCCAGCCAGCAGTGGTAGACTCTAGTACTAGGCTGGTACGCAGTAGAGTATGAGTACTCGTAGGCGTAGAGGTGGTAAAACGCGGAGCACGGAGCCCTAGCCGGCCTCGCCTCGTCTGGATCCACGACAGACGACACGGCGACTGCGATGGCCAGCGTGCCGGTGCGCGCCAGCGTGACGGAGACTGATGGCGACGCCTACCCCTCGAATTCGACTCTTCGTCCCCGCGCTAGTCCTATCCTACTCGGGCCGGGCAGCTACCCTTGCGCCTACGCCTCGTAGCCCCGGTGAGCAGTGGCATACTGGCATGGCGTGGGAAAAACCAGAGGGAGAGAGGGCAGGCAGACCACCAGAGAGCGGAGCGTGGAGCAAGCGAGACCCGGCGCCGGCGGGGCAGACACCGGCACGGATCGAGCGTGCGACCTAGAGCCACAGGCTGACAGGCAGCTGCTGTGCTGCCCGTCCCTGGAGCAGCACGGCACGGGCACGGCCGCCGCCGCCGCGCAGCTGCCGGCTTCGGCCTGCCTCTTCTTCCTCTGCCTTGGCTGCTGGCCTGCGGGACATGGCACTGGCATCATTGCCAATGGCCATGGGGCCGACCGGCCGGCCGGCGTCCTTGTCCAGTCGTACGTACGTTCGTGCCGTGCGTGCCGCCACGCGCGCCCATCCTTGCCCGTCGAAAAGCTGGCACAGTGTGGTGCCTCGGGCGCCGCAGGCCTGGCTCCAATCCGCCGCTCCGGGCCGCGGCCGCGCTCGACCAACTGCGAGCAGGGGCACTGCTCGCTCTCGCATCCCGGGGGAAAACTTCACTGTGTCGTTAGGCCTTGATTAGGTGGTCCAACTTTTCAAACTTTGGCGTATTGGAAAGCGTGTGCCAAAGTTTGAAAAGTAAGCCTGTTCGCTTGGCTTATCAGCCACCAGTCAGCAGTATTTCAGTTTCACAACAAATCAGCACCATCCACCAGCCACCAGCCAGCCAGCAGTACTTCAGTCTCACAACAAATCAGCACCAGGCACCAGCCACCAGCCAACCGAACAGGCTTTCAATGGGGTGTTTAGTTGAAAGTTGCATTGGGAAACATAAAAGTAAGTAGAGAGGGAGCACGTTTTTCAATGTGTTACTTTTATAACTTTTTAAATTAGTTGAAGAAGGTGTTTAGTTGAAAAGTTGTAACTTTTCAAAAAAGTTGGAAAAGTTTGAGGAACTAAGCAAGGCCTAAATAGTAGTGCTTCTGCTTTAATTTTTTTTTTAAACTTCACTGTGGCCGTTGCTTGGGGTAGGATCGAGCCAGTACGGCGAGGTTAATCTCCTTCCCTAAACCATGGGCCGGCCGGACAGAGGTCCAGCCGTCCAGGTCCCGCCTGCGCGCACAGCGCCGTGGATTTGCATCTCCCAATACTAGAGCCCGGCGTCACAGGATCCAGCTCCGGCGTGGTACGAGCACGACGACCCGGTGCTGCTGGTACGGAGCTGAAAGCCTTTGGGGACGAGGATACAGCAGTAGTACATACTACTGGCTACTGAGTAGGAGTAGTAGTGAGGTCCATGTAATAAAAATTGACCGGCGACACAGCAGAAGTTTATTCTGTTCCAGAAAAAAAAACATGTCAAATAGGAATAAAAATGGACTGTTCGATCGGGTGGCGTCAACCGTCAAGTGATGCACGAGCAGTTGAAGAAATCTGGCTGGTGGCGAGTGGTGTACATGATTGGCTCTTGATGGGTAGGGTAGGGCTCGCAGTAGCAGCATGTGTGTGTGATCTGTGTCTGTGATGTGTCCGTCGTCCCGGTGTGAGTCAGGCTCCAGCTTGCTTGGCCGCAGGGGGTGGGGGGACTCCAGTCCTGGTCCAGGGCCCTGGCTCCGGGCTCGTGTTGTGCTCTGGTGCGCGGGGACAGAAAGACGAAACAAAAGAGAGGGAGCGCAACGGCAGAAGGCACCCCCACCACGCCTACAAGCTACAGCTCCTTTTTTGCACATATGCCATCGCCACTAGTTTAAAAAGTTCGGAAAAGAAATGAAAGATTAAAGATCTGCTGCTCTGCCTCTCGCCAGACGCCAGTCGGCCATCTTTTAGTATTTGATATTTTATGATGCAGACGGAATGTTAGATTTGGGGCTGGCTGTGGGTTCTGGAATCACGTGATGGGTGGCCAATCCCGTGCTGGCTTGGTTTTGTTCATTTGTGTGGCGCAAGGCTAACAAGATATACTAGCACGCTGCATGCACGGCCACTTGGATTCATTCGTGCTCCGGACCCGGAGGCCGGAGCTGTACATGCCGATTCTCTCTCCTTTTTTTTTAAGAAAAAGAAAAGAGCAACGTGTCTGCTTCACCAGGGTCCAAGTGGGCATGGACCTGTGGTGGAATGCATCCAGCATGGCCGTTGCTGTGTGCTACTCCTACCTGAAACCGAAAGGAGAAGCCTGACCCGACACGTGCCCGTGCCGCGCGCATCTGCCTCCATTTGCCCCTCGTCCTTCTCAGATGCCAACCGAACAGCACGACAGCAGTGCCGTTCAGTTTCAGTGCCGCGGCACGAAGGAAGCCGAGTACTTACGAGCAGAGAGCATCTGTGACGGACGGCGCGCGCCATGCTGCGTGCTTGCAAGTGGCGAGGTACTGGTAGTACTGCGCGCGATAGCCAACGGTATCGATGTGGACTGAGAAGGGACGAAGGAATAAAAGAGGTGGCTGGCCCTGGCCCTGGCCGGACGGAGCGACAGGGACAGCGAGGAGGGCAGCCGGCCAAGGAAGGAGAGCTACCACTGGAGGAGCGGTAGACGGCGAGGGGTAATGCAGTTGCAGAGCAAAGCGACGACGGGTGCAATGCGCTAGCTGCCGCAGCAGGCCGAGATCGGATCGGATCGGGATGGGTCGAGGCGAGGCGAGATGGCCGGCCGGCCGGGCGATTGCTTTTGTCCCGGTAGTGGTGGAGGCAACTGGCTGGCTTGGCTGGCAACCTTAGGTACTAGCCGCTGCAGCAGAGCAAGCGGCAGGCGACGGGACCATCCTCCTCTCCTGCGCTCCGCCACGGGAGCCAGCGCAGGGGCAGGCATGCATGTGATTGGGGGCCCATGCCACCGCCGCCCGGGCCTCCGCAATCAATCATGGGGGGTGGGGGACCTGGATCGGCGAGATCCATCTCGCGTGGAGGGCTCGTATGCGTGGCCCATCATCATCATTCACTCAACAGAGTGGAGAGTGATGGCATGGGGGCAGAGTAGGAGGTGGAGGATCGGAGCGAACGATGCAGCCATGCAGTGCTGCAGCTGCCGATGGCGGTGCGTCCTCGTGCCATCCCGGCATCCCCCCTGCGGAAGAGTCTCAGCCAATGATACGCCACTGGTGGTGGAAGCAGTGGATGCTGTAGTGTTGGAGGAGTCAGTGTGTGTGTGTTCAGACTTCAGGCCTCAGTGCTGTGCTTGGAAGGGTCTTCAGAACGTTCTATTCCTGCCCCCCTGCCATGCGTGCCTTAGCTTCTGATTTGATTTACTGTCCGCCTGCTACGTTTCATGGCCGGTGAAAAAGGCCGAGCACAGTAAGATCGATGTGGGTGCTCGTGGCTTTCGCCCGTATGTTGTGGTGGTGTGGGCCCCTGTTTAATACGCTGGAATTCTGAAGAGAGTTTGGTTTGAAAAGGAGCTGAGATTCCGGGTCTGAATCGCTTGCCACGAGCTTGTGGGCGAGTCCGTTACAGTACGGCAGTCGATCATGAGCTCTGTTACTACTTACTACATGCTTCTTAATCGTACTAGGACAGTTAGCTGCCAATTAGTACTGGTTGGGTTGGATTGGTAGGGCTACTGCGAGTACGTACCGGTTTTAAGATCGGTGCGGACCGGAGTTAATTTGCGACGACGAGCCAGGATTGACCCGGACGGAGTGAGCAGGGGAGGACTCTCAAGGACGGCGGCGAGCAGGTAAGAACGGCGCCCTGCGGAGCAGGTAGCGGCAGGACGCAGGAGTTTGCCTTGGCATCCGATCGGCGCCGCCGCCGCCCATTCGGCCGGCCCATTTCGCTGCTCGCGGGGCGGACGGACGGCGGAGATGGCCAGGTCAGGTCAGGTCAGGCCATCAGGGGATGGTACGTTTGTACGGCGCCATGCATGCACGCGGCTGTCAGGATCGCACATGACTTGCCGGAGGCCGTAGCTACACTGCTCTAGCTGCCTCACCTCAGCTGTATGGAGTACTATCAGCGAAGCACCCGCTTTTCCAAGGTAGATTTCGATCGTACGTATGGGATGAGAATGAGACGAACGCCTTGTTTAGATTGGGTGAATTCGATTGAATTCAATGATTGGAGATGCATTGAGAATTGAAAAAGTAGAGAGATGACACGTAGTTCAATGCATTGCCTTTTGATTGAATTGGTGCCTTTTTCCCGAATCTAAACAGGCCGAAAACGGTAATGCTTTATGCTCGGAACACAAGAATTTTATGAATTCCGATTTGTGTGCTTCAAGAACCCATGCATTCCGTCGGCAGTGGGCACGGAGGTTTGAAGATTCCCTCGAAGCTAACTGTGTTAAGTGGTACGGGTCTCGTAACGAGGACCGTTACGGCCCAGCCTCTAAATTTCGATGGAAATCATGTACTAGCTTGTGAATTTTTTTATTTTTAATTTTTCCTTTTTACAATTTTGCAAAAACGGTGTCCAGATGACAAATTTTGCAAATCTGTCACCCAACCGCCGAATGAAACAGCGGTTGCCATATAACCGCCGTATCAAACGGCGGAGAGAAAAAACCGCCAAATGAAACGGCGGTAGGCTACAGTGCCCGCGATGCTACAGTAACCCACGGATAGCGCTTTACCGTCAATTCAAACGGCGGTTCCTCCCTCCTGTGTCAAAAAAATCATAACTTTTTCATATAAACTTGAATAAAGCTAAAATTTATATGAAAATTGTACATCTCGACGAGATCTACAATTTTATAGTTCAAACTTTTTTCATTTGAAATAATCTTTATGTTCAAATAATTCACGCAATGCTCAGATCTAATGAACCAAAAGAATTTTAATTCTCTGGACAACACATCTTCAAAAACTTATAACTTTTTTATATGAATTCGGTTGGAGATAAGCTTCATACGAAAATTGTAGAGCTTGATGAGATTTACAACTTTGTTGTTCAAACTTTTTTATTGCGAATTATTTTGGTGCTCAAATAATCGAGACAATGTTGATCTAAAATTCAAATTTTAGATATGAATATTGTGTGGATTATTTGAATATGAAGATGATTTCAAATAAGAAAAGCTTGAACTATAAAGTTGTAGATCTCGTCGAGATCTATAATTTTCATATAAATTTTAGCTCTATTTAAGTTCATATGAAAAAGTTATAATTTTTTGACACGGGAGGGAGGAACCGCCGTTTGAATCGGCGGTAAAGTGCTACAGTACCCGTGGATTACTGCAGCACCACGGGTACTGTAGCTAACCACGTTTCATTTGGCGGTTTTTTGTCTCCGTCATTTGATATGGCGGTTATATGGCAAAGCTTGTACTAAGTCTGGGCCATACAGTAAGGCCCATGAAGGAGCCTCGAACGAGGACCGTTGCAGCCCAGCCTTGTTGTTCACCCCGCTTCTCAAACTTGTTTGATAGTTGCACAAACTTTTCAAACTTTTCACTACTCACCCATCACATCAAATGTTAGGACACTAATTAAGAGTATTAAATGTGGATTAATGATAAAACTCATTCCATAACCCCGGGTACCTTCGCGAGATGAATCTAATGAGCCTAATTAGGTCATGATTAGACAATGTCGTGCTACAGTAAACAATCTCTAATGATGGATTAATTAGGTTTAGTAGATTTGTCTCGCGATTTCCTGTCCATCTGTGTAATTAGTTTTATAATTAGATCATGTTTAGTCCTCCTAATATTCGATTTAAAATTGCTACAGTAAATTTCGCAAACTTTCAACACCGAACTAAACAGGGCCTAAGTCCCTAAATTTAATATTTGTGTCACTCAAGATCTAAATATCAGTAACTAACATATGCCCGACTATCTGGCATAACTTAGATTTGCCATTATCCACACCCTCTCATTGCTACACCTTATGCTCTCTTTGAATGCCTTGGAGTGCTTGAAAATGGATGGCATTTGAGTTTAGTCATTTAAAACGTTGACGCAGTTAACAACCACAGAATGTGCTCCAATTAAGTGTTGCATACTTCTCTTCTTATTTTAGACATTTGCTAGGGTGTAGGCGTGTAGCTACGTGGATGTGTGCATTCCACTTGAAGCCGAAGCCGATTGAAGCCCTGCCAAACGGAATTAGGTGTTGCACATTCAATTGATTTGCCTTTATCCATTCAGTGTTTTTTTTTATATAGAATTCCCTTTGCTCGTTGCTGGTTTCTGGTATTCATCTATACTATAAAAACGAAAACAATTGAAAACGTTTTTCACCTAAATTGGACCCGTCTTACCTCTCACGCTGGACCTACCTGTCAGGGCTGAGGGAGGTGGAAAAGGACCAAGATCCATAAAAATCGATAGTTAGAAAATGATTCTGCCAAAAACGAAAAGTTTTTCTCACCGTAACTGTTTCTACCCGCCACATCTGTATGGACGGAAATATACGGCAGTTTTTTAAGAAAACTTATACAAAAGGAAAATAAAAATTCCTCTTCCTGTTTGTCAAGCCCATGGGCCGACTCGGGCCGCGAAGCCGGAGAGGCAGAGGCGCCGTCGCGCACTCGCGCTGCGCTGCGGCTCTCGGAATCGTCGAGGGTAGGCGACGGGAGTAGGGGAATCAGGTCGTCTGCAGTCGGCAAAAATGACTTGCCTCTCCAGTCAGCATCTGAGACTGTTGAATTCCGATCCAACCATGACTCCAGCCAACCCCAGTCTCCGGTGCCCCAAGCGGCTTGTTGGGCCGGCCCAGGAACGACGCACGCTATACCTGCTACTGCGATAATTATTGTGGCGCGAATAATCGCTTTTTTGGCGCCGCGCGCTCGCGTTTTTGGCGCGAGCAGCGAACGTCGTGCGGCGGCGATCGACCAAGGTGCTGCGGCGACGATCGACCAAGGTGGCGCGGCAGCGATCGAGGACGAAGGTTGTGCACAAGGCTCAGGTTTGTGCTTGTGTGCTTTCCATCCATCTGCAAACCGGTGCCCAAAAACAATCGATTGTGCTTGAATGGCTCCCGTATCCATCTCTTCAATACACTGCAAACTGCTTGTTCTAATTTGATTGTTTTTTTCCTCTGTGTTGACGCAAAATACGGTTAACACACGAGAGCGCTAGATCGCGCAGGTCGCAAACGGACCGAACGGCAAGGCTGCTGCCTTGACCGGTCAGACCGGTCAGAGACAAAGGTCAGACGGTCAGGGACAAAGGTTAGACCGGTGCCTAGGGTTTTGCCGGATCGATCGTTTTGAGAGGATAACTATCACGCTTACGTGGTGAAGAACGGCGAGGTTTACGAGCAAACCAGCAAAGAGATAACCAACGCACTTACGTAGCGAAGAACGACTAGTTTATGAGCAAACTAGCAAAACCCGTCGAAGCTCTTGCCCGGGAGGGACCCCGTCAGGGCGTGAACGTCGCCGGACGTGCCCTAGGTTGACCAGCAAGCTTAGGACGCCATCTTGATCGCAGAGATCAGTAGACGAACAGCATGGAGAGGTTGGAAGAGAGATTTAGGGTTTAGAGGATAAAAAGTAGATGCATTGTTGTTTGATTCGATTGGGATACCCTCAATCGGCCGAATCCCCTTATATTTATAGGGAGGGTAGGTCTTGCCCCTGGTGGAGTCGAAACTTATACAAATCTCATGTCAAAATACAACTCCTACTCGGATTCTACGGACCACACCGGTCTGACCTATCAAGGGCACCGGTCTGACCGGTCAACCCAGGGTGCAGGAATTCCCAAAGCCATATCTCGCTCATCCGAACTCCAAATTGGACGTTCTATATATGAATCTTGATCTTCTCGACGTGACCTATCCAATGGTGAAGTCCAATCTGCATTTGAAGAACTTTAACCTGACCGGTCTGACCGTTGATGGTAACCGGTCTGACCGGTATTCCCTGCGTGCCACTTTTGGGTGTCAACATATGCCCCCCTGTTTCTTGGTAAAGCTTGCGTGCCAAGAAACATTCTTCTGAACCAAAATTTGTACAAAGACGATGGCTAACACCAGCATATCTGGTTTTGCTGATATCTTGCCCCCCGAACATTGAAGTCAATAAATAATCTCTCATCGGGAGACTATTGCTTTAGGACGATAGTCAAAGACATTTATCGGCCATATGTGTTGCCAAGGACGATAATGAAATATCACCCATAGTGAATTCGTCCATAATAGTATGCTCAACTGAAATAGATTGTAGAGAGATTTATAAATGTAGAAACTAAAACCATCTCTAGGAACTAAATATTTCGGCTTTACAATGATCAAGAGCAATACCTATTTAATTAATATGCATAGATATTTGGTGAGAACCCTCCATGATATAAAGACCCATATAGCATCCAAGGATCAAAATAAGAACATGAGGGATAACCAAACATATCTAAGGACGAATTCCATGATATAGGCATATATGGCATTTGTAAAGCAAATGGATGATGTAAATCCCAATAATTCTGATGATTTGGTGCAAACCTCAGTTTTGAAAATCTTCTCTCATGCCTTTTCTTCTCCGTTAACTTTGTTGCACCTTTTGCTTGAACATCACCCTTGTCTTGAGTTTGAATGCTTACTTTAGGAACCCATGCCATGCCCATCTTTCTCAGCTCTTGAGCACTAAGCTTCTTCTTCTGCCAATTTGATAAACTAATTGAATGGCTTGGCTTTGCTTCAACTTTGGACAGCAGCACTCTTTTCTTGATTTTTGGTGCTCTCAACTCATTTAGTTCAGATTTGGCACTAGAAGGATCAATAGCTGATTTTTGCTTTTCTTTGCCATCAATAGCTGAAGTTTTCAACACTTCAGTTGGCTTTTCATCAACTATATTCAGATCTGAACTTTTATCTTTGCGACCATCCCTTTTTACTCGATACATTTGCTTGACAACCTTTTCCTTGTCTTGAACTCTAGACCGATTTTTTCGCTCAAAACGGTCATTTTCAATGTATGGTTGTCTCACATATGAAGGTTCTCTTGGAGCTGCATACTCTACATGATATGGTCTAAAATATGATGGAGTATGCGCCCATGGATCATTCCATCCCCACGATGAGTAAGGATTAAAATAAGTGGGATATGGAGTATATGGAACTAGCATTGATGATTCAAAAGGAGAATATGATGCTGCTGAATGAAAGTTTTTCCTTTGCCAATTCCAATTCCCAGAATTACATTTAGGAGGTGATCTTGATGATTTAACATTATTTGACCGATTAACATGCTTTGCCTCATTTTCTTTTTGATATTTAACCAGAAGTTCATCAAAAGTGAGCTTCGGCTTTTTACCATTGTGCTTGACACAGTCTTTACCTCCATTAGCTGCAGAAGGTTCAGATTTTGGCATTGCTGAATCTTTCAGACCCGGACCGGTCTGACCTGTGCGGGAGACCGGTCTGACCGGTTGGTCTACACCGGTCTGACCTGTGTGCCCAACCGGTCTGACCTGTGCACTCAGCACAACAGGAGTGACAGGTTCTTGGTTCGATGGAGAAAAATCCGTTTGCCCCCCAGTAACTTCTGGGATTTTGATTGGCTCATCGTCCTCAATAATTGTTTGACCTTGTAAGTCATAGACGATGTCCTTTTCATCACTTGAGAGCTTCGGATCTTCCTCTCTGGCAATTAAATCTGAATCTTTAGATAAACCGGCTGATTCTAACCGATTTAATAATCCCTTGCCATCAAAACCAATTGGAGGCAACTGGTCATCTTCTGAAATTTCAGCAAATCTCAATCGTCCTGCATTAATGGCCGATTGGATGACTTGGCGAAAAATATTGCAATGGCTAGTGTTATGACCAAATGAATTATGCCACTTACAATATTCTTGCTCTTTTAGTTCCAGAAGTGATGGTATGACTTTGTGATCAAATAACTTAATAAAATTATGCTCAAGTAAGATATCAAATAAGTCATCACACAAAGTCAAATCAAAGTGTACTTTGTCTTCTTTAGTTGATTCTTTTGTGGAGAAGGTTTCAAGGCTAAGCAAACGAACGGTTCAGATTTATCATCGATCCATTCGGCTATACCTTTACTTGTGCTTCCCTTACCCGATGTTTTGGAATTGATCACTATATTATCATCGGTCTTCACAATATTTATCAACTTTGGTTTCTTGTTTTTCAATCCAGAATGACCACAAGCAAACCATGAAGACAAAAACTTTGGCAATGATGATGTGGAAAATTTAAATGCCAAAGTATTTTTATGATCGGCCTTTCTAATCTTCACAATGCATTGGCCGATACGATAGAATCTAAAGGCACACTATTGCTAGCAAGTAAATTACCATCCTCAATCGCTCTTTTAGAATTATTAACTGAAGATATAGAATCTGATTGGGAATTACTTGCAAAGCATACCTTATCAAATATGTTGGAGAGGCGAGGAACCTTGATGTGGATGATATCATGCTTCTCCTCTAGATGGCAGCCCACAGCCATATTCTCCACGGACCGGTCAGACCGGTTAATAGGACCGGTCAGACCGGTGCTTCCAGGGATGCTGGAAACTACCTTGCGTTGACATGCCAATGCCTTCTCCTTATTTCTTTTGTCATGATCTTCAACAGTTTGATGTATTAAACTTTTCTCAGCCAGAACTTGTCATTCAATGATGTGATAATCACTAGAAAACTGTATGACACCTTCGGCTTTAGAAAAATCAAGTATGGCCTTTTTCTTATGTTTGACTTGATTTTGTACAGCCAAACTTGTTTTTTTTGGTTGAACAGATTCAAATCGTTCGGTCACTGTAATATCCGAACTATTGCTCAAATTCGAATCGTTTTTCTTTCTCTTATTGATCACCCATTGAGAAAAGTATTTCTGTCTGGATTATCTAAGAAGCATATCCAATTCCTGACGATACTCCTCAGAGAGGTTCTCGTATTTGACTTCTTCATCTAGAAAATCGGATGCTTTGGTTTCAAAGACAGTACTTTCCGATTTTGCAATTACTGCATGCTTTTGCACATATGGAGATAAATGCACGCTTGCTGAATTTCCATTAATTTGGCTTTGGTTATGAATAACACTTGGAGCCAAATTATGATTATTAGCATTTGCATATGGTGCTGAATTTATTGATGCAACCTCCACTTTATTAATATGTTGTGCAGCATACAATGGTTGAGAATAATTGGCTAGACATGTAGAATTTTCATAGCCAATTCTCTCATTCAACGGCATGTATTGTGGTGAAACCACAAACTGTGAATTTACAGCCGATGAATTAAAAGAGGAAACACCTTGCTGAATATTATTAAAATTAGTAGCATGTGGTGTTTCATAAAAACTGGCCGAACTCACCATGTTAGTTTGGCCTTGATAATCATTAACCGGCATTTGAACTTGTTCCGCTGCCGGTGTATGAGAATAATGCTGCATGTTGCTAGTAACATTAAAATCTAAAGTATGCATATTATTTGACAATGGCTTTTGCATGTAAGATTCAGAATTATAATTTACATAATTGAAAGCATTATCTGAACAATGACTAGCCGATGCAATATGCCTACTAGTATCATATCTAGCAACATCAACATAAGGATTTGTGGTACTTGCGAAATAATTATTAGAAAAATCTAACATATTTGCAACTTGTACCTTGGGCTCATTGTAGTAATATTGTTGTGGAGTGTGTGGGTAGCCCGCCATGTATGTCTTGATGCTTCAAGTCTTGTGACCAATGAATCAAATTGTTCTTGATAACTTGAGCAATCAATAACGAATACTTCGCTTCTCTTTTGATCTTCAATATGTAAGAGCAAGCAAAATACAATGCAAACGGCTTGGGCAGCCTGATGCAAAGTTACAAGTATAGATGCAATCGGTCTAAAAGGACCAGATCCAACTATAATGGCGAATCAAGATAATAGATCAATTAAGTATATGGCTAGGTCAAAAAAATTCGGTTGTTGAAATAACCAGAATATTCTTCCCCAGCGGAGTCGCCAAAAGTATGTTGACGCAAAATACGGTCAACACACGAGAGCGCTAGATCGCGCGGGTCGCAAACGGACCGAATGGCAGGGCTGCTGCCTTGACCGGTCAGACCGGTCAGAGACAAAGGTCAGACCGGTCAGGGACAAAGGTCAGACCGGTGCCTAGGGTTTTGCCGGATCGATCATTTTGAGAGGATAACTATCACGCTTACGTGGTGAAGAACGGCGAGGTTTACGAGCAAACCAGCAAAGAGATAACCAACGCACTTACGTAGCGAAGAACGACTAGTTTACGAGCAAACTAGCAAAGGCCATCGAAGCTCTCGCCCGGGAGGGACCCCGTCAGGGCGTGAACGTCGTCGGACGTGCCCTAGGTTAACCAGCAAGCTTAGGACGCCATCTTGATCGCAGAGATCAGTAGACGAACAGCATGGAGAGGTTGGAAAAAGGATTTAGGGTTTGGAAGTAAAAAGTAAAGACATGTTTTGTTTGGATTCGATTGGGATACCCTCAATCGGCCGAATCCCCTTATATTTATAGGGAGGGTAGGTCTTGCCCCTGGTGGAGTCGAAACTTATACAAATCTCGTGTCAAAATACAACTCCTACTCGGATTCTACAGACCACACCGGTCTGACCTATCAAGGGCACCGGTCTGACCGGTCAACCCAGGGTGCAGGAATTCCCGAAGCCATATCTCGCTCATCCGAACTCTAAATTGGACGTTCTATATATGAATCTTGATCTTCTCGACGAGAGCTATCCAATGGTGAAGTCCAATCTGCATTTGAAGAACTTTAACCTGACCGGTCTGACTGTTGATGGCAACCGGTCTGACCGGTATTCCCTGCGTGCCACTTTTGGGTGTCAACACTCTGGATTGTTCTTGAATTGATCGATTGAAGAAAGACCGATATGGAAGCTTGAAGGAAACATCAACCCGCTTGCATCAAATTAAATTTGCATTTTTAAGATGGAAGAAAATAGGTGTGTAATGTCATGGTTGTTTCTTTTTATTCATCTAATCAGCTATGTCAGTTATGGTTGTCATCTCCAGCCCTTTTTTTTCTTGTAGGGAGGGCTTGCTTTCTAGTCTTTTACCTCAAGTTGGCATGGAGTTCAATACCATAGATGAGGCCTGGATGTTTTGGATTAGCTATGGGGGTCAAAAAGGCTTTGAGGTGAGGAAAATGTACGCAAACAAAAGAAAGTTAGATGGGAAAGTTAGGTCATGCAGATATGTTTGTGCAAATGAGGGCCAGAGGAAGCCTGATAAAAGGGATCACCTAACAAAGTGTCCAAGAGCTAAAACTAGAACTAATTGTCAAGTTCGCATGGGGCTTGTAATGGACAAGAATAAGGGGAATTATAAAGTGACTGATCTGATTTTGGAACACAATCATACCCTTCACCTACCACAAACCTCGCACTTGACGGCTAACGATGTAGGAATTGGCCCAAAAGCTGCACATGAGTTGGCTTGTATCCAAGTTGGTGGCACAGCTAATCTTAGCTACACTCTTCAAGACCACAAGAACTATTTGCGGGGCAAGCGACAACGGGAGATGGCATACGGTCAAGCAGGAAGCATGCTTATGTATGTTCAAGAAAAAATTGCCGAGAACCCATCATTTCAATATGCATTGCAAATGGATAGTGAAGAGCAGATTGCAAACATATTCTGGGTTGATGCTAAAATGATCACTAACTATGCATATTTTGGTGACGTTGTCAGTTTTGATACCACTTTTGGTACAAACAAGGAGAGTAGGCCTCTTGGCGTATTTGTTGGGTTCAATCATTTTAGAGAAACGGTGGTTTTTGGTGCTGTTCTCATGTATGACGAAACATTTGAATCCTTCAAGTGGGTATTTGAGACCTTCCTGAGAGCCCATAATGGCAAGCAACCTAAAACAATATACACTGATCAATATTATGCAATGGGAAAAGCAGTTAAGGAAGTCTTTGTAGAAACGTGGCATGGTCTATGCACTTTTCACATTATGCAAAATGCTGTCAAACATCTAGCTGAAAAGGATGATGAAGAATCAAGTGGTTCTCCCAAAGAAGAAGTAGAAGACAGCAATGACGAATCAAGTATTCTCTCAGATTTTAGTGCGTGTATGTATGAGTATGAAGATGAAGCAACATTTGAAGAAGCATTTAACATCATGAGGTCAAAGGCGAGCAAGCAAACTTGGTTGGATAGTATATACAAGGAAAGAAAAAAATGGGCTGAATGTTATATGAAAGATGTGTTCACGTTAGTGATGAGAAGTACACAACTCAGTGAGAGTTTAAATAGCGACCTGAAGCGACATTTCAAATCTGATTTTGATATAATCAGATTTTTAAGCATTTTGAAAGGGTTGTGGAATATAAAAGAAAGAAAGAATTGCAATCTGAATTTGAATCAAGGAAAAAATTACCTAGAATCAAAATGAGGACACCTATGTTAATCCAAGCTAGCAAGCTGTACACACCAGCTATTTTTGAAGCTTTTCAAGGTGAATATGAGAGGTCAATGGTAGCATGCACCAAAGCATTGGAAGGCACAAATGAATATCTCGTAGCAATTGGGAGTCTAGATGAAAATTTTACCCTTGAGAAGGAGTACGAAGTTATTGGTGATCCCTTAGAGCAGACCTGTACATGCAGCTGTGGGCAGTTCAATAGAATCGAAATACTATGTGGCCATGCTCTAAAAGTCCTTGATTTGATGAATATCAAATCACTTCCCCCACAATATGTACTGAAGAGATGGACACGGGAATCACGCAGTGGAACAGTCCAGGACAACCATGGTCGAGACATAATAGAGAATCCAAAATTAGATGATATGCTTCGCTACAAATATATGGTTCACAAATTTTGCAATTTGGCATTTCGAGCTGCCAGCCACCCAAAGTGCACCTTATTAGTAGACAACACAATTGACATGCTCAGCAAGCAAGTTGAAGAAGAAATGAATGGTGTTACAAGTCCTATGGATCCCATTACCGCTCCCACCAATGTTACTCCGCCCAATGAATTATTGAGTAAAGCAAGCCTAAAGAAAAAGGAGGTGGAAACAAAAACCTCGAAGCGCAAAAAAACTTGGCTTGACAAGAGGCGCAAGTTAGCAAAAAAGGGAGGAAATAAAAAAGAAAAAACTTCAAAGGTGTGTGACAAGACAAAGGGACAAAGTTCACAGGCGTGTGACAAGACAAAGGGACAAAGTTCAAAGGCGTGCAACAAGAAAAAAGAAAAAAGTTCAAAGGTATATGACAATGCAAAATATACTAGATTCTCTCTAGTTGTATTTATTGCAAAAAGTTTCAATTGTATTTAAATATTTGATTCTCTTTTATTTGAAGCAGCAAGAAACTACAAAAGTGGCGGTCAATGATGGCGCAGCAGTCCAAAATACATGTCTGGGTCTGAATCATACATCTTTGCCTGAGGAAGGGATCACTGAATCCTACACGGTCATCAATAGCTTCTCTGAACTATTGATGGTAATATTTCAAAGTAATACACTTTTTCTCTCAATCATACATGGCCATTATGTTGAATTATTGTTTTTCTAATTCCTAGGGAACAATGACAGATGCTGTTCTTGGTGAATTTTAGTAGTACAGATCATATCCCATATGCATTCAGGACAATGGCTCAACAGCCTCCTTGGCCATCATGTTCTGAACTATTGATAGTTTTGGTTTTCTAGTTTTGTGTAATCAGCCATATGAAAGTTGCAGACTTGCAGTAATCATTTTAGCATCTCTTCAGTACATTGCAAACTGCTTGTTCAGGCATATGAGCTTAACTTCCAGACTTGCAGTAATACGTAGCATTTTGCTCAGACATTTGAGCATGCAGTAATCAGCAAAAACTTCTGTGGATTTCATTCACGATATCATTCCCAGATCAATTTACAACACAATAACAATCTTTACAACTTTTTATACATACACTATTTGGTAGCAATTGAAGAATTTACAGAACTGATAGCAGTACAGAACTGAGAGCAGTATGCAAGGACATTGCAGTCCGGATGTGATGATGCTCGTGATGGAGGCGGAGCTGATGGCGCCGTCAGATGGGGAACGGCGACGCGACTGTGCGAGCTTGCCGCTGGAGCCTCCCCCGCCGCTGGCCAGGACCGCGCGCGCCTGCAGTTGTCGCCGGAGCCTCCCACGCCGCTGGCCTGGAGCAGCTGAGATCCCTGCGCCTCTCGCGCCGCCGGTCTTTGAGTGCCTCACCCACCGCCGCCTGGCGACTCAGTGGCCACGGCGTTGAGGCGTAGCGCGTAGCGATGGCCCGAGCGCCACCGCTATGCCCGTGCCCCTAGCGATTAGTGGTGGCGTACAGCTGCGGCGAGCAGGTCAGCGCGGGCGCTGGCGCGGGCGCGGGCTGTTGGCTGCTGGCTGCCCGGTGCGGCGAGCGAGCGGTGAAGGTACACCGCAGCGGCCGGTCGGTCGCGCGAAGCGCCGCCCCGGTCTCGACTGAAGTGGGGGGCATGGGCAACGGGGGTTTGCTTGGTAGTGGGCCGGTCCAGCAAGCAACGTGAGGAACTAGGCTGGGAGATTGGAGTTTAACGTTTCACGGTTGGATACAAATCTAACGACTCCGATGGATGACTGGAGAGGCAAGTCATTTTTGCCGACTGCAGACGACCTGATTCCGGGAGCATGCGCTTCTGGGCGGGCATTTCGCGTCAAGCTTCCCCCGGCCACGGAGGCAAGGACTCCTCCCGGCGGCCGCGGCAGCGTTCCCTTGCGACGAGCTGGAGCCGGGCAGAGCTGAAGAGACGAAGGAGAGGAAGACCGGGCGACACTCCGGTGACTTTGCCGCCCCGAGCTGGACCGCGAGTGGATGTCGTCCTGCTTCCTCTTCATCAAGCCGTCGCCCGTGGACGCTCCGCTCCCAGAAGCTGCGCCGACCGGGACCTCGACCGCGCTACTTCACCTCCCCGCGGCCTCGCCGAGACGCCGACCCCGTCCCTCGCTGCCACGCCCTGCATCACCGCTGTCCCTGACCACGCTGAACCGCGAGCTGTCCTTCCTGCTGCTCTGCCTGCACGGCACCGAACCGTCTCGGCTCCACCTCGCCACGGCCCCGACCCTGTCGTCTTAGCGCCCGCAGGTGAACCACCTTGTCGTGCCCCTTGCCCAACCTCCGCTTGTATTGTCCGACCGTGAGGAATCACGCGCCGATGAATCCTCTATGTGCCCGGCCTTCGAGCCGCTTGATTGCAAGAGCCCCTTGATCACTCGAGCGCCACTAATACGTCTCTGATCTTCCTTGCACAAACAGAGCTACAGATCCGTCCCGCGTACAACATGTTCGACAATATGCTAGAACCGCGAACCAGCGCTCTGAACGACGCCTCGCCCTGGTCCTCCACTCCTGCAATCCTGCTTCACCTTGTCGCTGTGCCGAACCCCAACATTTTCGCCCAAGGTAGCAGCACCTCAGCCCCTTGCCCAAACCCCTGCTGCCAGCGTGGTGGCTTTGAGCTGCACGCCGAGGAGCTCCTTGTGTGTGCAGCTTCGCCTTCGCCCTTGTGAACCGGCCTCCGAGCCAAGTTGATTTGTGCCGGTGCCCTTTCTCCTTGCCTTGCTGTCGGGCGTTGTGACGCCGCGCGCAGATGAGCTTTCCATGTTGCTGATCATCGTGTCGTGAGTCCTGTGCTGGTGCTGCTGCTCCTCATCGCCGTCGCAGCCTTGCCGCTCTGTGTCGCATGGCCTTGATGGCACCCATGCTGTTGCCTCACCGCCGCTCGCCGTCCTTACCTTACGACAAGTACCTCGCAAGCAACCCTGGGCATGAGGGCATCTCTTGTTGCACGTCCAAAACCATACTGCTAGCTTGTGTACAGGGCACAACCATGCAAGTGGTAGCTGCTGCTGGTGTTCACGTAAGCCATGTACGTTCTAATCTAACCATGAGCCTGAACCATGCTTGCCTATGTGTTGCTTGCTGCCAACTGCCGTGCCAGACACTTTCCTTTGCTATGCCGTTCCTTGGTTGCTGTGATGCACCTATCCATCACCAAAGTCGACCAAGCCGCCAAGAGCGTTCCACCTCGCCTGCAACCAGTTCGGTGGAATGCCCGAACAGAGAGCATGTCTTTCACCTTCGCACCAAGCCGAACCAATCATACCCTTTACTTTAAACCACTCGGATAGCACCTTGTCATCCCCGTCTTTGCCTTGCGTTTCCGTCATTCCATGCCAATCATATCGCGACCATGGTGAACCATGTCCCACGTGCTCTAACGACCCAAATTTCGGTCCTTCACCACCTGTAACTAATCCTGTCAACCTCGGGCACCACCTAGCTTGCTCCTGGCCACCTGTAGCCACCTCTGGCCACCTTTGACCTCACCTTCACCCGTTGACCATGTAAACACTTGATGTTGACTTGGTCAACTCTAACGTCAGTAGGGTCCACTGCTGATGTTAGTTTCTAGCCCTACGTGATGACGTTGTGATAATGTCAGCATCGCTAACTCGGGCCTAGCATGTGGCGCATTCCGATGCCGCTACATGCTAGCTTGGTTTCTTTTCCATTTTGCGGAATTAATAAAAATCTAGAAAATGATATATTAAAGGAAAATCATATAAAATCAACCTACCTCAGAAAAATATGAAACCTGTTTCAATATTTTTTTAAAAAAAATCATGAACTACCCGTTAGAGTGAGATTTGATGTTATTTGGACCTTATTGCTTCTTACGAGTTTATTCGCATTACGATGTCATTGTTCATTTATGCATACGTGTGTTTTGAAAATTATTACAATGCTAATGTAGGCTTTTAAGTGTGACCGCGCATTTGCGCGGGCCACCTTGCTAGTCATTGGCAAAAGAAAATATAGTTGTCTCATCCAGTTCTCCGAAACCGAATCGATCTGTATTCAGAGGATTTGCTTTCCCGAATTCCTTTTCCATTTTGGTAAAACCGCGTTTGCCTGGTTAGATCGAAGGATCCCAATTCGTGTCGGACTAAAATTCGGATTTTTGAGCCCCTTGTCTTGAGATATATAAATTAAGGCCACCGCTGATCCATAGTACGCTTTCATCTTCTGCGGCTTGAAAAGAATCTGTCCATGGCGGCGAAGAGATGTGCAGACCTCCTGGCGTCCCCTCAATCTCAAAAGAAACTCGCGCGAATTGCTGATGAGCCGCGGCCAGGCTCCTCCTTTCCTTCTATCGCTGATGATTTGATCATCGAAATTCTGGTACGCCTCCCGGCTAAGTCTGCCACCCAATTCAGATGTGTCTGCAAGGCCTGGCACACCATGATATCAAGCCGGCAGTTTGTTGATTTGCACCTAGAGCTCTCAAAGCTGCGGCCTACAATGCTTATAGTGCCTGGCGAATACACCTATCGGCCAGAGCGTGGAGAAAAGATTGCCTTCTGGATGGGATTCTACAAGTACGATGGTAGCTTTAGGTCCGAGCTTGTTCACAGTGAGCAGTTTCCAAGGGGCATTGCTCAGTGGACTCAGCCTCTGCATTGCGACGGTCTGATTCTCACTTCCACGCGAGACCAGGAAATAATGGTCCGCAATCCAATGACTAGAGAATCTATGGCCCTTACTTCCAAACTAAAAGGGGACTCCGCCAAGGCGACCCTATGTCACCTATTTTATTCAACATTGTGGCTGATATGCTGACTCTCCTTATCAAGAGAGCAAAAGCCGATGGTCAAATAAGAGGTGTCATACCCCATCTGGTTGAGGATGGTTTGTCGATTCTCTAATATGCGGATGATACAATCATCTTCGTTGACCACGACCTGGAACAAGCAAAAAATCTTAAACTTTTGCTTTGTGCTTTTGAGCAACTTTCGGGTCTAAAGATAAATTTCCACAAGAGCGAAATTTTTTGTTATGGTGCTGCAAAAGAGATGAAAGATACCTACACCAATCTCTTTGGCTGCGATGAAGGAGGATACCCCTTCAGATATTTGGGGATCCCAATGCACCACAGACAACTCCTAAATTCCGAATGGAGAAAAGTAGAAGAACGTTTCGAAAAAAAAGCTCTCTTGTTGGAAAGCTAAGTACCTGTCCTATGGAGGACGCCTGGTCCTGCTAAACTCAGTACTTAGTAGCCTACCCATGTTTATGATGTCCTTCTTCGAAATCCCCAAAGGGGTCCTCAAAAACCTTGACAAATTTAGATCAAGGTTTTTTTAGCAAGGCGCGTCGGATAATCATAAATACCGATTAGCCAAATGGGACATTCTATGTCGCCCTAAAGACCAAGGAGGCCTTGGAATATTAAATTTGCAACTGCAAAACAAGTGCTTATTGGCCAAGTGGTTAGTGAACCTGCTTAATACCGATGGTATGTGGCAAAAACTGATAACTAATAAATATCTGAATTCCAAGCCGCTCACCCAGGTAAAAGCCAGACCCTATGACTCTCATTTTTGGAGAGGCCTCATGAAGATCAAGGATGAGGTGTTAGAACTAGGGGCTTTCGAGGTGAAGGATGGATCTATGACTAGATTCTGGGATGACACATGGGAAGGAAACATGCCATTCAAAGAAAAATATCCATCAATCTATAATATTGTGCGTGATCCGCATGCGACGGTAGCAAAGGTTATGGCTACCTCACCCCTCCAAGTATCTTTCAGGAGGGCTTTGGTGGATAATAAACTGGTTGAATGGCAAAACCTTGTAGCACAAATTGCACACGTTGATTTGGTGGACGGGCCTGATACGTTCAAATGGAACTTGACCACATCTAAGTCCTATACAGTCAGGTCCTTGTATCTTCATCTTTTGGATAGACATCCACCTTTTCGACATAAGAAGATTTGGAAATTAAAGGTGCCGCTAAAAATTAAAATCTTCCTCTGGTATCTGCAAAAAGGGGTGGTTTTAACGAAGGATAATCTCGCCAAAAAGAACTGGACAGGTAGCCAAAAATGCTGCGGCTGTAACCTAAATGAGACAATAGACCATCTGTTCTTATACTGTCCTTACGCGAGAATGGTTTGGCGGATTATTACATATGCTACAGGTTTAACCCCACCTAATTCGATTAGGAATATGTTCGGAGACTGGCTTTCTAATCAATCTAAAAAGATTAGGAATTTGATTTGGGTGGGAGTTGCTGCTGTTTGCTGGGCAATCTGGCGATGCCGTAATGATATAATTTTTCGCAAGATCAAGTATAATTCGATTTTGCAGGTAATCTTCAGGGGGACGTACTGGCTACGTTCCTGGGCGCAGCTGCAGCGTGAGGAGCAAGACAAATCAGCACTCTCTGCGATGAGCAGAAACATAGAGATTATTTCGTTAGAGCTTGTCAAGGGGGGATGGAAGAATATTTACCGTTTGCTGTAATTTTCTTTTTAGAAAACAGTTTTGCTCTTCTTCTATTTCGGATTATGCAAACTTTGTAATAATGGGCTGTGTACGCCTTCGGGCGTAGAGGCCGGATGGTTTTCATCCATTATCTAAAAAAAAAAGTAAAGGCAGTCATAACAATGATAAGCACCAGATGGTTGCATTTGGTTTTGACCCATGTAGCAACAAGTACAAAGTAGTGAGGTTCTTCTACCAGAGGGAGCATGGTACATCTGAATCCATCTGCAGGTCTGAGGTGCTCACACTGGGAACCCATGTATGGAGGCGAACTGTCGATCCTCCATACCCAATTCTTGCGGTAACTCCAGCTCATGTCCGAGGCTTCATTTACTGGAGGGTTCATTTGCCACTTGAAATGGACCCCAAGGTGTTGGTCCGCTTCAGTTTAGCTACCGAGACTTTCAGTCTGATTCCATATCCTCCATGCAAGGCACGGCCTATCGGTTTCATGGAATTGGACAGTGAACTGTGTTGTGCTTGCTTTTCGAAGCCATCTGAAGTGGTGGAGATATGGAGTTGCGATAATACAGAAATGCCAACATGGGCTCGGCTTTGCACTGTCTTGCTTCCACAAGAAGCTATTGTACCACTCCCTGGAGGTCTTTTCAGAAGTCCCAAAATTACTTTTCATGGAAAGGATTTGTTAATTATTGGTAAACATCAGCTGTACCAGTACAGCATTGGAACTGGACAGATGAAAAATGTTGCTGTAGCAGTTGAGGATATGTGGTACTATCACCCAGACAGCAACAGGTACCACTCCTATCGGGATAATGAAGTGGTTTTTGAAACTGTCAATTATGTGGAGAGTCTTGTACAGATAAGGGGATATACATAACCCTTGCAGAAAGGAGAGGATATATTCATAAAGCTGGCTGTACGCTTTGTAATCCTCACTTAAAGTTCTCTGAAGCAATCCGTGTTTTCACTATTGGCATGCATCTTCATCCATACGGAGATTCATTCGATGGACAGAATTCAGTATTGGATACTAATTTGCAATAGCGCAGTGATGTTTATGTAATTTTCCATACCTTTGTTGCCACTCCGTTGCAGTAGTAATTTGTTGTAACATTCGTGACATCAGCTTGAGATTGCTAGGGACTCCAGAGAACTCTCTGCAAGTGAGGAGTGGCTGCGGAAAATGCTTAAAATGAAAACTGATCCATGTTGGAGCACAAGGGTAAAATGGGAATTTCATGTGTCCTAATTGAAAACATTAGAAAAATGCCCTTGAGGTAGACACATTCTAACAGATGGCAAATAGAATGCCATCTTTGGGTCACATAGTAGAGCGAGTTTGAGAGTGCTCTTAATTTCATTTTCAGTCACATAGTAAGAAAAAAGTCAACCTCTGAATCTTTTTCATATATTTGCGACTTCCATTAGCATCTGCATATCTACTGCATTTATTTGTGCCAAGCCAGCCTTAGATTTACAAGATACTATCTTTGATTATCATCGTGTTATTTCTGCCAGAGTCATTTTGTATTGCAATTTTCGATAATGAATGTTTTTTTTTGCAAGATTTGGGACGATCTTATGCATGGTCTTCTTGGACCCAATCACCACATTGTCTTACAATCTTTTGTTGCATCTATATCTATACTCCTGGTTGGCGTTTACAGTCAGCATTCAGCAAAACCCCCAACAATCCAACATAGAACAACTAGCCACTGATTCGCGAAGAACGAAACAATGGTGGCCGCCACTGCGCTGCATGCCGCGGCCGCTCTGCTGCTCCTACTGACCCTCCCCGCCGCCCTGGCCGACGCCAACTTCGTCTCCCGCACGTGCAACGCCACGGCGAACCCCGGCGCCTGCCGGTCGCTGCTCGACACCGACGCGTCGAGCCGGAACGCCACCACGGTGGCGGAGCTCGTCAGGATCGGGCTCATAGACGTCGGGTCCGCCGCCAGGGACGTCGCGGGGACCACGGACGAGCTCGCCAGGGAAGGGAGGTACGCCGGCACGGCGGCGGGGGACGCGCTGGCGCTTTGCACGCGGGCGTACGGCAAGGCCATGCACGACCCCGACGCGGCGCGCGGCCAGATCGTCGACGAGCCGTACGGCGACCCGTCGCGGTTCGTGTCCCGCGAGGAGGACCCCGGAGACGCCTGCGAGAAGGCCTTCGCCGGCCGCGGCGTGCGCTCCGCCGTGCGCAACCTGAACCAGAGGATGACGGAGCAGTGGGGCGTGGCCGCGGATCTTGCTCTGCTGATCAAGAAGGGCGGCCATCGAATCCCACCATCCACCAAGCAGTAGATCTTGGAATAATATTCTTCCTAGCTAGCTGGTGATCCGCTACTGCTCCTGCTCACATATCCATGCTCAAATGTCAGATACGCGTTCGTGTACGGACAGATGTCTTTGGGGCTTCTGATTCTGTTTGATTTTGTTAAATCCGAAATATTGTTGTGGTCGATTGTATCTGCTACCTGTGTCATTGGCAAAGGAAAACAGTTGGTTTCACACATCCTTGTAGAACCGAATCGATTCGAATTCAGAGGATAACAGAAGACTTAACTCTCCTTCTCCTTTACGATAAAATCGTGTTTGCCTGGTTAGGATTCCAATTCGTGTGAGACTCAAATTTCATGCTTTTTGAACCCTTGTGTTGATATAAGTTAAGCCCAATTAAAGCCACCGCTTATCAATACGTTCTCATCTTCCACAGCTTGAAAGAATATGGCCATGGCGGCGAAGCACAGATGTGCAGACCTCCCGGCTCCTGAGTCTCAAAAGAAAATCATGCCAAGACTTTCCAAGCCACATGCAGGGCTTCCCCTACCTTACATCGCTGACAGTTTGATCTTCGAAATCCTGATACGCCTCCCGGCCAAATCTGCCGCCCGGTTCAGGTGCGTCTCCAAGGCCTGGCTCGCCATGATATCGAGCCGGCAGTTCGTCCATGCCCACCTGGAGCTCTCCAAGCTGCGTCCTCCAACAATGCTCATAGTGCTAAAGACTGCCTCCCGGTCGTCCTGGATGGGATTCTACAAGTACAATGGCGCCGCCATTAGGGCCGAGCTGGTCTACAGCGAGCAGCTCCCGAGCGGCGGCATTGCGCGGTGGGCTCAGCCTCTGCACTGCGACGGCCTGATCCTCACCACCACGCTGGACCAGCAAATAATGGTCTGCAACCCAGTGACTAGAGAGCTCGTCTTCCTGCCCAAGGGCAGCCACAACAATTGCGGGCACCAGAGGGTTGGGTTCGGTTTCGATCCGTGCAGTAGCAAGTACAAAGTGGTGAGGTTCTTGTTCTTCTTCTACCTGGGGGAGCATAGCGCGTCTATCTGCAGGTCCGAGGTGCTAACGCTGGGAACCAACGTGTGGAGGCGAGTCGTCGATCCTCCGTACCCGATTATCGGGGTGGCTTCAGCTCATGTCCGGGGTTTCGTCTACTGGATGGTTGATCTGCCGCCTGAAAAGGACCCAAATGTGCTGCTCCGATTCAGTTTAGCTGACGAGAGTTTCAGTCTGATCCCGTATCCTCCATGCAACGCCTGGCCCTTCGATTTCATAGAGCTGGACAGCGAGCTGTGCTGCGCTTGCTTCTCGGAGCCATCGGAAGGGGTGGTGGAGATCTGGGCTTGCGGTAATACGGAGACGCCGACATGGACTCGGCTCTGCACTTTCTTGCTTCCGCAAGTCCATGGAGCCCTTTTCAGAAGCCCCAGAGTTACCTTCTTTGGGAAGGACTTGCTGATTATTGGTGACCATAAGATGTACCAGTATAGCATTGGAACTGGGCAGATGTGGGAGGTTGCTGTGCCAGTGGAGAACCTGTGGTACTATCATCCTGACAGCAACAATCACCAAATGTATATGAATGCGACTTTTGACACGGTTAATCATGTGGAAAGCCTTGTAAAGATAAGGGGATACACATAACCCTGGCGACAAGGAGAGGATCTATTCGCAAAAGTTAAAATACATGGAATGCCAAAATTCTTCACCCGTGGGCCGTGGCAATATATTATGCTACCAAATAAGGATCATTAGGTATTTAGGTTTGTCATTAAATATATTTTTATAGTATATCTATTTTCGGCGATATAAATCAGTGTAATTATTCCTATAATTTTGTTCAAAATTAAAATAATTTCACTCTCCAAAAAAGTTGGAATGACTTGTTTAAACGCATGGAGCAGTATATTAGACTTACTAGTCCATCAATCCGTGCTTCCGCACGGGCTAATATTTTTAAAAGCTATTATATTTAAAATTATGCAAAAATTAAATTCCTACCTAATAATCAAAATTGTTTACATACTACTCTTTCATTTTTGTCAATACCTCAACATAATGCTCATAAAGATGTGTACTTATCATTTTCTATTTGAAATTAATTTTTAATTAGTAATTACCCTATACACTTTTTCATCCACATTCACAATTCTTACACTTTGTATCGCGCCTCCATACATTATATTTAACATAAATATTAATATTTTCATTACTTCCTCACATATCTTTACCTATTTCTAAAAAGAGGATTGCTTCTTCTTTTTTTTTGTCCATCCTGACAGGTAGGTCACACCTATTGCGATGAACTGTAACCATGGTTCTAACTGTCGATATCGGTTTTCTAATTGAATTAGAGTCCTAACTGAACCCATCAATCTTTATCTCCTACCTCTCTATCTCTATCTATATATATCTTTACCTATTTCTAAAAGAAAGAACGTTTCAACGGTCTGTCATATATGTCTCACGATTGTATTAGACATGCTTCATCTTGTCCCTGATCAGATTAGGAGTAGTCCATTGTATACCGCAATCAGATTAGAAAAAGCAAGTTAATTACTTTAACTTGCTTAAAAAAATGATATAACTGTATTCATCCATAGCAACGCACGGGCAAGGTTGCTAGTACATGTATAAATGGTCTACATGGTGACACTCATGATGCGTATATACCTTAACTTATTATTTTTATGTTAACAATGATAAATTACCGTAATTTAGAATTATATATCAGTTTAGTTTTGGACTTTTCGGTAGGAAGCATATGAGCATAATTAGATTAAGATTTTAGTGTTTAGTTTAGGTTATTTTTAATAACAACATACATGGGTAACTTAAATACAAATTTGAATGTCATTTTAAGTTATCCTTTATTAATATGCATGAGTAAATTAGATAAAAAATATGGGTTAATTTAAATTATTAATGCCGAGTCTCCAATTATGACCTACCACTCATTTGTTTAAATATTCGAACACAACACCTATATAGATATACACTTATTATTTTGATCCGATTGTGATAGATCTTTGTTAGTAATTACTCTATAATGTTTTCATACTCAATTATAATCTTTAAATTTTCACTTTGCATCACATGTATGCCTTGGATTTATTTAATGAACCCAAAGTTTGAACTATAATTTTAACGTAGAATTCTATATTGTCGTCACTTCCCCTATATATTTATAAATGACAACGCACATTATGCGTATATACCTGAATCACTATATAAATACCAATAGTGTATGAAATACACGACTTAGAATCTTATTTTGGTGTATATTTTTAATTAAGGTGATTTGGATTCCAATGTAGGATTACCTTATGTTATTTTTAATAGTGACATATGCGGGTAATATAGATGTAAAACAGTTAATTTAAGTTGTTTTTAGGTATTCGTAGTGTAATTCATGCCAAAGGTATTAGTCCATCCCTTCTGCATTATAATCGGTTTTAGTTTTATCCTAAGTCGAAAAAATTAGTTTTGACCAATTTTTTTAAAAGTAAATGCAATGTGGAGCCGGTTTCACTAAGACTATGAAATATTGATTAAAGCATTTATTTGATAATGTAGATGCAAATATATATATTTTTCTATGAACTTAGTCAAAATTAGACAACCAGAGATGTCTTTTCTTTTTAACCTTATTGGGAGAATAATTAAATGGTAAGTTAGATATGTAAAATGACTTCAAATTAAAAGAATGTTAACTACAAAGTTGGAGAGTTTACACGATTTTTTTCATTTTTCAAATAAATATGCGAAATCCCACAAGGATTGCCCAATGGAAGTAGCGTGCACCCACGCCCACGTATCTATATAACTTATATAGATACACCCCACTAAGGGTCATTGACTCTATTTCTCTCAACATGCAAGCTATCCACGTCATAGAGGAACCCACTATATCAGATGCCACGTCGCCATCCACTAGAACCATCTATTTATATCTTCCACCGATTTTCTGTGACTAATAGCATCGATGCATACAATTTATTAGCCTTCGCGAGTAACATGCTACAAAATTCCCATAGTAGAAATACATGAAGTTTGCAAAATGAACAAATCATTTAAGAGCCGTTCTCTCTCACAAAATGAACATGTTTTAATGTATATTTCGTTTGCAAAAGAAATCTTAGTGTTTCTACTTTTAGCTTTCACCTTAAAAATTTGTTTAAGAATTCCTGCAGCAAAGTGCGGGGTATCACCTAGTATTCATATGGTGACGAGGTGAGCAGCCATATGCGTCTTATAGTAACTGTGATGTGCGTTAAGACTTAAGCGTTAACGTTAATTGAGACCTTAATAAATAAACTGAAACCCGCTTTATTTCCAGTTCATCTGTTAGCTAATTGCCATGGTGATGAGTGATGAATGCTCCTTGCCAAGGGCACCCCGAGTCGATCTCCCGTTGTTCTCACTGCTCCACTACTGCAATGGCGACGACGACACCACCAGCAAACCTCAAAGTTCTCCTCGCCGCTCTGCTCTGCGCCGCCATCGTCCCCAGCTTCCTGATCCCCGTGTCATCCGCCGTCACGCCGTCCCCGTCCCCGCTGGTGTCGCAGACCTGCCTTAGGACGTCCAGCCCGCGCGTCTGCCTTGACCTGCTCCAGTCCAGCAACCGGAGCGCCGCCGCCACGACCGTCCGGGAGCTCGCCGTCGTGGCGGTGACGGCCGCCAGGAGATGGGTGCTCCGCGCCAGGCTGCACGCGCCGGAGCTGAGCCACGGGGCCCAGGGACGACGCTGGTGGACTGCCTGGTGGCGCGGTGCGTGGCGCTGTACGCGGACGGCCTCCGCGCCGGCTCGAAGGCGGTGGGCGGTGGCCATGGTGTCCACGATGCCGGCCTACGATGAGCGCGCGGCCGTCGCCGTGAGCAGCCTGAGAAGGTTCCCGGAGAAGTGCGTGTTAGAAATATAGGCAGCATTCGACATATTTTAATTCCGAATAAAAGCATGTAAATCATAATAACAATTAGTGATCCAGTGAGAACATGATATGTGCATGTTGTTGACGCCAGATTTTGGCTTGGTATGGCAAAGCAAAATCCGGGCCAGTTTGACAGAGCCGATTGAGCAGACAAGGAGGGAGCAGATCCGATTGAAGGTTGAGCCGATCCGATAGTGAGTACAACCAGCGTCTCCGATGGAAGCTAAGTCCGATTCGGGTAAAGCGGCCAAGTGCGAACATGATCCGATGGAAGATCAAAGCCAGTTTAGACAACATAAGTTGCTGATGAAGTCGGAAGCCTGCTAGTTGGGAATTCACACGTGAGGGCAAGCACCGTGGCCGGATTGGTTTATTATTGATGACAGAGAAGCAAGTTCCGAAGAATTTTCCATGTTCAAGACGATTCATTAGTTCCAAGAACAGGGACAAGGAAGCATTA